>JARFJB010000806.1:1312500-1720000 GCA_036346205.1 Vesta saturnalis
ATTACTACTACCGACGAATAGACATGCAAACACGATATGAATATCATTTCCGTGTGTTACAATTAGATGAGATTAAGATATGATGTAGTAGTTCTAACCAATCTACAAAATTTCAAGTTATGACCTTTTCCTTTCTCTTACTGCTTGATCATTATTCACCAGTTAAAAAAAAAGGTAATCTAACACTAAAAACTTTCAGTATTTTGTAATTCATAAAAGACTTAGTTAGATGTTTGGGGTCATTAAAAATTAATTACAGTACACCTAACAATCATAATTCAAAACTAAAATGTACACAAATGTAATTAATATTATTCTACACTCCTAGTATAACTGTGTTTATAATTTTTGTTAATAAAAATTTCAAATAAAAAGAAAAGTATTTTAAATTGAGTTAAGTGAAATTGAATTGAATTTTTGTAAGTAGGGAGAGAAGTGGATGCGTTTTACTAGAGGGAGAAATCTAAAAGAATTGTTACTCATTGAAGAAGATTAGTTTAAACATATACCTACACTTTGGTACTACGGAAGGTGCAAGGTGACTGCGAAAGTTAGTGTTAAGTATGAAGAACTCTTTATTAAGTTATGTTCTCCTGGTGATCTGTGTTAAATCTGCTTTTGCGCAGTTTGGTGGACCGTCTTCTTTACATTCTGTAAGTAATTGTATTTTCGTGGCGGTTGATTCAAATTTTAAATCGAAATAATGATAACTGAGCGTAAATTAAATATATAAATAAATAAATAATTGCAATTTTCAAAAATTACTTAAAGTAAAAAATTAATTGTTTCTACGGTTAATTAAACATAAATTATTCAATTAAAATAACTACAGTAAATTAATTACTCAACTTTTAAACATTAAATATATTTGATTGTTTTAATATCTTCTAAAAAAACCATTTACACAATTAGGTTTGTTTAATTCAGGACAGTGTTATATACTAACTGAATTAAAGATGAAAAATTTAACACATGAAGAATTTTATGACAATACGCTATTATGAATACTTATTAATGCACTAATTTAATTAATTACACATATTGTTGTTTTAATCGTTCTTTAACTGATTTACGCGTATGACGGTAAAAAGAAATTTGGGCCATCTCAGTATAAATCTACATATTCAACTTTACCATACAAAAAATAATGGTATAATTAAAGTTTTCTATAAATTAGCCCCAATCACAAATTTGTAATTTGTAAATTTTTCAAATTTTTGAAAGGAATAAATTTATTAATGTTTTATAATCTTATTTTGAAGAATTCCATACATTATAATTAATAATAAATAATAAACCTTTTCACAAAGGTAGGTTATAACGACACCGATCGAACTTTTTAAAATAAATCAAATTATTGAATTTAGTAGGTAGATTTTTATAAAATGTATTAATTGTAAAGTTTTGTAAGACACAGTCTCCTGATAGTATATCAATTTTTTTTTTTTATATCTGAATAGTAAAGTATTGTTACTACTAATAGTAATTAACGTATCTAGATTGGTAACTTAGCCTCAACATTTGAGCATACGTTTAAGGTGCCTTAACATCCACCCATGCATGCATGTTAAGTATTATTTAACATGTCACTGAACGATAAATTATCGTTATTTATTTTTAAGCATTACTAAGTACAGAAGCATTAATTATTGAGGTGTATCTGCATACCTACTTTAAAGTTGAAAACTGAAAAATTCATTGGGATATGCTGGATAATCCAGCATTTTGCTACCTAATATATAAATTTATTATTTTTATGGTATGAATGCGCACAGTTTACTACCCATAAAATTATAAAAATAAATCGTAATTATGCTCTATAAACCTTAAATGGCTTTTCTAATACACTTATATTTATATTCGATAATAAACCTATATAATCTATTATAATAAAGAAGCCATTGAAGTGTTAATAAGTAAAAGGAAAGTCAAAAACTTTTTAATGAAATGACCCGCTGTGAAGTGTTACGAACTAAAATCAGAAGCAAAATCATACATATCTAGAAAATCACGAATACATTTATCGTTGAATATTTTACTGCTTGATGCGTTATTTTTTTACACGGCCGGTATTTAAATATTAGTGAGTAAAAGTAAAATCCACCTGTATTACCGAAAGATTTAAAACTGTCGTCGATATTAAATCTGACACTCCTATTAATTACTACTTAAAATTTCTGGCGTGGAACACGGCACGACCTTCAACCTACAAAATGGAAATTAAAAGAAATGAAATAAATTTTATAACATTTTTAAAGATTATTATGCAACGTCTTTTATAAGAAGTTCACTACGAAAATAGGCAATATTGTGAACGCAAAAACAATAATTTATGTAAAACAGACGTTCTTCATGACAGACAGAGGATAATGTACCGGGTGGCCAACTAAGAACGGCCGTCGGCCATATCTCAGGAATGGATTATAGCACAGGTTCGGGAAAAAAAATTTTATAACAAAAGTGGTCTCGAGAAACGCCTGGAAATTATTTTCAGAATTGTAGGTCCACCGCTAAAAAAGCAAATTTTGTCAAAATTTACTCAATTAAGGGGCATATTAAATATTATAATCAGATTCCTCGGCAAATTCTGCATATTTTTTATTCGACAAGTTTTAGTCTATCTCTTCAAATAAGGGGTGGGGGAGAGTGGGAACCTTGTTACGAAAAAACGCCTTTAATTCAGGTTCTGCTTGACCGATTTTAATAAACTTGTTGTTTGAAAGAGCTTTTGTTAAACAATAGAAAATTTGTAAATTTGAAGTAATCTGATTAATAACGTAAATGCTAGAGGGCGCTGTTTAATATTTTTTTAATATTGTGTTTTCTCTTTACAATTTTAAATGGAAGCATAAAAATTTAAGTAGGTCTTTAAAAGTAGACCAAATTAGTAATAAAGCAGTAAAACTGCAAGTTGATATCTTTTCCTATCCTGAGATATCGTAAGAAACAGGTAAATGGCGGAATTGTTCTTCCAACGTCTAGTAGACTAGTTCGCGTTAACGGAAATTATAACATTTAGCCTGGATGAAAAGATCTTACATTGCTCTGCAGTAATTTAAACTGTTATCATACTAATGTTATGGTTGCCGCTAGATTACCTAAATGTAATGCTGTCGCTACTAACGATGATTTTGAAGTGTTGACTTGAATTTTCCACTTTATCACCCAATCGTGTACTATGAAGGTGAATCTAATACGACGTGGCTGTGGATGTTGCACGCGTTGACGGTAAATCAGCTGTGTATATTGTGTATAAGACTAGGCCAAGTGCGCTGCCTCGGGGCACTCCAGAAGAAATGGGGTATAATTCCGTTCACTCTTCACTTAGTTTGACCATGAACTGTCTACCTTCCAAATAGGAGTTAAGAATTTCATAATAGTGATACGGTAGTGTCATTTTCAGTTTGTATTTTAGGGCTTGATGTCACACTTTATCTGCAGGAACGCAGCGGAGCGATACTCGTTAGATTCTAGGACTTTATTTATTGTGTGAACAATTCGATCTACCTGTTCTGTCGTGCAGTGGTGACATCTAAACGCAAATTGATGGTTAGGTATGATTCCTCTGTCTTCCAATACCGGGTTGAGTCTTTTCAATAGCAATTTTTCAAAAACTGTAGACAGCACCGACAATAAGCTTTTAGGCTGATAGGATTCAACACTGGTTAACTCTTTTTCTGGTTTTGTAACTAACACTATTTCAGCTATTTTCCAATGTTTGGGAAAGTATTCCAGTCGAAGGATGGCATTGAATAGAAATGTTTAGACATTCTGGTGATATTTCTTGTAGTACTTTTCCATTGATTAGGTCCCAACCGGTGCCTTTTTTTGGGTTTATTTCTTTTAGTATTGATTTTTCGACTTCGAGCATTGTAAATGATTTAATAGGTAATTCCATTTGAAAAGGTGTTTCTAGTGAGATGAGGATTTCGCGTTCTTCGTATAGGCTTACCTGTGATGGGAAAGGTGTGAATACTGTTTCCATATGTTTGACAAAAGCAATTGCTTTTTGCTTGTCATTTCTCGTCCATCTTCCAGTTTTATTTTTCACAGAGGGTGATGCCTGCTGCATTCTTTTGAGTTTTCTGGTAGCTTTTCAAAGTGAATAGTCTGTGTTTTTCGTCGCTGTAAGGGTGTTAATATATTTCTGAATATTTTGATTTTTGATATCCAATAGTAGATGTTTGAGATTTCGCGCAGCCGTATTAAAATTTCTTTTATCTTTTGCTGATCGTGTTAGTTACCAACGTTTACGTAATTTTCGTTTTTTTGCGATTTTTTCTTTCACTCTGATTGGGCAGATTTCTTGGATTTGTATTTCGTATGTGTTTGGAGTTGCCTTCCAGGCTGCTTCTCGGATGGCATTTGTTATTTCATAGACTGCTGTTTCTATGTCTTCTTGAGAGTTGAGCCGTATATTCAAGTTAACTAAATCGTCCAGATTCGCTTTAAACTCTTCCCAATTACATCAAGTGTAGTGTTGGTTTTTTACTAAGACGACTGAATGGTCTGAGGAGAGTTCTAGTGATGGTTAGATGTTACATTGTTTGAAGTCAATTCCTTTTGTTAATGCGAAGTCAATGGCATCAGGTATCTTTCGAGGATCAGTCGGCCAATAAGTAGGTTCGCCAGTTACAAGACAGTGTAGATTAAAAGATTTAATTGCAGCCATTAGTTCCATACCTTTTGCGGTTGTTAGCCATGATCCCCACATCGCGCTTATGGCGTTATAATCGCCGCCGGAGAGGACTCGATTTCCTAGTGTTTGGAAGTATTTTTCATATTGGTGCCTTTTATTGTTGTGTTTAGGGGGACGTTACATCATGGATATAACCATCGTGCCGATGTATTTTGGTATTTTGATATGGGTTTTGGGTGAGATATGTGCCTCAGATATTAGATAATTTGAGAAAATATGTAATTTCCTATGCATGTCCCAGTCCGTTGGCGTTCCATATCGCTACTCTAAGTAGTTCAGCCATTAGGCTAGTTTGTTGATGACAGTGGTTAATAGCTTATTTGCTCCATTAATTTTTGCATCATCGCTTGGAGTTCAGAAAGTGCATTTGTTTGTTTGTTTGATGTGTTATCGGTAGGAGTGTTATTAATTTGTTGTAGGTTACCTCTTGTTTGTTGAGCATAAGCAATTCCGGTTGAACAAATGTATTTGTGTGCGGGGTGATCTTTTGTCTCAATGTCGTGTAGAGCTTCTGCTATATTTGTTTATGAATCCAACACCCTCTGTAGTTAGCGGGGTGGTTAATGTTGCAGTTTACGCACTTTACTTCATAATTTTTTTTTCCTTGGACATTCACTCGTTGCATATTACCTATACATTTGAGGCATCTATATGGTTGATGACAATAGTTTTTGGTATGACCGTACCTCTGGCACTTTGCACATTGAGGTATTTCTTTTTTTGCGTGCGGTGCTTCAAATTGTGCTACGCAGTTTTGTAGGAGTTTAGCCCTGTATATTTCTTTATCATTGAACTTTGATTCTAGATCAATAAAGAACATAGGTAATGGAATTTTCGTAACTCGATGCTTGATGTTCCATGTATTTATGACTGTATGTCCAAGCTGTTCTAATTCTTGTTTTAAAGATTCTACTAAGTCTGATGAAGGGTGCAAATTTTTGAGTACAACCTTGAAAGGTTTGTCCTGTTTGAGTTTATATGTATAAAATTCTGTGTTACGTTCTTGTAAGGACTTTTTGGCCCGAAATTACGGGTCGTATCAAAAAATTGGATAGAACATAATTAATGGGTATGTTTAAAGTGTATATCTAGATATTTTTATGTTTAAAATATGCAGCTGTTTTAAAAATATTTGATAAAAACCAAAAACTGACCCTAATAACCCCCCTCTCCGCCGCTGGATTTCTTCCAAAGCTCCAAGCCCAATGAAAAAAATTTTTTTCAATACGTAGGTATTTTCGTTATTGAATTATCGTAGATACTAACATACATCCACAGACACACATCCAGAGTGGCCGATCTTGGCGAAACTTGGCCAAAAGTTTCAAAATGAGCTAATAAGTCGATTTAGCGATAGTGAAAAAAAAGTCGATTGCATAACCTTCTATACCTACATATGTATATGTAGGTTGGAAGGTAAAAATAGAAATACTATTCAAACAAGGCCTACATCAGCTATTTTATTCCATTAATGCATAAATTTGTATTTCTTCATTTCTAGATTAAATATAGTGTTTCAGGATCTGTTCTTATAGATTAAAATTTCACTTTTAATTGCTGGATATTAAGTTACTTTTAGTCGCTTAGAACACATGTTTGGTTTCAATTTATATTAACATTAGTACAATTAATAAATTTCTGTTGATGTTTGTTAATAAAGAATCAGTGTTGTCATTGAGGCACTAGTACAACCAAAACCAACTACAGTAGCCGTAGAATTAGGCGCGGCAAGAATCTGGTCTACTATTAGTTTCTTAATGAAATGCGCCTTTCACACATCCTGTCGTATCTCGATTAGTAAGGACGCTATGATGCAATGTATCATAATCCGTATTCTAGCACAAAGATTATTTTCTGACGCAGTTGTCCAAACGTATTTTTCCCACAAGGTTGCGTATTGCATTTTTTATCCCTAAACAACATGAAAAAACGTTTATGAGACACTTCTGGTTTTCGCAAACGGATGTATTATCTGTACAATTGCAAATAATTTACTAATAATCTTTTTGAGTTTTGAACAATAAAGCTGCAGTCATTGTTCGTATTTTTTAGAATTGACCAAGAAACAAGGAGTGTGATCCGTGATATTGTGAGTAGTCAGTGCAAGAAGGTTGTTATGTAATATGTAATACAAGCATCTGCGTCAAAAGTAAGGGTGACCTATAATGTAAAAAAATCTGGACTAATAAATATTTTACTTACTGTGTTCATAAGATACATACATCGCCAGGAACTTCATTCAGAAACTTTTCTACGTGTTGCCACTCAAGATTATGTCCTATACATTTGTGCTCAACAAAACCGCCAATTCCGGAAATGTTTCAACATTAAAGTTATTTTCACACTACAACCTAGAAATACTGAGACCATAGTGTTGATACTTACATTAAAATTTTGTACCGTTTGTCCCGTCAAGAACGGTTTGAAATAGGAAGTTGCGGTTTTCGCGTCCCTGTGCTACTTTTTTATGAAACGAAAGATGGACTAAACAAAATTTCCATGGTATGCTTCGTTTCTGATATACAGGGCGATTTAGAAAATTTGTTATTTTGGGACCTCCCTCAAACGAGGTAAATATCATAGAAATAAAGTGAGAACTGATACTGATAGATATTTTTACGTAGAATCGAATGGCGTACGTAACTTTTCTATAGTTATATTTCTTCACAGTTTGATTCCATCTGTCCTCAGCGTTTCAAAAATATAAAAACTCTATAGTTCTTGTCAACATTAACCTCAAAATTTACGTTATTGTAAATTTTATGTGTTTAATGGTTGACCGGGGCGGAAATAATAAAAGATGTTTTTCAAAATCTTATAGGATAATAAATGTTCAAATTGATCGCCACTGTTCCTAAAACAAGTTTCACACATTGTTCTGATCCCCCTTATTGCATTTAAAATAATAACAGGTCTCAACAGTAGTTCCATAAAAACCCTGTCAACAACTTTGCATAGATCCGTCAGAGTTTAATATTTCGTTCTGTGAATTTTATTGTTAAGATATCCCCACAGAAATAAGTCTAGAACTGACAAATCTGCTAATATGGGTGGCCATCATACAGGTCCATTTGTACATATCCAGCGGCCTCAAAAGTTGTTATCTGGATAGTTTCTAATAATTTCAGCGTTGTGGGATAGAGCACCGTCTTGTTGTGCATATAATTCATTTAAAAATGCTAATAGCACGTCATCTTCTATTTCGGGTACACTATTTTGAAGAAATTGTCATCCTATTGACAGGGAGGCCTCCGTTAAAAGCTTGGTATACAATTTTACTACCCAATATTAAAGAAGGTACATTAAAGCCAAACCTTCCTTGTTGTTCTCGTGGAAACAATGCATGTGGGTTATTCCCAGACCAAAATCTGTTATTTTGGCGATTAAAAATACCAGCCTTGCTAAAGTGCACCTCGTCACACCAAACAACAAATCTTTCAAAATGAACATCTCTGTTCACATTTTGTAATTACTAAATTACAAAATTGTCTACGCCGTTCTGCATCACCCGGACCATACGAAATTTATATGGGCGATATTTGCGTTTTCTGAGAATTTTTGAACACATGTTTTATACACTTTCTCTGCAAAAGGTGTTTGAATTTGTTGCAGTTGACAATAATACATTTATTTCGTCAATTTCCCGATTTTCTTTGTTGTAAACTTTTGACTCGGGTTTATAAAAAGATCCGTTTCAATTATATTTCTTTTTGTAAATTGTCAGTCAAAGTAACAAGAAATGAAACATGAAAATACATTTTTAATGTTTCCCCTAGATTTTCATTACAATTTACGTAACAAACGAGCATATCATATTTTTCTGCGTTTTCAAATGTTATACTAACTACCATAATTAACAACGAATGAATTTCCAACAATTAAGTTAAAAATATTGGACAAATCAAACCAAATAATCAGAACAACAGACATAAACTGGCAAACTTCTAAAATCTGACAGCCGAATTATTTTCTTATTTCAGAGTTCGCCCCGGTCAACTATTAAAAAAATTTAATTTGTAATAACGTAAATTTTGCACTTAATCTTGAAAAGAACTATAGTTTTATATATTTTTGGAAAGCGTAGACAATGGAACCAAATTGTGAAAAATATATAGGGTGTCCCATTTAAAAAAAGGCAAGTTTGGATTATTTTGAAGGAACAACAATAATTATAGAAAAGTTATGTAAGCCACGCGGTTCTACTTAAAAAATGTATTTAAACATGTTTTCAGTTCGCTTGGATTTTGGAAGAAATCCAGTGGCGGTGAGGGGGGTTTATTAGGGGCAGTTTTTGGTTTTTATCAAATATTTCTAAAACAGCTGCATATTTCAAAGATATAAAAATACCTAGATATAGACCTTAAACATATCAATTAATTATGTTCTATCCAATTTTTTGATATGACGCGTAAATTAGCGGCAATAGGTAGAATTTAAGTGTAGAATATTTTTTAAAGATAATTTAATTTTGCATAACTTTTCTTTATAAGGTTTCTTAATATAACGCAAGGTAAGTCTGAAAATTAATTAAATATTAACGAAAACGATTAAACTGTATTATTAATATCTTATAGAAGCGGGCGGCTTAGGATTTTTTTTTAAGTTAATTTATATGATCTCTATCTGAGATGAAGTTTTAAACGTCATTCTGACATAGATTATTGTTTTTGTTTTTACACTGTTGTCTGTTTTCGTTATGAACGTATAAAAAAGAAATTGCATAGTTATCCTAAAAAAATTATAATTAAAATTATTTCATTTCTTTTAATTTTTTAAGTTAGCATCTAGATGTCTATCAACCTCTGACAAGAAGTTTTAAACAACTGTTTGACATGGATAATTGTTTTTCTTTGTACAATGTTGCCTATTTTCGTAATGAACTTTCTTGTATTGCAAACGACTGAATTTTTTTCACAAATTGTTTCAAGTTGCTCCATTATATGATATATTCTCTGTACATGTACACTATGTTGACAGTATGATTCCTTAATTTCCATTTTACAGGAAATACTTGAAAAATTACGAGCAACAACATACGAAAATTAACGCGTTGTTCTAATTTAGAAAAAATGTAGGTACTTCAATAAAGTTACTAAGATATAGTCTACGTTGGCTATTTTGTATAACAGCCTGTATTACTTATAACAAGGATCTAGCTTTAACGAATAGCGCATCATTATTATTTATATTTACTATATAAAGGTAACATAGATAATTTTGACTACATTTAATCTCGGGTTGACTGCAAGTAGCTTCTACCCAGTGGGTAAGGCTAAACTTATATCTTTCTTAAATTTATATTCTTTAACTTTACTTTGTGGAATTCCATATTTAATAGCACTAATGTTTTAAATACAATTTCTTTTATATAATTATTGATTTCTCTACGCGTTTCAATATCATTATCAAGAAAACATATATAAGTAAAATAATATCAAGTAGTTATGGTAACAAATCATTAAGGTAAAGTAGGTAGCTTACGTGATGTAAATTATAATTCTATATTTAAAATACCTGTAAAAGGTGAGTCTATAAATCAACCTGTTCGTTAACCAAAGGTACTTTCTTTTTATGTTTATATATTTCCATTGCTTCCAAAACATCTAATTTGTCTTTTTATTACAAAATGTAAAAATATAATGTTTTGTGATGCCATAAGGTTTACCATTAAATGTTTGACTTAATTTGATTTGTTTGTGTGTTTATATTTGTAACATGTGTTGTTTGTATCTAATATCAAAGTTCCTAAGCGTTTGTCCAATAAAAGTAAAATTACGGAATGTGCAGTTCAATTTATAAATACCCGATTTCAAAATATTGTTAGTTGAATCTTTGGCATTAAATAAACATTTAAGAACATTGGTATTAGTTCTGAAAGCTACTTTGTACTTCTTGTTCTTTTGTAATATGTGAGCTACTTTTTCTGATACTTTTCCAAAATTGATATGTATTTATTTTCTGCCGGTTCTATGTTCAATGGATAAATGTTTTTATAGATAATTTTTATTCTTGATTTTTAACTAAAGTGTCGATTATATTTGAAATGCAACTATTTGCTTGCACAATTTGTTTAAACAGCAATACGTGATTGGGTGGTTTTAAAATTGGCTGTATTGTTTAAAATAAATTAATTAAAATTAAACAAATGGATATTGTCAAGTATCAGAAATTGGAACTTACTACAAATAATTTTATTTTAACAAAAAAAAATTTTTAAATATTGAGCGCAAAAACTTCAGTTTGCATGCACTAATGAATAATTTTTAATGCTTCGCTGAATACGTTATTGCTGTACATCACAACTTTGACCGATACTGTAATGTGGTAAAATTTGTTTTTCGTCACTAGCCTTTATCCGTAGAAGGTATTGCGGAATGTTATTTTCAACACAGATTAGTAATATTCAATCTACTAAAGATCAATCTATTTATAGTTACTAAACTACAATGACCTTCAGACGCATGTCGATAATAGATTATTGCAGATCTTTGTGGAAAAAATCGTATTAAAATGAAAAAAAAAAGGGGAAACAATTTTCAAGTTTTCGGGATGCCGCTAAGGCGTGAAATACACTACCTTAAAAAACCAAATTTTTCTATAAAAGGAGCCTAGTCTAGGTCCGCTTAAAATTTCTGAAAAATTTTGGAATACTTTTGTCTAAGAGTCATCAGTCACACAGTTATAATCTAAGTACTTATTTTATATTTATTAGTGACGGGAATTTGAATTACATAATCCCCATTACTGGTCGGCAAATAATACACATTAAATCCTCTAAGTTGATCATCACAATAGATGTTTGTTGTGCGATTTTAAGGAATAAAATTTTTGAGCCAGTTATGGACATTTAACTTGGGAACTATATTTAATTTTTTTGAAAATGTAATGCCGAAGCCGTTCTAGGAGATGTACCATTAGTAAGTAGATTAAAAATCTGATAGCAGCCTAATGGGTGCCGTGTACATTTTTCACCAGGAGTAAGAAATTTCCTCGACATAAGTGATCCAATTAGCGGGATCGGCAGTAGAACTTGTTTTCATGACCAGCTAGCTCTCCAGATTTTACAATTCTCGACTTTTACCTATGGAGAAGGATAAATGACAATATTTCTAAAACTTGTGCTACAACGCCCGAACATATGATAGAGCGGATCTCAAAGTATCTCTAGGGTCGAAACAGCCCGTGTTAGATTAGAGCGGTGTGTTTGAAAAAAATTGGTGAGGATTTTGGACATTTATATCATTCATAATTATATTTATCTTACAAGTCTAGTTATTAAGGTACCTTAAACCATTGTTTTCTGTGACAGAAATCAATATTACTCACAAGTGAGTAAGTTGTAATTAAAATTAATTTTTATTAATTTCGTGCAAATCAATGAAAATTGTAACAAAATTAATGAATTGTTTCGTTCATAAGTATAACAACCGTTGGTAACTACGAAAATGATCATGCGATGATACCATTTTTATACAATTGTTAGGTATTTATTTTAGTGAAATGAATTTCTTAGATGCACCTGTAAGATAAAACGTGGTATATCACACGTGAGCGAAATGCCATCATGAAATTCGTGCTAACGCACGCTCATGGGTCAAACTTCTCACTCGCTGCATTTCTCTTATAATATACTATTAAAATTGGTTTACTATTGTTGCATACATTGCACAAAATGATACAACTAATTAAAATTCTTGCCTATTTTGGGTTTTAATGGTGTATTTTTGTATTTATATTTCACAAAAATCTACAAGTTTCAATAACACTGACAGTTATCATCCTTAGTAGTAGTAAAATATTTTATAATCGTTTAGCACCTTGAAGAATTCTAAAATATGTTACTGCTACTGAGGACCATAACTGTAAGTGTGATCAAAACGTATATAATTATATAAATATAAATATAGAAATACACACATTAAAAAACCAAATAAGATAAGTATTTTAATTATGTGTAATAAGGGTGAAAGTTTACATTTTCATAACTGTGACAGCTGTTTCCAAAGTAAGTTGTTTTGACAGTCATTTATAAATATCTTTATTATGAAAAAGCTAGGGATTTGCGGTTTTCACCTAATTATTTAATGTTGAGTCATCTTTTTCTCAATGTCAAAAATGCACTACCGTTCCATTTGAAACTTTTGACAAAAACCTCAAACGCTGTTGATTTTTTGAAAATCGCTCTCTATCTAGCACTATAAGAAGTGGAAAATAATAGTTTTAGAGCAGTTAACAGAAGAGAGAATGCTTTCTTCAACAAGGGTAAGTTTGTGATTTCTAATTAAAGCAAAAACATTTAAATTGTGAAAGTTTACATTCTCGTATTTAATTATTATCAATTCGATCTTTTTCATTTTCGGATAATTAACCACCTATATCTTTATACTACCACAGCTTCTCTAAAATGCAGTTTTGACCGAATTTTACATATCTAAAACGTTTTTGGCTAAAACCTTAACTTTTTATTACAGTTTTTTAGTCATAAACATACATAAACATTAATAAATGTTCAGTACGTTCACTGAGATTAATTATCAGTATGTCGCTGTATTTATCCTGAAGCAGATATGAAAAAAGAAAAAATATACTTCACCAATACAACTCCAAAACCAGCCCAAATTATAGATATTACCTTCCGACAATTATATTGTGCGATGAATTTAATAATAAGTCTCGATTTTGATCGAAAAAAGATATTCGTTAATATCAGGTTTATTTTGAAAGAAAAAGAATTAAACGTCATTGAGCACTTTATACACACTAGCAGGTACTGTAAGCACCATGTAAACATTTACTGTCACAGTATTCCTGGAAATTAGTTCTATTGAATTAATCGTTAGGTGGCAACTGTAAGAAACTTATTTTGACGCATTTGATGCGGAACAAATTGTTCCACAACACATTCACGTTAGTAATTCTTATTCCTCTTGAACACAGTTGACAAGTAAATTCTTGTGCATAAAAATATCGCAGGGTGTAATATTGAAAAACTGCTATATCATACGACTTTTACCGTAAAATAGATCAGAGGAGTTAGATTTTTTTATTTCCCTCTGGTTGATCTTTCAGTTTCATCAAAATACTCTTTTTTGGAAGTATTTTTTGAAGTATCATTTGAAGGAGATAGAAAATAAACGATCATACTTTTTCAGATGATGCTATTGAAGCGCTTCATAAGGGCGGAAATTTTGCGATAAGACCAAGAGTAATACCTTTTGAAGAGATAATTTCCAATATTGAGAATTCTATTAAAACGTTACTTTTGGATGCTGCGAATGAAGTTAGATATAAAACTGTTAGCATATTATGTAAATCAAGACCTCCGTTCGTCAAGGCCATGCTTTATTTGATCTTAAACGTAATGAAAATATAATAATATTACAATCAGGTAAAGATAATGCCATTGTTATATTAAATATGAGTGGCTATAGGATTAAAGTAAAACAACTGTTGGAAACACAGACTCGTCGTGAAGTACCAAATTTTCCTACAAGAAAGTTAAAAACTGAAAAACATTAAATTATCATCTATTCCTGAAGAAATAAGAAAGAAATGAACTAACTCTGAAGCTTTTCTACCAAAACTATATGGTTTACCAAAAAGTCATAAACCTAATCTTCTTTCAAGGTCTATTGTTAGTGCATTTGATTCTCCTACTTATAATTTAGCAAAATACCTTCCATTTCTATTATAACCTCATATAGGTAAAACACCCCATTATATTAAAAATTCTGCCGATTTCATTGAAAAAATACATAATTTAAAAATTGAAGAGGGTGATATAATGGTCAGTTGATGTTTTTTCACTTTTTACAAAAGTCCCTCTAACAAAATCTATTGAATATGTTGCTCATATTTTTCCGAAGGATATAACCATTCTTTTTCTGCACTGTTTCACTATGACTTATTTTCAGTGGAATAATAAATTCTATGAACAGCTTGATAGTTTAGCAATGGGTAGTCCTATTAGTCATTTTATAGCTAATTTTTACGTGGCCTTACAAAATGCACCTAAAAACCTTTGGTATAGATATGTAGATGACACGTTTGTTATTTGGAGACACGAAGAAGAAGCACTATATGAATTTTTAATTTTTCTAAATGGTAGCATCCAGTTTACCATGGAAAAGGAAACTAATGGAAGTTTGCCATTTCTTGACTTGCTCACATCTAAAAGTAGTAATTCACTATCTTTTAAGGTTTACAGAAAGCCGACACACACTGATAGATACCGTGATAAATTATCAAACCATCATCCATGTCAAAAAATTAATGTAATTAAATCTTTAGTGAATCGTGCAAAACGAAACTGTGATCCTCAATTTTTGAAAGATGAATATAAATGTTTAACAAAATCCTTACAAGCTAATGGATATTCACGTAATGATATTAATAATGTTATTACACCTTCTGGATACAACCATAAAGAAAAACCGGTGCTTAATGTTACTATTGCTTTTCTTTCTTAATCCTACAAGAAAAATTAAAGAACATTTAAGGTCTTCTCAAGATGTTTCAAATCCATTGCCATCTTCCGGAGTGTATAAGTTATCTTGTTCATATATAAAAGTATACATTGGAATTACAAAAAGTAGGTTTGATACAAGACGTAAAGAACAGATGAGATATTGTGGGTTAGGTTAACCAGAGAAATCTGCGGTATCTGATCATGCTTTAAATAATTTAAACATGACATTCAATTTGGTAATATGGAAAAATTGTTAAGACAAACTCATTTTTATGTTCGTTCACAACGTGAAGCTATTGAGATATATAAACCTCCTAATAAAATCTCCGTTTAAATAAGTTTTAACACCTTATAATTGAAAAAAGGAACAATGCCTCGTCTTACTTTAATTTTAGCTTTTGGTATGTCTAGGTTTTTTGATATGTTTTTCCTAGACCTTGAAGTAAATGCTACCAATTGTATGTTAAATTACCACAGCACTATAATTTAACATATGTAGATGAATTTAAATTAAAATTAAAATTAAAAATTATATTAAAAGTACTACATTGTGTTTTCACTGTACAATAACGCTTACATTTATTAACAAATCTATTTATTGTTAGAGTTGACTGGATTATTTTAATTGATGTCAAGTTTCTATTTGTGAATGCTTTTATCAATTTCAAATTAAAGTTTTTCACAACTTTACGCTTACATAATTTGATTAAATGTTGTCAAATTTGCTCATTCATTATGACATTTTTCACTGTTAGGCTTCAACCATAAGAAGGTGTTCTGATTTGTCATCAAGGCAGTTTAACAATATTTTATTTACTAATGATCTAAAATCGTATTCCATAGCTGGCGTTGTACGTTTATCATTTTGTTATATTAATAGCGGGCTTATGTTTGCGTTTTCACTTTTTCACAATTCATAAATTTGTTTCAACATCTTAAACAATACCAAAACAGTTTATTACTACTGAAGACGATAACCGTAGGTGTTATCAAAACGTTTAGATTTGTATAACATAAATACAAATGTACACCATTAAAAAAAACCGAATAGCTGAGAATTTTAAATATGTGCAATAATGGTTAAAGTTTACATTTTCATAAAACAATTTGATGGTTTTTGCACGATCTTTACGACGGTTCACTTGTTTATAACTTTAAATATAGTGAGTTTGTGCACCGTACTGGTTTAAACACATAACTCCAAGGCAAAATGTTAAAAATACTGGAACAAGTTGTTAACAACCAACTATATAGTTACATTGAAAGCAATAACATACTACCACCTGTACAATCTGGATTTCGGTCAGGACATAGCTGTTCAACGGCACTCCTCAGTGTTACCGACGACATTTTTCAGGCTCTTGATAATAATAACTGTGTGGCTTTAGTTTTGATAGATTTTTCTAAAGCGTTAGACATGAGTAACCGTTCCCTTCTTATATCTATCCTTCACTATATTGGATGTGCTAATATTGTGACTTCTTTTTTCAACAGGTATCTTACCGAGCGATTTCAAAGAGTGAGAATTGGAAATAATGTGCCTGAAAAACTACCCATAAGTCATGGAGTTCCACAAGGATCTATTTTAGGTCCTACTTTGTTTGCGACCTTCACTTCTTTCGTATATACCGATATTCCATATTGCAAATTCCGTTTATACGCAGATGATACCCTATTGTACTTTTCGTTTCAAGCAGCTGATGTTCATCTGGCCTCACACTATATACCTAAACACAGATTTGTTCCATCTTATTGAAGCTTCTTCTGATTATTGCTTAACGATAAATCCTACAAAATCTACAGTGGCAATCGAAAATGTAGGGCTGAAATTATGAGCCAACTTAATATTATAATTATTATTAATTTTATTAAATACATAAATAAAAAGTTTACCTCGTAATTTGAACCTGACTGTACTTTATACCGCGCTAACCAACTGCGCCATCAAGGTTCAAGCCCCAATCGATGTAAATTTTGTCTTTATGTATGTAGAACTGATGTGAATTCTAAATATAATAATTTAATATTAGTCAAGTTGCTTTGGTATGTGTGAATCCTTGCGATATTGCAGGCTCACATTCCATTAATATAAGTAATTTGACAGTGATCTAATTATATTTAGAATTCACATCAGTTCTACATACATAAAGACAAAATTTACATCGATTGGGGCTTGAACCTTGATGGCGCAGTTGGTTAGCGCGGTACTCTAGCAAAGTACAGGTCGTAGGTTCAAATCCTACTCGAGGTAAACTTTTTATTTATGTATTTAATAATTAATAATAATTTATTTATGTATTTAATAAAATTAATAATAATTTACATATTTACCTTTGAACTTATTCGTTCATAACAAAAACTTATAATAACTTAATATTATGGTCCAAGGTGTAAATGTTAGGGCAGGGGACGTTTCAAAAACCTTAAGGCTGTACGTTGACACTAATTTACGTTTTAAAGGACATATCATTAGCTTAATTCAGAGATACTACGGTAAGCTCAGAGCACTGTATGGCAATAGACATATTCCAAGTCGCGACTTAAAAAAAATGCTGTGTGACTCGTTAGTTTTATCAAACTTTAATTTTGGAAGCACTGAATATAGCAAATATTTACACAATATTGATGTAAACAGAATACAAAGGGTCAAAGGGTATAGTGTTCATTACGATTTATTTTCGGCATTAAGGAAAGAGAAAGAATCAGGCATAAATTACACGAAATTGAGTGGTCAGATATGGCAAATCGAAGGTCACTACAAGCCTGGTTCTTTATTATAAGATTATTACCGAAAAGAAGCCACCTTACCTTTATAATCGGTTAACCTTTAGGACCGATTTACATAACCTACAGTTAATATTTGAAGAGTTACTTACTCCCCCAAAGCACAGTACTTCACTCTTTGAAAGGTCCTTTACATACACCATTGCTAAAGATTACAATGGTGGCCTACGTACCATCTTGGCAACATCCTTCATATTCTTCAGACAAAAGTTAAAACAAATATTACAGCTAAAACAAAAACAAAGTCATAGTTAACCGTATTCCAGTGATTAAGAGGCAAGTTAATTGTAGAAAGAGATATATATATATATATATATATATATATATATATATATATATATATATATATATATATATATATATATATATATATAACACACACTACAGGGTGCCTGCAAACAGCGTGTACAACGTTTAACCACAGATTCCTTGGTCATAAATAAGGTGATCCGGGTAAATATACCTATATCCGAAGTTGCTTCGTTTTTGCCGCTAAAGAGCGTCAAAGTTTTTAAAATAATTTCGTTTTTTCGAAATAATTTCTAAACGCTTCAACCGATTTTAACAAAATTTGGGAAACAGAGTTGTAACATAAATTGACATAATTTGACATATATGGGAACTTTTTTGGATACGTAGAAAATGAAAAAAATCTACGTGGTGTCCAAAGAAAAGATGTATTTTCTTATCCCCCGTAGATACGACTTTGATTTTTTTTTGTACTAATAGGTCATTTTGTTTACAAACTTTTTATACTCTTCTAAAATGTTGGTCAGTTGTACAGTTTCGTCGCAAAAAAATAATTTACTCAACCCTACATTTATTCATTGTCTGCTTACTCGGAAGGAAAGCGGGAGAAAGTAAATACACAAATTACATTAAAATGTTTTAGTTTCAATAAAAATTTCAGTTTTCAATCACAATTATGGATGTTTGACGCAATAAATTATTATGTTAATTATTAATATTATTAAATACATAAATAAAAAAAATTTACATATTTACCTTTGAACTTATTCGTTCATAACAAAACTTATAATAATTTATTATGTTAATTGTTCAAAATGTTCTCCGTTTTTTTGAACTAATTAAATTAGCTTTTCAATACGGAAACTGCAAGTAACTACTTACAATTATTAGTGGTTAGTACTACTTTTAAACTTAATTTCGTCATTCATGTCATTTCTTCTTACGGTGAGTGCGCGTTTTTAGAAAGTTCTTTACAAATTTTCAACTTAGATAACGTTGGCTAGAAAAGAAATGTTTTTCTAAATTCCTACAAGTCTGAATCAGTAATTATAACTTAACACTAATAATGTTTTTATTAAAAGTTGGCTATAATTAATTTGACAAGTAAAAAAAGAGTTTATTAGTTTAATGTCATTTAAACTGAACTCCGTTTAGCATTTAGTATTTTTCTTCTTACGCTCCGTTCTCGGAGTCATCATGAATTTTGTTTATTCATATACCGAACAAGTGGATACGTTGTTAGTTTATGGGTGGTTTATGGTCGCCAGAGTGTTAGAGTTTACAGGAAAAGGTCTCCTAACCGCATAGTGCCGCATCACCAAACCTTTGAAAATATTGTTTGACGTCTTCGTCAGAATAATAGTTTAAAGTCACGAACTTTTGATTGTGTACTACAAGAACAGTAGACATGCAAGAAGAAATTTTAGACAGAGTTGAGAAAAACTCAAAATTAAGTACTAGACACCTGGTGCTGGAATTAACGGTTCTAAAACCAGTTATTAATGAGGTTTTAAAAGAACAACTTATACATCCATACCATGTTCAAAAACTTATTACCTATTGATCCAGAATCCCGTTTAACGTTTTGCAATTTTATTGAAAATCAGATATCAGAAATTCCAAATTTCCATAGTAGAATTTTATTTACCGACGAAGTTACGTTTACAAGATCCAGTGTAACTAATTTACATAATGAACATGTTTACTCTGATGAGAATCCCCATGCAACAAAACTTACTCATTGCCAACATGAATTTAAACTTAATATATGGGCAGGAATTATTGATGAATTCCTTATAGGTCTAGTTGTTATAACAAATAATTTAAATGGAAATAATTATTTAAATTTTTTATAAGCAAGATTACCCGCTTTACTAGAGAATTTGACCTTATTACAATAACAGAATATGTGGTTTATGCATAATGGTGCTCTGCCACATTTTTCGTTAGAGCTGCGTCAGTATTTAAATACGATGTATACAAATCGATGGATAGAAAGAGGTAATGATGGTCCTGTAAAATGGCCAGCAAGATCACCGGACCTGTGATTTTTTTTATGGGTAATGTGTAATTACCATAATAATGTATTGCGTTAAACATCCATAACCGTGATTGAAAATTTAAATTTTTATTGAAACTAAAACATTCTAATGTAATTTGTGTATTTACTTTCTCCCGCTTTCCTTCCGAGTAAGCAGACAATGATTAAATGTAGGGTTGAGTAAATTTTTTTTGCGACGAAACTGTACATCTGACCAACATTTTAGAGGAGTACAACAAGTTTGTAAACAAAAAAGACCTATTAGTACAAAAAATATGAAAGTCACATCTACAGGGAGTTACAAAATACATCTTTTTTTTGGACATCAAGTAGATTTTTTCATTTTCTACGTATCGAAAAAGCTCCCATTTACGTCAAGTTATACCAATTTATGTTACAACTCTGTTTCCCAAATTTAGTTAAAATCGGTTGAAGCGGTTAGAAATTATTTCTAAAAAACGAAATTATTTTAAAAACTCTCTAGCGGAAAACGATGCAACTTCGGATATAGGTATGTTTACCCGGATCGCCTTATTTTTGATCAAGGAATCACTGGTTAAACGTTGTATACTCAATTTACGGTCACCCTGTATATATATATATATATATATATATATATATATATATATATATATATATATATATACACCGTGTCCAAGATAAGGATGCCCACCATGGGGATATCAGAAATGGTAAGAGATGGAAGGTCGGTTAAATAGAACAAAAATTACGCATTTGAAAGGATGTATTTATGGTCTTTGTAGAACTCGAATATCTCTTTTAGTTTTTGAAATATTTGAAAAAAATTTAATTTTCTGATTTTCGTTTTTATTTTTTTCTAATCCTTATTTGAAGAGCTATCAAGAAAAGAAGAGCACATTTTCATTGCCACTCTTCTAGCTCTACTTAATGCTGTTATTCAATTTTTGATACAACGTTTCGTTTGTTAACAACCATCATCAACTTTATTTTTTAAATACACGAAAAATTATTTTTGCCATATTTAAATTCTCTCCTTGATTCTGAATTCAACGATATATCACACTTTATATTTTTGATACGTTTCGGATGAGAAAATTCATATTCAGTGTAAAACATCGAAAACGTACAGTTAAAACTAATACTAGAAACATTAGAAAACTGTAAAATTGTTATAAAATAATTTTTTCTCATTTTCTAATGCCTGTTGCGAATAAAATAATTCACAAGTATGTATTTAGTGAAAATACTATTAATTAAACAGTTAAAATACATCTTCAGTCGTGCTGATGCATTTGATAAAAATAAGTTGGCTTTGCATTTTGTTTACCTACCAGTCATAATTGATTGTTGTCCGGATTACGTTTGTTTGGTGGTCTTTGAGTTAATTACATCTTGTGTTTACCTAAAAACAATATGGTAGGAATACATTTTTCAAATAATGAAAAATTCGATATAGTGACGTGGTACATTTTGTCAACGTAATTGTTCTGAAGCCGAAATAATGTATTTAAACAAATATCCAGAAAGGTGCCAACCTCACAAAAGAACTTTTCGCACATTAGCAGTTAATCTAAAAGAATATGATGCGTTCAAAAAACCTGTAAAATCTCGCAAAAAAAACTTGCAATGAAGAAAAAGCCGATACTGTTTTATTAACTGTAACGGAAAATCCAGAGGTTTCTATTAGGAAAATTGAAGAGGTAACTGGCATAGCCCATTCCACAGATCATTATGTTCTAAAGAAGGAGAAATTACATCCATATAAATTTAGAATTTGCCAAGGACTTCGACCAGGTGACCCAGAAAGACATAGAATATTTTTCGAATGGTATACACGTCAATCTCAAGACAATGAATATTTTCCGAATAAAATAATATGGTCCTATGAAAGTATGGTTAATAATAATGGAATTTTTAATCGTAGAAATGCTCATTATTGGGCAAGAGTAAATCCACGTCTGTACAAAACGGCCAAACAACAGCACCGTTTCGGATTTAATATGTGGGCTGCTATATTCGGTACTCGAATTATAGATCCTTTCATTTACCACGAGTCCTTACATTTTGAACATTACCAAATTTTACTCCAAAATGAATTAGAGATAACTTTGAATGGTTTGCCTTTCCAAGAAGTTAAAGGTTGTTGGTTTATGCAGGACGGTGTACCAGCATATAATTCCAGAGTTGTCAGAGAATACCTGTCAGTTAGATTTCCAGAAAGATGTATTGGCACTCATGCAAATGTACTGTGGCCAGCTCGTTCTCCAGATATAACGCCTTCGAATTTTTTTCTTTGAGGATACATTAAACATTACATTTATGGAAATGATATTGAAAACGAAGAAATTTTACAAAGATTAGTTCTCGAAGCGTTTGCTAGTATTACTCCTCAAATGCTGAAGAATGTTTTAGATGCTACAGTTAGAAGATGCTATTTATGTTTGGAGAATAAGGGATCTTTGTGAGTTTATTAACCTTTAAAATAAATTTGTTTTTTATTTGTCTATCATTTAAAATTACAAAACATAATTTTATAATAATTCTACGGTTTTCTCATGTTTCTAGTATTAGTTTTAACTGTACGGTTTCGATGTTTTACATTGAATATGAATTTTCTCATCCGAAACGTATCAAAAATATAAAGTGTGATATATCGTTGAATTCAAAATCAAGGAGAGAATTTAAATATGGCAAAAATAATTTTTTCGTGTATTTAAAAAATAAAGTTGATGATAATTGCTAACAAACGAAACGTTGAATCAAAAATTGAATAACAGCATTAAGTAGAGCTAGAAAACTGGCAATGAAAACGTGCTCTTCTATTCTTAGTAGCTCTTCAAATAAGGTCAGAAAAAAATAAAAACGAAAATCAGAAAATTCAATTTTTTCAAATATCTCAAAAGCTAAAAGAGATATTCGAGTTCTACAAAAACCATAAATACATCCTTTCAAATGCGTAATTTGTTCTATTTAACGACCTTCATCTGAAATTGAATCCATGTGGATCCTTATCTTGGAATTAATATATTTTATTATTATATTATAATATAAAATATAATAAACATAATATTTATAAAATTCATGTTTTTCAAATGTTTAACTAAGTAATATTGATTCAACGTTTCGAATTTTTACATTGAATATGAATTTTTCATCGACAACTATCAAATTAATATAAGTGTGATATATCTTGAATTAAAATCAAGGAAAATTTAAATATCAAAATAATTTAATTTTAATCTGTATTTTAAAATAAAGTTAGTATGATGATGTAACAGAACGAAACGTTATATTCAACAAAATTATAAACAGCATTAATGAGTAGAAAACGCAATGAAACGGTGACACTATCTTAGAATGCTCAAATTGGTGAAAATATCATTAAACGTTGATATAATTTCAAATAAATTTCAAATTTTCAAAATTATCTCAAACTATAAGGTATTCAGTTCTACAAAGACCATAAATAACATCGTCAGATTAAAATTAATGTTTGTTCTATTTTAACTAGTACCTTATCAATTCTTACATTGTCAATAAATTCTTGACCATAGGTGCATTCCTAAACGTTGAATCAATTTTAGTTTATATATATATATATATATATATATATATATATATATATATATATATATATATCATATATATATATATATATATATATATATATATATATATATATATATATATATACAGGGTGACCGTAAATTGAGTATACAACGTTTAACCAGAGATTCCTTGATCAAAAATAAATACATAATAAATACATCCTCTCAAATGTGTAACTTTTGTTCCATTTAACCGACCTTCCATCTCTTACCGTTTCCGAGATCCCATAGTGGGCATCCTTATCTTGGACAATGTATATATATATATATATATATATATATATATATATATATATATACAGGTGAGGCATCTAAACTCCGTCGGTTTGTATACGAAAAATGGTAAAATATTTTTGAAATCTTTTTTTAATTATCGTGTAGATTCATTAGGGGCACGTTTTAAAATTATTTTCGAATATGCAGGGTGGTCCATAAAAATTTTAAGCATCAAAGTTATGAAAATTTTAATGGAACACCCTATATATGATTGCATATTTCGATTCTGTGGACTAAATAAAGGTTATAGTCCCTATATCTAACTCCACCTATTGTCGAGGTATTTCATTATTTGTGAGAATGAGAAACTTTCTGTTTTACGTACTCGAGGATTTTTTTCAAATGTTTTTCATTCACACTTTAAAATCCACTGAAGTTATTATCACAAATTTATACTGGGTGTATAAACACTCAGTTACTATTTTGACCAACATTAAAGCCAATTAACTTCACCCCGTATTTATCACCATATTTTTATTCTAATTTTAATTCCCTATACCTATCTCTTACAGATTTTTTGTAATTTAGGATTTTCTATTCCAATAATAATTTCATGCAATTTGTTCTTGAAAAGCTGGCTTTGACGGTCTTACTGTCACATAAAATAAACGAATTTATTGAAAAGTCATAGTTAGTGTTAAAGTTAAATCATTTTAGGTAATCAACTTTGAGAATAAGTTTTATTAGGTGGGTACCCACTATTTAAAATGGCTTGCTATTCTCGAATTGAAAAGTGCGACATGATCTTAGTAATTGGGAAATGCAATGATAATTGCTTGCTAGCATCTAGGGTTTACGCACAAATGTATCCTGATAGGCTGTGTTTGTTCAATAAAACAATGTTTTTGTTATTTACCCAGTTATTAACGTCTTTCAGTCATTGTTAAGCTGTGTTTGTGCAATAAAACAATGTTTTTGTTATTTACCAGTTATCATCGTCTTTCAGTCATTATTAAGCTGTGTTTGTTCAATAAAACAATGTTTTTACTATTTACCCAGTTATTAACGTCTTTCAGTCATTGTTAAGGAAAGCCTAGTCAAACGGTTGGATTATCTCGAGCAATAAAAGCTTTTTATCAAAACCTGCTCATAAAAAGACGAGTAAAAAATGACAATAAAATTAATGATTAAATTAGAAAATCCTAAATTACAAAAAATTTGTAAGAGATGGGTATAGGGAACCCTAATACAATTTTGTAGGGAATTAAAATTAGAATAAAAATATGGTGATAAAACGGGGTGTTCCATTTAAAATAAGAAAGTTAATTGGCTTTAATGTTGGTCAAAACAGTAACTGAGTTTTTATACGCCCAGTATAAATTTGTGGTAATAACTTCGGTGGATTCTAAAGTTTGATGCTTTCAGTAAACAATAAAAAATATTTGAAAAAAAATCCTCGAGTACGTAAAACAGAAAGTTCTTTTGAATTTCGAGCTACATTCTCACAAATAATGAAATATCAGGTGGAGTTAGGTATAGGGACTATAACAGTAAGTGGCCTTTATTTAGTCCACAGAATCGAAATATGCAATCATATATAGGGTGTTCCATTTAAATTTTCATAACTTTGATGCGTAAAATTTTTATGGACCGCCCTGCATATTCGAAAACGGGCGCCTAATGAACCTACACGATAATTAAAAAAAAGATTTCAAAAATATTTTACCATTTTTCGTATACAAACCGACGGAGCTTAGATGCCTCACCCTGTATATAACTATTATTATTAAATTGATTCACTACAATATTTTCTTTAATTCAACTTTTCAAAAAGGTTCACTACCAAACATTATATTACAAACATTAGAAAACATGTATAATTACAAAGAAAGTAAAAAGACAACGTCTGTAACTTTATGTAGAAATAATTTTCATAAAAGCAGAAAAAGTGACATAATATTTCCAATTATGGTTGCACATTCTACAATACACATTGTCAAAGATAATAAATTGAATAGCTCTAAAAAGAGTTAATAGAAAGTAGAACGCACATCTAATTCGCATCAAATCAACTTATTATGGTTGAATTCAGTGCAAAATTCCGACTTCCTATTTTTTTGTAATAAATAATTACAGAGCAAGACAAATGGTTGTTGTTTTTCGTAGTAAACAAATGGTTAACGATAAATTAAATCCTTAGCAGTTTAATAGGTAATTAATAAACGACACACTTATTCATGCATTGCTAACATCCAATATTTAAAGTAATGATAGATTTTATACATAGCGTTTAATTTCATACATATGTAATCTTCCCTTAAATATTATGAAGAACGTGATAAAAAGGATTCGCGACGGAATGTGCAACACCTGCATTCAATAACACTTCCCATTGCTAAATTGTGTAGTAGATTCTTTTGCAAAATAGCCCGCAGGATACTTGACTTTCTTCTAGTTTCGTCACTCAGAAAAAAACATTTTTTTCAATTTTAATAATGCATTGACTAAATTGCATATAAATTATGTACCTATTTTATCATAAATACATGGCGTACTATTTAAAATTGAACAATTAACATGATTGTGACAAGTGAAAGCTAAGAATTTAAATTTTATTACAAAAATACATGAGCATGTATGTATTTTTTAAATTTTTAATTCTAAAAAATATATAAATTAAACTTAACGAATTTTTAAAAAATACATTAATCTTGCACAATGGGCGAAAGTGTTTGCTGAAGTGTTTAATAATATAATACAAAATATATTTTATCTTCTCATGTAATCATTTAAATGGATATTTAATTAATTTGCATAAACAATAGGTTTCACTTTCTATTAAACGGATCTAATGATTTTGATGACATACCTATTATAAGAACAACATCAAACTTTTTGACTTAATCCCAAAGAGAAATTAAAAGAATGCGACAGTTATTTATGTGGGTATATGAATAAAATCGTGAAACTTATACAATCACGACCTTACGAGAAAGTTTGAAAATCTTGCAAAAGTTGGGTTCAAGTATAAAATTTTGTTATTGAACTTGACCTTATGCGCGGTTATACAGGAGAAATCTATAATGATTTCATTTGAATTTTTACACTTTTTCCAATTTTACTTTCCAGATGAATTGTAAAAATTATACATATATAAAGATGTATTCATCAATGAAAGTAAATTGCAGTACTGTCAAAACTACACAACTAAACTATAATTTTTATTAGAAACCGGGACAAGGAAAAGAAGGGCTTTCATTTCGCTCAACGAGCACGGCAGATATTTATGTACTTAATTGCATCATGATTAATAAATTTTCTATTTTCTGTAAAAAGAATAAGTTTCATTTGCAACTATTTCAAATCAACGTTCTACAAAAGCACAACAACTGCTGCTGCTAAACTATTTTAGAGAATTATAAAAAGTTGCGTGTGATTATATGTCCTCAAAACTGTATTCTTTAAAACAACTCAAAAGGTATATTTTTGTAACCAAGATTATCAATTACCATGATTAGGTTATATCTTTGTTGTATTAACAATGGAGCAAATATTAACAAAGAGTAAATTTACACTTTCTAAAATTTATACAATAAAAATGATTTATCTTTCATTTAATTACATAAAAATCAAGCTTTTATAATGTCATTCTATCCAAGCTACATTTATTAAACATTTAATGCAATTAGATCATGCATAAAATTATTGTGCAATATTCATCAAGCCAAGTTACACCATCCATGTAAATCCTATTGCATTTTGAAATAGAACCTTAAGTAGGTTTGGTGTACTTCCAAGATCAAAACTACATATATATATATATATATATATATATATATATATATATATATATATATATATATATATATATATATATATATATATTCCTTTGGAATTTATAGACGTGTGTAAACCTTAATGATCCTACATTCATTATTTATGTATCTACTAGCAAATAATTATATTTACTTAACACGTGAGTATAAAATAATGTCATGCATTATAATTAATATAGCGTACATAAATATTACAACATTCAAGTAATAATTGAACACCTTTTTAAATTATGTACGGGGTGGCCAACTAAGAATGCGAGGTACTCTATCTGGAAAACTATACATCGTAGAGGTTTGCGTAAAAAAAAGTTATAACTAAACCGGCCAATACAAAAACCTGGAAAATATTTTCATGTTTCTGAAATGGCCGCTAGGGGGCGTAACTGCAATCTTGAATCCAAAAAAGTGATGTTTCTGTGAATTCTGCTATATTAACCTAATAAAAAAATAACTGGTCTTTGAAGTCGAGGATAACTGAACTTTTTTGTTTGCCACTTTTTGACGTATCTATAAAAATAAAGTGGTGGGGGGTATTCAAAGGTTTCCTTAAATCACCCCATGTATCTTCGAAACGGCTAGCCCGATTTTAACAAACTTGGACGCGTTGAAAAGAGCTTTTCTTGGGCTACAAATGTTAAAATAATTGAAGTTTTGTTAGTTTCACATGTCGTCGCTAGAGGGCTTTGTTCGACATTCCAACAGAAACGGTTAATTTTCGCAAAAAAAAATTAAATGCATTGGTATGACTTTTTTTTCATGAACAAGTAGCTAAATGATGCCTAAACAAGCTCGCGAAAACCGCATCTCGATATCTTGTTCCTAACCTAAAATATCGGTCAAAGAAAACTTTATACGAAAATCCCTTAATTTTTTTTTTAACTATATTTTTCTGGATTTGTTTCTATTATGTAAGTTGTGGCCCTAAAAAGGACCGATTTAAAAGAGGATGGTTTTTAATGCTAGAAATGCTGACCATCACGCCCTATGCAATGCTGAGGCCTCTTATGGGTAGACAAAACTGCAGCTTCAATTTCGGCTCTGAATAGGTTACCTAGAAATTGCGATTTTAAATGTTTGTAAATTTATTCACCAGAATAAAATCACCCTTTTTGAAATTCCTACGGGCAAGTAAGCAATGCTAAAAGTTATACGAAAGGCCTATTTTTTGTTTGTTTAGCATATTCACTATGGATATTTACGAAAAATACAATTAATAGAAGCAGGCAATGGAAACAGATACCTAAACAAAACATACATAATCCTCAAATTGTCAATTATTGTCAATACTTTCGCGTTACTTTGAGCAATTTTTGTACTTTCAAAATGCGTTTTACGAATAATGAAGCTGTTGATATGCTTGTGGTTTATTTTGAATGCCTTCAGAATGCCGCAGTAGCTAAAAGAGTTTACGCGGCTCGATATCCAAATCGGCGTCCTTGCGATGTCAGAGTTTTTCCCCGATTAGTGGCGAGCTTACGAGCCAGTGGTAGTTTTCGGCCTACGTTTCAACGGCAAAAAATTGGAAGAACACAAGAAAATATTAACCGTGTACTGGGCTATATTGAAGGAAATCCTCATATTAGCACAAGAGCATTATCCACTGAGTTGGGCATATCACGGACAACGGTTCAAAATATTTTGAAGGACCATAAGTAAGTTCTAATGACCATCAAAATATATAGGTATTCGTTTAAACTTTTTTTAATTACTTTAAGAATGCACCCATATCATGTCCTTCAGTAGTGACGGGAGAGTCAATCTGCACAATATGCATTATGGGTCTGCAGAAAATTCCCATTGGTTGCGTGAAGTTCAGCGCCAAGGACGTTGGAGTTTGAATGTATGGTGTGGCATACTGTGAGGCAGAATTACTGGGCCACATTTTTTCGAGCAACCCCTAAATGGCAATGTATTTCTTGATTTTTGGGCCAATCAATTACCGTTGTTGTTGGAAGATGTGCCTCTGGAAACAAGGCAAAAATTGTTTTTGCAGTTGGATGGTTGCCCAGCACATTTTGCTATTAGTGTGCGAGAGCATATTAATGCAGTATTTCAACAGCGGTGGATTGGAAGAAGAAGTCTGTTTCCATGGCCTCCGCAATCGCCAGAATTAACTTGCCTCGATTTTTATTTATGGAGTCGCTTAAAGGACATCGTATTTCGGACTCAACCTCCTACTAAAGAAGATATGAAAAACCGGATTCGTAACGCAATACGTAACATACCGAGAGCCGAAATTGAAGCTGCAGTTTTGTCTACCCATAAGAGGCCTTAGCAATGCACAGAACATGATGGTCAGCATTTCGAGCATTTACGGAGCATTGAAAGCCTTCCTCCTTTAAATTGGTCCTTTTTAGGGCCACAACTTACATAATAGAAACAATTCCAGAAAAATATAGTTAAAAAAAATAAAAATTTAAGAGATTTTCGTATAAAGCCTTTTATGGCCGATATTTTAGGTTAGAAACAAGATATCGAGATGCGCTTTTCGCGAGCTTGTTTAGGCATCATTTAGCTACTTGTTCATGAAAAAAAGTCATACCAATGCATTTAATTTTTTTGCGAAAATTAACCGTTTCTGTCGGAATCTCGAACAAAGCCCTCTAGCGACGACATGTGAAACTAACAAAACTTCAATTATTTTAACATTTGTAGCCCAAGAAAAGCTCATTTCAACGCGCCCAAGTTTGTTAAAATCGGATTAGCTGTTTCGAAGATACGGGAGGTGATTTAAGGAAACCTTTGAATGCCCCCCACCACTTTATTTTTATAGATACGTCAAAAAGTGCCAAACAAAAAAAAAATCAGATTATCGTCGACTTCAATGAGCAGTTATTTTTTTATTAGGTTAGTATAGCAGAATTCACAGAAACGTCACTTTTTTAGATTCAAGATTGCAGTTACGCTCCCTAGCGGCCATTTCAGAAGCATGAAAATATTTTCTAGGTTTTTGTATTGGCCGTTTTAGTAATAACTTTTTTTTTGCGCAAGCCTCTACGATGGATAGTTTCCCAGATACAGTACCTCGCATTCTTAGTTGGCCACCCTGTACATGTGATACTATATATTCACGTTTAATTTAAAGAGAATTCTTTAACTCATCATCTGTATCATCGTCGACTTCCAGATTTATAATCAGTGGAGGAACATCGTCTTGGTCAAATACAACTTCTCTATCCCACCAGCGTTGTACTTCTTCCTCAGTATGTCGAACTGTATTAGCCCATACTTCGGATGCTATTTTTTCTAGTGCCTCTTTCCACATAGTTAATGATCTTTCAACAGAACTACCATCATAACCAACATAGTCTCTGTAGTAATTTTTAGTCATACCTCAGATTTGTTCAATAGGGCTAAAAATGCAATGGTAAGAGGGAAAACGAAGTACACGATGCCCATATTGTTCAGCTAACATATCAGCTACATATACTGGTTGAGGTTTATGTCTAAAAAGAGAGAATGAATAGTACAAGATATGAATTACATTTAAAAAGATTTACATCTGTACTAAACCCAACGACTGAGTTTTTACAAAAGCTTCATCATATTCTATATTATTTTTACTTAACCATTGCTGTTGTGGAATTAGTAATATTACTACTCGAATTAGTGGAATCAGTTCTGGAATTGGTGAAATTAGGAATGAAATTAGTGTGTATAAGCTAAAACATGTTTTAATAGTATTAAGCACTAAATTGAATGTTTTGGAAACAGTCTCTGTAAACCGATTTTAAGTAGTTTTACAACTGCCTGTGTACCCAAAGTGTCTTCAAATACAAGGCGAACTAAATGTAAACAGAACCACGCGATGTTCACGTGATCGACAGAAAGTGCAACGAAAACATTGAACAGGGCCGTATTAAAAGCCAAATATATTGATCAATATTTATTTAACAAACTATTTGATCTTAAAAATATTCTTACAATTATGATGAACTAGGTTCTTCATAATCATCAGTATCCTGATCATCAGCCAGATTAATAGTTAGTGGCTCGACTTGAACCTCAATTAAGTTGTCCAACTCCCACATTATTCTCATTTGTCAGCAGTTATATTTTGCAAGCCTTCATTAAAAAGGTTTTTTAAATCTGAAAATTTGAAGCTTGTATTAATTCCATTGCATTTCCCAATGGTATGACGGCAAGCGAAGAACGGTCTTATTTTGACTCGCGGCCATTTCATCAACAATATACTTTTGGTAATTCACCTTATGTTGTTTAAGTATTGCTGAAAGTTCCCTTCTTTCGAACCACTTGTTGGTATTTTTTCAAATCGCCGAGAGTGGTATGGTGCATTATCGAGTACTACTATCACAGAGTTTACTTCCAAACGGGATAAAATATTTCCAAACTACGTTTCAAATGATTCCCCGTTGATCTGTTCGTGCTAACCGCCGGTTTTGTTTGATTCGAAACACCATAAACCACCCTCGACAAATCCTTTTTCATTTCCAATATGGCAATTAGCCAATTAGCCGTTTTCCTTTCCCTAAAACATACGTTCTGTGAAAACCAAATTTATATTTAAAAAGGTGAGTTAATTACCTGAAGGATTTTTTTAATCCGGGGGATAACCCATCTAAAAAGGCTTGTTTTCACGAATGCACGGTCTGATCAACCCTGCATTAACCTATGTTTCATCAAGGTAGCATATGGGTCTATTTTCTCTCCTATACGCTTTAATTTTAGTAAGGTACTCTCTTCTCCACATTATAATTTTTCCCCTGTCCATCAAGGTATCAACAAGATATTCCGCCCTCGTTTCTTCCATTTAAAATTTCAGCATCATCCAGTTTTTTGACCGTAGCTGTGTGATTTTGATTCGCTTTTGGTTCCGCAAAACTTCCTTTTCCTGTGTATTCCCTAAAATCCTTAAAGACAGAAGTACGGCTTACTCTAGCCTTTTCCACAACTTTGAGCACAATCTGATTTACGGTTATTTCATGGTTTTATGGTTTTCTCTTGTCTCAGTTTTAAAAACATTTAAAATAACCTCTTCCATTTTCACACTTAAGTGGTTTTTTAGAGCGTTTTTTAGCTGGACTTAATCCCTCAAAATGTTCAACTCGTCTGTGTCAGACATTGCACTTAATTCAGTATTAATAACAACAACAAACAACCGTAACAACAAATAACGTTCTATAACAATAAAGTACTGACAATATAACAATAACAAGATGAACCACAACGATAAAAGCCGCGAAAACAAGGGAGTACCTAATGAAACGATACGCTATTTACCGCGATGGAAAACATAATGCGCCCCTGACTATACTTGCTTGAAATTCGATTCACGTAACAACATCAGCATGCACCAATAAGAACCGTCCTGTCTACCTGAAAAAGACTGATCACGCGTCTGTCGGTTTTTATTTTAGTTCGCCTTAGATTTGAATACACTTTAGTGATGGTGTCTGTCATGACAGTGTGTCATATTCTCTGTTTTGTTTACGATGAAAACGGTACCACATAAATGAAATATTCATAAAGAAAATGAGGACTAGGTCGAAGCTTTTGTTCATATTGTAAGAAAACTTACTATCAGAGTAAAAAGTATATAGGTAATTCAACGAAAAAACCAAAGCACATCATAAATTTGTTTAGCTAGTTCCAACAAATTATTCATGTTCCTATTTCATACGTCAGAATAACTCAAACGAAGTTAGAACAATCTGGAACGTTGCGACTACTTACATAAATTAATGACGTGCATTAGAAAACTCGCTGAAATACCTATAGTCAGCGCACTTTAGAAACTTCACGATTGTATTGGACACAGTGGAGAACTGTTTTGAAGTTGTCTGCAAGTTTTATGCGTTGATTACATGATCTGCGTAACTTACTATTAATATTTAATGCAATATGGGCAATATATGGTGATTAACAGTGATTGTCGCGCTTTCCGTAACTTTACCAAATTTTAGCATTCATAAAGTCACAACCTTCCAGGTATTATTGTTTCCTACATTCTAAATGGGATGCAGTAATTGTAAGAATAACATTAGTAATGGATAAATCAGATAGCAATATTGTAAAAAAATTCCAAAAATTTGTGAATATAATAAAGATACCTATCTCTCCTTACTTGGGGTGGCAACATCTAACTCTTACTAAGTACCTATGTATAAAATCCTAATAATCACACAAATAAACTACGGATGTGTAGTTTTCTCCAGTTCACCCCCAAAAAGGGTAAAATCCCTTCAAACGTTAGAGAACAAGGTGTTCAGACTTTGCATTGGGGCTTTAAAACCAGTGCATCTGCTATAATCTACTGAGAAGCTAATGTGTTACCCATCCGTTGCAGACGGAAAAAAGCACCGTGTAGATGTGCAGTTAAAATTGAAACTAAAAAGCCATGTTATAAATTATTTTTCAAAACCAATTGTGAAATACATCCTAATCGACCTTTTGAATCGGTTAGACCTGGAAGAAACCGAACCTTATATGCGATAGCAACTCCACAACAACCGCCGTGGCAGTTGAAAGCACCAAAAATACACTGAATGTGTGCGAAATTACATAAACCGATAACACCCTCAACTACCTACCAAAGAATTTTGTGAAATCTTAGATAGGCGTAAAGATTCCATTGTCATATATACTGACGGGCCAAAGAGCAAACATGGTGTAAAAAGTGCGATAGCGATTAATAACCATATATCTGGAAATTGAAAGCGAACGCTAGCATATATACTCCAGATCTATTCGGCAAGCATGTGGTTTAGTCTTTCAGCAAACAACACTACTTTTTTAATATCGTCAGATGGACAAAACTGTATTAAATCAATATCAAATAACTTTACATCAAATCCGTTAGTATGAAACATCGTACATTGTATTAATTATATTTTTAGCTTAGCGTAGTGTTCATCGCACCAAAATATAGATGGTAGCAATTTAGTTGATAATGCTACCTGCAACAGAAAACGTGATGTAATAAACGTAAATGAAAGATTGAAGATTACTTAAATTAAATCAATACAAAAATACGTATACTATGGAACCAAGAGTGGAAACATAATATAAATAGACAAAATAATTTTCCAAACATCAAACAGTGGAGCATCCCAAAAGATTTGAAGCGAAAAGAGCAAGTAATATTCACACGACTAATAATCGGAGACATTCGCCTAAGTTCGGTACACTTACTGCAAGGAACCCCAGCAGACCTATGCTCACGATGCAAATCGCTACTAATTTTAAGCCACATTTTTAAAAACTGTCCGTTATATGAGGTACCTAGGCAACAATGGAACATTCCAAAACAATCAAAACAGAGCTACAAGATACAGAAGACAACATACCAAATACATTGCAAGTTCTCAGAACATCCGGCTTATTTAACAAGATTTAATTAGTAAATATGGCTAATGATCTCGTAGACGATGCATAGGTATTTAATAAAAGAAATAATGATAAATTTTACGAAAGTTTAATGGCTCATCAGAAGACTTATTATTCCTGTGGCCATATAACTGCATCGGAAATAAAGTACTGCAACTTAAAAACAAAAGAGTTCAATTTTATTGTGTGGGTTGTTAACAAGGATTTAGAATCTGCTAGTTCTTGAAAAGAAAATAACTTCATTGGGAATCTTCTTTACAATTAAGGATAATGGACTTATAGAAGAATGTTACCTTCTACAATATTCCTGATCATATCACTCAAAATGTACAACAACATATGGCAATCGATATGGATTAAATTAGCAATAGTTTAATTGAAACTGGTCTTAAGTATTTAAAGTATTAAGAGTAGGCAAGAGTAATAAACTACGTAAGATAACCTAAATTATCTTTAATAGCAAGATCAGACAATAATTCAACGTGATTATTTACGTTCTTTATATATATATATATATATATATATATATATATATATATATATATATATATATATATATATATCCTTTAATGAAGTTTCAAAAACAATTAAAATTAACCAACAAAATATTTGGTGTGGAACAACACCTTCCAACATACATATACATATGTATGTAGGCATAGAAGGTTATGCAATCGCCTTTTTTTTCACTATCGCTAAATCAACTTATTAGACCATTTTACAACTGTTGGCCAAGTTTCGCCAAGGTCGGCCATGATGTCTAGATGTGTGTGTCTTGTGTGGATACATGTTAGTAGCCACGATAACTGAAGAACGACAACACGGAGAGAGAGGGTTTGTTATGAACAGTTTTTTGTTTTATCAATTATTTTCTGAAACAGGTGCATATTTGAAAGATATAAAAATGCCAACATATAGACCTTAAAGATCAATTAATTACTCTTAAGGTTCAATTTAAGTGTTCACATTTTTTCAATATCTGGATAACGATTAACTTTATAAGAAAATGTGTAGACATATTTTTAAAGAAAATTTAATTTTATTTAACATTTCTTTATAATGTTTCTTTATATAAAGCAAACTGGGTCTCAAAATTGATTAAATAGGATTGAAAATTTATAAATTGTATTATTGTTTTTGTGTTCTAACAAATTTGAATCAAGCAGGTTCTTCTTGCGGTATAATAATAATCACCGAATCCTGATTAAGCAGTAATGTCAATAGTTCAAAATTTTGGCCCAAATTTCACTACATATTAACTAGATCACAATTCATTGGCTTGCAGGAAGGAACCAGAAGGTAGTGTGTTTATCTTAGTTAAGAATTTTATTAAGTTTTCTTTAATTAGCGTTTCATCGCTATTAGTGGAAAACTTGTTTGTATCAGTTACTTTACTACATACATAAATCTTTATTTGCTTATTTACAAAATATAGCAAAGTTAATGTTTACACTATTTACAATTGTCTATCTACTGTTTCTCCTTTCCTTACTCCCTCCCTCTTGTCTCCTCTCCCCTTAACTGTCTTCTTCTTTTCCATATTTCTTCCATGCAATCTACTCCCCTTCCTTTTTCCTCCAGTATCTCCTCTGCCGCCCTACCTTCCTTTAACTCCTTGCATTCTTTCAACGTATGGTTGATCGTCTCCATCTCTACCCCATACAACCTACATTTTCTGTCTTCTTCCCTTCTCAAATATTGGTTCCCTCTTTTTTCTTTTGCACATCTAAATCTCGCTATCATTTTCTTTCTTTCTTCCTCCCTTTCCCGTTCAGATATTCGGGTATCCCTTCTCTCTTAATATTTCAGTTACTTTACTCTAGTCTATGTAAAATCTTTTCAATTGCACGTCAAATTTAAATGGTGTTGTGAAATGTTTGTTTACATTTCAACTTTCAATAGAAAGGTTAAGTTATTAAAATTCTTTATGTATTTTCCAGACTTATGTTGATAAATTTCACAATCCAAACTAAAAGACACTAATAACGTTGTACCAAGATTCTAATAAATGTCCCAGACTTCGGCCATCCGTATAAACATTGATCGTAGGCGAAAGTTCGGGTTCTGTCTCCAGACGATCGTTATACAAAAAATTCTTTAAAAATATTAAAATAGTAGCCATTCTTTTACAAATCATTTATCGATGGTTACATTATAAAAAAAATATTGCTGAAGGTTTCATCTAAGTAAACAAATTGATACAAGGATTCACGTTTAACTGATATGTATGATTTTAAAACACGTAATCAGGTAATTCCATCAAACCCCTTCCGGGATTATCTTTTTTCCATGCGAAGCCTATATTTTTCAAAACGGTATGAAGAGATTTTTCATAACCAGAAAAAAGATTATCGTTAGTCAATGTTTGTATTTTGTATTTTCACAGTTATGTGCTCGTCTAAAAATAATAACAAATGTAACTAATACATATTATAAAATACAAAAGAACTTACTGTTTTCATACATTCTGTAAACTGTATTTCGAATCGGTAACTGGCTTCTTATGAATTTGTTGTTTCTTCGGTGATTTCAACGCGTCGTTGTTGTTCACATTTTGTGAAACTGAACTCACCGTACAGATGGTAACATTTAATGCGGTTCCCACACACTGAAAGAAGATATTTAATACAGCGTAATTAAAACATTAATCTATGTACGTCTCTAACAGCAGTTAAAGGTAAAAAGAACCATCATTATCACGTTCCGCTTCGAAAAACGAAATTAAAGATGCAATCATCTATTTTCCTCTACTACCAAACCGCTTGCGAGACATAATTATAAACGCGAAATCGAATATAACGAAATTTTTGTTCTGAAACGAACAAATTTTTTTATAACGAATGTGGTATATAAACACGTAAAACTCTCGAGGCACGAAACGAAATAAATCAAAATACGAGGTTAGAAATTAAACAAGACAAATGGCAACGTGGATTATTTTAAAAGAATTCCGCCAACTTGCTCGATCGAAATTCACTAGAACTCACTGCGATTTGTAATGCGGATGTATAACTGGTGCGTTGGTATAATAAAACGTCATTATGGCGGCATGAATCACGTGGTTTTGAAAAGTCTATAAAATTCATCGTGATGTAGTAGAAGTTCCACCTAACGCATTTAAGTTGATAAAATAATGACATGGGTGCTATCTGCAATAAGAATAACTCTGGATCCATTGGTGTATTACGTAGCGAAACATTCAGTTATTTTAACGTGCTTATCGATAGAATTCACGAGGATTCCAATTGGATTTAGTGTTCACACATATTAACGATTTAGTGGTTGAACCTGCTGTTGAACAACTGCAGAACTCATCAGTCTGGGAACAACCTGAAATTTTTCATTAAAGTGATTAATAGTGTGCCATATCGCTAGATTATATTAAGCTTAAAATACCTTTCCATGGTTTACGTAAAAACATTGTTTTTCATGTATCCAGTACTATTACCAGTTATGTTTTTAATTTACCCATATTTCGAATTCTTAGGAATATGTTAATATATGAAATTATTGATACACTAATTAACCACATTAATAATGTATTGAAAAAAGAAAAATTCTAATTAAGTTATATCGGTCATGGATAGCAATATTGTTTACTTTTATATCAGTTTACCTACTTACTATATATTTTTTGCGAGATTGTGCCATCCATTCATTTATTGTAATTATTTCGTATGATTCATGTATATTACTGTATCTACTGAAATATTATTAATATTAAGATCTATGGATTTTTACCATTTACACCGAGTCTATAATGATATGGAGTTTGCCAGTTTGAAAATAAATAAATAAAACGTGATTTATTTTAACTTTTTGTAGTAAACTAAAAGTTGCGCCATTTTAGGCTCTGTAAATAATTAAAGAGCAATCTCAGATAGCCTTTGTAGCTTTTGAATTATCCTGAAAAAACTGAAAGGTTGCGTTTTTTTATTTCTTTTCATGTATAACTTTTGATTTTGTTATGGCCGCCATATTGGATTTTTATATCAAAAGGTGCAGAAAAAATTAGAAATTCATCCATATATCGCATATGGTCAAAGAAATTCGATTCCCACAAGAAATAAAAATCTAAAAAATATAGTCTTCATGCGAAGTAACAAATGCATTTTTCAAAGTCTCAACAAACAAAACAAGCAACTAATTAAACTAAACTAATAAATAAGCAACAAACTAGATTAATGCACTTTATAAAAACTGCGCAAAATGACCCCTCTATGTTCGATACAGAGCCCTGTCCTTCTGTGCATGTTTAACACTGCCTCACGAATGGTTTCCCCGCTGATAGATTGGAACAGGTTTATTATTTTTATCTGTAAGTGTTCCTCATTTTGAATAGGTGTGTCGAACACCGCACACCATAAAGGAGTCTAAAGGGTTTAAGCAAGGGGATCTTGCTGGCCAACGCACAGGACTATGAGTTCCAATCCAAGATTCTGGAAACCACCCATTCAAATATTTTCTAACAATTTACGCATTGTGTGGATCTGCTCCATCCTGTTGAAACCACTTTAAATTTCTTAAGATCGCTAAAGTTGCATTTTCCAGCATTTCTTCAAATTCATTTTGAAGAAAATGTAAATACGATTGCCCATTCAATCGTTCCGGTAAAATATGCGGTCCCAGAAGCTTGTTGTTGATTAGTCCGCACCAGACATTAATTAAAAACCGAATTTGTGGCCCTACTTCCTGCACCAAATCTTTATTTCTTCTGTTAAACATTCCACTGTTTGTAAATAATGTTTTGTCGGTACATAGGATTTTAGTCGGGAATTCAGCATCTTCCGCCAATTGATCTCCTGGATGACACTTTTGTATTGGTAAAAACTTAAGCCAGATTTTGACAAATTACATTCTGCAGCAATTTTGCGCTGAGATGTTCCAGGATTCATATGCACTTGTGCCAAAACATTAATTTCATTTACTTCACCATTATGGACAGGGAGTCTTCTAACATTTTCTAACATTTCAAACTCCTCTAGACAATTGACCAAACGCTGGAAAATGTGTCTGTTTGCTTGCAGTCTCTTGGCATAGAGTTCTTCTAATTTCGAGCTGACGCCACCGAATTGCGGTTGTTGCGTATGTAAACGTTATACATATCGAATTTTTCACGAACGGAAAATCTAGGCATTTCTGCAAAGAAAATTCAAAACTTCTATATAATTATTGCGGCATACAACAAAACGGTCACAAGTTAATAATTATTAACAAACATCAAGATCTTAAGTTTATTTTTTCATGGAAACTTGATTAAATATAATATTTTTAGTATGTACTCAAACCCTCTCCTGAACGCCCTTAGAACGCTGCAAACAGTTTGTTTTCTCACAAATAAGTAGCATTATTGGAAATTAAAGACATTTTAAAAAAAGTTGTTTTAATTTCTAATGGTGATTTTTCTGAAAAATGGCAATTTTTTTTCTTGGCGGAGTCGAATTTATTAAACATGGACAGAAGAACAGGGATCTGTATCGAACATACAGGGGGTCATTTTGGGCAGTTTTTATACGGTGCATTAATCTAGTTTGTTGTTTGTTTATTAATTTAATTTGTATAGTTATTTGTTTTCTTTGTTAAAACTTTGAAAAATGCATGTGTTATTTCGCATGATAACTTCATTCTTTAGATTTTTTTCTTATGGAAATCTAATTTTTTGATAATGTATGATACATGTATGAATTTCTAATTTTTTTCTGTACCTATTTGTATAAAAATCCAATATGGCGGCTATAAGAAAATCAAAAGTTACCCCTGAAAACCCAACTATCTAGTCTGCCTAGAAAATTGTGAAGGAGTGCTCAATTATGTAAACATGCAAGGTTTCATTTTACTAATTTTAATATCAAAAAAGTTATTAAAGAATTAAAAAAACGCAACTTTAAAACGCAACTTTTCAGTTTTTTCAGGGTAATTCAAAAACTACAAAAGCTATATGAGATTGCTCTTTAATTGTTTAAAGAGCCTAAATGGCCCAACTTTTTCCTTATTTAACTAACCCTGTATCTCCTACCGTTTCCGAAATCCCAATGGTGTACATTGTAAAAGTTACCACCCTGTATATATATATATATATATATATATATATATATATATATATATATATATATATATATATATATACATACATACATATACAAATATTAATTAAACAATTTTACGTCAATTTTTTAAACAAATTAACAAAATAAAAATACAATCGACGTAATTAATTAATTTGTTGACATGATCGTAACTATGGTTTGTTAAAAACGCCATTAATGGGAATGTCAAGAATGTCAACTTACAATGGCTTTATTAATTTATCCCATTGGTGTAAATATTAGAGAGGTTGCTGTACCCCTTGCGTCCAACGCCACTGTACATAATAAAAACGCATTAATAAGCTAAAATCAGTGTTCTTTATATCTCTATTTATTATACCAAGAAAGAGAAAAATACCTTTTTTCGTTTTGGAGATATTTCCAAAGTTACCATTTTTTTTGGAACTTTGACACCCTGTGTCTCTTTTATTATCAATATTTTATAAAAGCAAGTTGCGTCAGATCGTAGTATTTCGAGACCGAGAATCGTATGTTCCCATTTGGACCATTACTTAAGTATGGACTACCCCGAATATATTGGTAATTGGATAACTGAAGTTTGTATTTTTTAATAAGAATTTTTGTATCATTTTAATAGAGGCTTCACTTATGGGTACAACTGCGCCTATATACAGGATGGGTGTCTACTGCGTGGACGGCGGATTTCTCCTTAACTATTAGAAACCAATTTTGGTGTGGTAATACATGATCATTCTAAAAATATTTAGGTATATACAGGGTGATTGATAAAAACATGTCAACCCAAACCTGTGTTTTTTAAATGGAACACTATGTATATTTTTGCATTTTTGGATTCACTGTTACATTTAGAATAAAATTATAGAAATTTGTATCTGTATCACTAACCGTTCTGCAGATATCATCACTTTAGTACCAAATAGAGTTAACTTTGGAACCACGATGCGAGCGTTGTCACCACGATTTTGTAAATCTTTATACCACCGACTATTATTAATAGTCTACTAACAAACACACTGGCAATTTTTTGAAAACATGTAAAACCATACAGAATGATTAACATACGCGCAATGTAATTTTTCTCAATTTTTTCAAATACAACACCTTGTATATTTTCACATTTCGATTCTCCGTGAAAAGTAGATACTAATTGATAATAGGTTGCATGTCCTGTATGTCAATATTTGAAAATATTGACATACAGAAGAACAAACAAAACAAAATCCAGAGCAAATAAGAAAATACGAATGGGAAATAAATTCTTTAACTGATAGGAAAACTTAATTAATAACTAAACAATAAAATAATACTACACCTAAGAATAAACTGAACAAGTAAACATAAACGAATAAAACCATAAAATCAAATTAAATGTTCAAACTAAACTCTTTGCAATTCGCTCGGTAAACAAAAGATTCACTCGTAACAACATTAGAGGCGAAATGGATTGAAACGCAGCTCTAATTCTATTTTTCATATCTTCGCTTGTGGCGGGAGGATGTTGGTAATTTTTTTCTTTAACGTAGCGCCAAAGGAAGAAATCAAAGGGCGTAAGATCCTGTGATCTGGCTGGCCAGTTTTGCACACCACCTCGTCCTATCCACCTCATCGAATAATTTCTATCGAGATATTGCCTAACGTTGGTTGCATAGTGTGGAAAGGCGCCATCGTTGTGAAAAGTTGGGTTCTTTATTGACTTTAGTAGTTACCCAATGGCAGAAAGATCGATTTTGAAAATCTATTTCACTTAAAGCTTGATGTTGCTCGATATGATAAGGATGCAACTTGTTTTTTTTTTAATAAAGGTGCGAACTGTATTTCTATTTAGATCTAGGTGTGTACTTAGCTCTGGTACTAATTTGCGGATTTTCTATAAGAGATGCCACAACTTGAAACCCAATTTCTTCATTTGGGCTTGTTTTTGCGCGCTTGGGATAACACACACTTCCAGAATTTATAAATCTCTCAGCTACATTCATAAACAATTCTTTCCGCGGCTGCCTTCTCTCTGGGTATCGTTCACAGTACAAACGGGTAGCCAGCAAAGCATTTCTTTGAGCTTCGCCGTAAATAAAGATCATATCGACCATTTCTTCTGTGGAAAAATTCATTTTATACAAAAATTGACAAAACGACAATCCAAAAACACAAACTAATGGAACAATATTTTGATGATTATACAAACGTCAAAACAATAGATGCAATTGTTCCTCGTTATTACGAGCGGTTACTCTACCTGATTTGTTTCGTTGAACTCTATTGCCATAGTAAATTTGTATTTTAGAATATTTTTACGTAAAAGCGTCAATATCTCAAGAAGGACTCGTCTTATGTCTATAAAACCTATTATCAATTAGTATCTACTTTTCACGGGGAATGGAAATGTGAAAAAATATACACGGTGTTGCATTTGAAAAAATTGAGAAGGATTACGTTTCGCGTAAGTTAATCATTCTGTACATTTTTACATGTTTTCGAAAAATTTCCCAGTTGGTTTGTTAGTAGGACTATTATTAGTCGGTGGTCTAAACAGATTTACAAAATCGTGGTGACAACGCTCGCATCGTGGTTCCAAAGTTGACTCTATTTTGGTACTAAAGTGACGATATCGAGAGAACGGTTAGTGATACAGATACAAATTTCTATATTTTTATTTTAAATGTAACAGTGAATCCAAAACTGCAAAAATATACAGGGTGTTCCATTAAAAAAACACAGGTTTGGGTTGGAATATTTTTTTCAATCACCCTGTATATTCCCAAATATTTTTAAAATGTAGGTCCAATGATCATGTATTACCACACTAAAATTGGTTTTGATATCCATAATAGTTAAGGAGCAATCCTCCATCCACGCAGTAGACACCCACTCTGTATAATTACACATAATCATAACGAACATCTTTAATTTTGAGAAAGTTGTAGATCCATCGTTAAGAAATTTACGTTCAGTTCATATCCACTATGTTATTTGAACTAAGTCTCATTAAAGATTAGTGAAGAGTGTTTAAACTAAGAATAATGAACACACCAATAAATCATCAACGTTTGTGTTATATACCCTACAGCAAAATATGTGTACTTTTGATGGATGAATTTTATTTTAATTTGATATCTCAGGAAGCGTAATCGATTTCGTAATCAAAAATGTGGAACGAAGTTAAATGATTTTTTATGTATCTGGAACATTTTCGTTTGTATGAAAATTTTTATTTTTAATCCCTACATTAATTTCTCAACTTAAAAGTAATGAACAGTGTATACCCAGTCGGTATGTACCATTAAAACAATGTACTTATGTGCATTATGTGAATATGTAAAATAAAGAAGAGAAGTGTTAGATAATCAGGAAATATTAGTAGGAAAATTTACGGTCTACAGATCTAACAGAAACCATAAAAATCGGGTATATGATGTCAAGTGTTAGTAAGTGTTTGTTTATGAAGTAAATTATTCACATCTGCGTATTTAGACCTACTTACCGTGAAGTATGAAATAAAATCGGAAAGTGTATTATTTGATTAGTTATCAAGTTAAAGTTCTTAAGCAACTCACTTGTATTTACAATAACTTTCTGGGTATAACGTTATTCAACATTTTAATTGTTTTATTGCATAAGTATGTCTTGAGTATTAATTCAACTGCCGCTTATAAAGATTTAAGTTCTCACGTTCAAGCGACTGGTTCCATAGAAATAGCAGATCGTTGATCTAGACAATCATTCACAAAGAAATTTTCAATTCGTAAATTAATGACTACAGATAAGTACCTACTATTAACAAATGAATTCAATCTTTTGCGATTTCTGAGCGTTTCTAACTAAAACACACCATATCGTACATTAATTCTTAGATACAAATTGGTGTTTTCAGAAAAAGTGTACGTTTTATGTATAAATAGAGAGTTTCTATCATAAAACGAAAAATAATTAATCAGCCCAATACTCCAGACTACGGATAGATTTGAACGGAACATCCTACTCGGTTCAGTTTGGTTCAAAAGTATTAAAGGTAGGTTCGGTTCAAGTAACGAGCCGAACTCGTCCATATTTATCGTACTTCATATTTTTGATTTTACAGTCCTATTCGTGTCATGATTTTTATACAATAAAGACCTTTAAAATGGTTTCAATATTGTATAAACTTACAAATTATCTTTTAACTTTTTCCATGGACGATATTATTATTACCAATTATTATTAATAATATTAAATTGTGAAAAAAAGGAAAAGCCCACATATTTCATTCCCGCCCCAAGGGGAGGGGCGGGCTGCTCGAGCTTTCCGAGCTCCTTCAGCCACAATCATGGATTCCCAGCATACATACATACATACATTACGTATATATGCATGGTGGGATTAAGGATGGATGTAGTCAGGATAGGATCGGAAGGAACGGAGTTAGGGTTCTGAGGGGGAAAATACTACCCCAGCATTCGCCTAAGCAGTCGCACATGCTGTACGTATACGCAGTGACCATGCCGCTACATGTGTATGAGAAAAACCCCCTGAAAAAACCTCATACAAGGTAGACGGTAACGGGAATCGAATCCATTACCTCCCGAATGCTAAGCACATCGTGTCACCAGTACGCTACCAGCTCGGTTGAAGCTTGATTTAACCGAACGCTTGTTTAAATTGTCACTTTTAAGGGTGGTGGGGCTTGGATCCATAGAATTGTTTTGGATCACTCACTAGGTACTACTAAAAGAATTGTTTGTACGGTTACTGAAACTAGAGCACCAATTGTTTGTTTACAGGATTTACATCTATTATATATATATATATATATATATATATATATATATATATATATATATTTAAATAAGACAATTTTCTTTAAAACTTGTGTAAATAAACGTAAAATTAATTCAACGTTTCGGGAACGTCCTTTGTTCCCTTTGTCAAGAATTTATTTGACAATTACAGAAATTGAAATAAGGTAACTATTTTTAACAAGTACAAAATATGAAACAAGGTAACTAATTTAATTTTAATCTGGACGAGTGTGTTTGACTTCGGGTAGTTGGTCTAGTATGTGATGTAGAAGGTGCAGAAGTGGGGACGCCTGGAATAGTTGCAGCATAAGTGTTTGAAATTGCTGGAAGATTTGGAGTTGGTTGAAATTTCGAATCAACTTGTTTAATGATATTCTTCCAAATTTGTGGCATTCTAGAAGTGTCATCTCGTTTATTGAGGGCGTTTGGTCTTCTTTCAATTTCAACTGCTTCTCTAATAATTCTTGCTTGTAAGGTATATAGAGGTGCAATTAAACGGATATTGTTGGTATTAATTTGGTGTCCTGTATCTAAATGATGTGTAGTTAAAGACGATGAAGGATTGTGCTGTTTAATTGCTAGTTGGTGTTCATCGGCTCTCGCATATAATATTCTGTTAGTTTGTCCTATATAAGTTCTTCGACAGTTGTTGCACGGTATCTCATACACTCCTTGGCTTTCATTAGGAACTTTGTCTTTTAATTACCAACGAAATAAGAAGACCAAGAAATAATAGCTTATCAAACAATGAACGAAAGATTCCTGTTATTCTACCTTATATAAAGGGAATTACAGACAGAATAGCAAAGAAATTTCCCAAAAACGACTTCAGAGCGGTATTCAAACCACATTCAACTTTGTCCCAACTTTTAAGAAACCCCAAAGACAAAGTTCCTAATGAAAGCCAAGGAGTGTATGAGATACCGTGCAACAACTGTCGAAGAACTTATATAGGACAAACTAACAGAATATTATATGCGAGAGCCGATGAACACCAACTAGCAATTAAACAGCACAATCCTTCATCGTCTTTAGCTACACATCATTTAGATACAGGACACCAAATTAATACCAACAATATCCGTTTAATTGCACCTCTATATACCTTACAAGCAAGAATTATTAGAGAAGCAGTTGAAATTGAAAGAAGACCAAACGCCCTCAATAAACGAGATGACACTTCTAGAATGACACAAATTTGGAAGAATATCATTAAACAAGTTGATTCTACATTTCAACCAACTCCAAATCTTCCAGCAATTTCAAACACTTATGCTGCAACTATTCCAGGCGTCCCCACTTCTGCACCTTCTACATCACATACTAGACCAACTACCCGAAGTCAAACACACTCGTCCAGATTAAAATTAAATTAGTTACCTTGTTTCATATTTTGTACTTGTTAAAAATAGTTACCTTATTTCAATTTCTGTAATTGTCAAATAAATTCTTGACAAAGGGAACAAAGGACGTTCCCGAAACGTTGAATTAATTTTTACGTTTATTTACACAAGTTTTAAAGAAAAATTGTCTTATTTAAACATGAATACTTGTGGAAATCTAAATAGAAACATATATATATATATATATATATATATATATATATATATATATAATATATATATATATATAATATATATTAAATGCTAATTATTAAGTTCTTATTATATACAATATTTACGTGTTATTACTTTGCGTTCACCGAAAAGCGGCGGCACTTTATTTAGCTACTTTGATTTTTATTGTACACTCTTACACTTCGGAAGCTCAAGTAAGACTCGGACGAGAACCGGTGCTTTCAACGTGTATGGCCGTTGCCTTTGTAAAATGTCGTCCTTACTATTTTCTCATATGAAAGATATCTATGTTAATTATAGTTTAATTAAGCATTTTTATGAACCATGAACGCTAAAAGATTGTATTGCCAGGATTACGTAATTTTGGAGAGTTTCAGGTCGATTAAACTGATAGAAGTGGTCGAAAAATCGATTACAAATTTTGACACACAACGTACAAACACTGTGAGTTAAATAAAAATGTATCAAAAGGAAGGAAGGTATCGATAGACTCCTAAATTGAGTAAAGCGTAATGAAATTTCGTATTAGGTGTTATGTTTTGAGTACGGGGAGTGTTTTTACGTTATCTATTACTTGTTTACAAAAAAGGAAAGGAGTGAACAATTTTAATTAAATTTGGTGTATAACGACTTTCAGGTACAGGAAGTGTTTTTGCATTATCTATTTTTTTATTTAAAAATAAAGGGCGATAATATAAAGTGATAATGAGGCAGGTTTCGGTTAATTAACCATTAATAACATAACATTAATATTATTAAAATTCTGGGTTAATCCAAAAAATAATAAAATATTTCAAAATGCTCGAGAACGCTTTTTGTATAGAAAAACAGTCCTACATTTCAGAATTTTTCCAACATTTCTAAGGTCTCATTGATCGTCACCGCCAAATCTTTAGAGTCAATTTTTTAAAGAAAACTCGACATTCTTCTGTTTCAGAATTTAAGTAGAATAAGCCTCACTTTTTTTTATTTAATTATCAATCAACCTCCAGAAGAAATGGAGTAAACAGAAAAATGGAAATTGTTTCAATATTATTGTTATTAAAAAATTTCAAGTATTTGTGCGTTTTGCCCCACTGTTGCAAATTTATAACATAATTCAGTACGGTTAATAGGTAAAAGTATGTTCACGTTCGGACACTAACAAGTTCTTAGGTGTGCAACTTCTACACTACTCTCTGAATTGAAAAAATCGGGAAACAAGTTTTACGGGTCTCCTGGTGGACGTGGCAAGATGGCCGCCGTCCAATGCTGAATCAGTAAAGTATTAAGATGTAGTGGACATAGCACAATAAAATTTGTGTCTACGCATAGGTTTTCATGGTCGTTAAATCCTTTGAACATATTTCTTAGTAGCTTCCGTAAATGTGCACTGTTACCATCTGTTGAATTGTTGTTTATCATTTTTGTGGTACAATTTTACAGTATAGTATGGTATTATTACACTATCAACATTTTATTTATTTTTTTTTTGTTTAGATTGTATATTAAATTAATCTCTCAGCCACAATGCAAATTTCCTAATACCAAGAAAATCACTAGTTAAACAAACGTTCCACAAAAGAACACTCGATAGGGTCGCCTCACTAGACCTTTTGTTGGTATGAATCGATGTATTTTATGCCAGTGTTCTAATGAGTAGCCTCTTATTACTGCAAATCAAAAAAATATACTATTCTTTAGCGAAAAACGGTCCTATATTTGCAAAGAACAACTCTTTACAATTTGACCTGCTCTTCTCCGTTCCAGCAGCGCGAACATTTTTGAAAATCCTTATACAAGACTTGTCAAAGTAAACACGGTAACCAAAGTTACTGAACAAGTAGGTCATATGAAAACGTACTTATGCAGCGAGACATTTGTGTTTAAATTAAAATATTTGACAAAGCTGGTCGTTTAAAGAATTTTAAATGTGCGAGTTCTATTGAGCATGATGATAACCGAATGCAAAAAAGGCTTTTCTTAAGGTAGATTTGATTCATACCATGCTCAATACTGGGAACACCCATGTATGACATCCTCTGAGTGATCAGCTTTGTGAAATAGTTTCATTTAAAAACAGGAGATGTCTTATTGCATTAGTATGTTTCTTCCACTTAACATACTAGTTCTGTAACTACTGATTTATATAATATTTGCTGCAGATTTGGGATTGTATGTGACTGAAATAGTTATCTAAAGGATGGGACAAAGAGCTCAATGTAGCAGATGCAGGGAAGAGTACGCGTAATGATCACGCAAAGTTTCATCTTCTACAAATATCGCTAAGGAACCGCAGTATTCTCGATGTGGAGTAATAAGAGGCTACTCATTGCAATACACTCATAGAATGTATAGATTCAATTTTATAGAAGAACCTGTAATATCCGGTAAGGCGTCAAGTACCATACCGGTGTGTTTTAGTTTAGTAGATCTCTTCAGCTAGTGATCCATCTGGTGCTAGTAGATGTGTACACTAGCATATGTATCAATTCGATCCACAACTCCAACCGGGTCTTTTTCAATTCAGTCTTGCAGAGGCTAGGTACCAAGGGGTTTATTGGTTTCCGGAATTGAAATATTCTTCCATTCTTTCTTTCCGTTAACCAACCCCAATAATTCGAGTTTTGTAAAAATGTAAGTTACACATGTCCCTATACAAAACTTTAATATGAAATATTGATATAGATAGTCCCATTATAATTATTCATTAAGGTGGCATAATAATCAAAAAGAAAATTGCCATTTAGTACATACAAATTTTTTACATAAAAAATTAATTACAGCTATACGTACAAACTGAAAGGTCAAAGTCATATAAAAATTAAATATCAAAAGACTTAAAGCATAAATGCTAATAGTTCTATCCGTTTTTCTATCTTTAAAGAATCGTATTTGATTGACAAATGTTTAACGTCCAATTTGAAACCACGTGTACTTGTATGTATATGTGTACATTGGCATTTGACATTAAACTCTTACTATAGTGCAAATAAAAAACCATTTCATAACATCTACCTTCTAATACATGAACAACTTAATTTTTTTACTTATCCCATTTCATCAAATTATTATGTAAACAATTAATGAGTTCAATTTTATTTACCGTTATATAAAAACAAGCATGCAAAGTTTAACACTTCATTTTTGTTTTGTAATATACAAGATGTCCTACTTAAATGTGATTTCAGAAGCTAAAATTATGTTGCAATGAAGATAATTTTACAATTTTATATAATGTCAAACAAAAAATAAAAATCTATCACATTTTGCTCATACAATCATTTAACAACTGTGAAATCATTGATGTGTGTGAGGCAATATTGCATTTACTGTTTGCAGCTAATAGTGGCGTGGTCTATAAAATTAATAACTTAACTTAGCTTAACCTTCACGCCTTTCCCTTGCAGGGTAGGCAAGACCATCCCTGCCTCTTATTTATTTTTCATTCACAATCTTTCTCCATGCTTTCCTATCTCCGCATAATTCCTAGCTTCCGCAAGATTCATACATTGTCTCTGACATCCCTTTTATTTTTAAAACTCCTTATCTTTCTTTCCTTTATCATACATTCTACTACACTCGGTCAAGTTTTTCTTAATCTTATCCCTTCTAGTTTTACCATATGCGCTTCTCAGGAATCTCATACCCGCGGCATTTATTTCTCTTTCGGGCTTTTTTTGACATACCCATGTCTCACTTCCATGCAATACTGACGGGACAAACACCCCATTATAGACTGCTCATTTCGCAGCTAGTCTCATGCTTTCGTTTCTCATTATCGTCCACATACTTCAATCACTTTCCTTCCAGCATGGACCCTTCGTCCAATCTCGCCATCCATTGTACCATCTGCAGTAAACATTCTACCTAGATATACCAGTTTGTCCACTTGCTCTACAGCTTCATCTTGCAGAGTAAATACTCTAATATCCTTTCCACCTTCCCGATTGAACACCACAATCTTAGTTTTGTTCACGTTTACCTTTAGGTCCATGCTCTCACAGACTGTATCAAACTTCCACAGAGCAGTTTGTAGCTAATCCGCACTGTCACTTAATAAGACTGTGACATCTGCATACACCAGCCATTACACCATTTGTGTCGGTACATGTTTGCCTAAACACACTTATTCATGTATACATTGAACAACCACGGTGACATCACACAGCCTTGTCGCACTCCTTGCTCAATATTAAAGTATTCTCTCACACCTCCACTCACCCTATCACATCCCCGGCTACCATTGTATACTGCCCTTAATCCATTTGTTAGACCTTTATTTACGCCATATTCATTTAATATTTCCAACAGCTTCTCCCTATTCACTCTGTCGTATGCTTTCTCTAGATCTACAAGCACATAGTACAGCTTCCTTTTTACACTTAAACACTTTTCGATCACCTGCTGGAGAGCAACCATCTGATCTACACATCCTCTCTCTGGCATGACACCACCCTGCATATTCCAAGTCTTAGTTTGTGTAGTTTCTCATACTCTATCAATCAGAATTCTTACAAATACTTGATCAAGTACACTGTAAACAAACTTAATCTTCTGTAGTTCTTGCAATCACTCTTGTTCCCCTTACAATTATACAGTGGTACAATGATAACGCTCTTCCAATCCCTCGACACTTTTCCACTCTTAAGACATACATTGAATAGTTCGCACAATCTTCGTATAAGCTTTACACCTCCAGACTTTAGCATTTCACCAGTGATTTCATCTATGCCTGCTCCTTTACCGTTTTTCAACCTTCCTACCATCTTCTATACCTCATTTATTCCAATATCCTTCTCAGTTTCAATCACCATTCCTTCAACATTCTCCTTATTTAACCATTCAGTCTTACTTTCCTCACTACTGTACAGCTTTCTAAAATATTCTTGCCAGCATTTCTTCACTTCATAATCGTCCCATACTATTTCGTTGCTCGTATTCACCTCTCCTGCAGTGTTCTGTTTTGTTTTTTTGTATTTTTGGCCTATTTCCAGAAGAGTGTTTTGTTCCCCTCAAAATTATTCTGCATTTTTTCTCCTTCCACTGCCATCACTTTCTCTTTACTTATTCTCACTGCCTCCTTCGCTTCTTTGTTACTTATTCTGTACACCTCATACAATCTCTTTTTATCAGTCTTATTTTTGGCAGTAATCATTGCTATGTACGCATCATTTTTCTTACATACTGCCTTTTTTACCGTTTCATTCCACCAAGCACGTTTTTTCTGTCTACCTACAGTCGCTCTTCCGCATATGCGCACGGCATAATTAAAAACACAGTTTTTCAAGCCTATCCATGCATTTTCAACTTCACTGTATTCTATTTGTTCGTTTCACACTGCTTCATTCACTTTCAGCTCTTTACTCACAGCATCTGCGTATTTAATTATCACGCCATTATCTACTAGTTTGTCTACCCTAATTCTGGACGTTCGCACTACTTTTGCTTTTCTTCTCCTGGCCCACTTTTGCCCTAAACACGGTGTCGATATAACCAAAAAGTGGTTCGATCCATACTGCTATCCGCGCCATTACTTATGTGTCTTTCACCAGGTTTCTAAGTCGTTCATCATACACTATCAAGTCAATCATACGTTTAGATTCACCTCTTTTCCATATATACATATGCGCATTTTTATGTTTAAACACGTATTAGATACAAACAGGCTTCTCTCCACGCAGATAATCACCAGGCGTTCACCATTCTCATTGGCTCTTTGGTCTCCGAACTTTCCTAGAACGCGTTCAGTATGTTCTCTCCTACACCCACCCATCCGTTCATATCTCCCACTATCATCACTCTTTCGTTTGGCTTACATACGTTCAACACGTTCTCAACATCATTCCAGAAGTTCTCGCACTCTTAGTCTCTTGCTCCATTCACCAGTGCAATAAGAAAATTGCTTCGAAACCCCACTTTTATTCTAACCCACATTACCCGGGCCGTACTATTTAACAGATCTTTTCGCTCTTTCACTTACGATCACACCAACTCTTTTTGCGCCATGTACTTCAGTCTCAACTCCTGACCATAGCGCTAGGCTGCCATCCTCCATCTCCACTGCATCATTTCCTTTGCGCTTTGTCTCCGATACACACAGAATATCAAACTGCCTTTCATACATTACATTCGCAATTTTAAATTCTTTACCATGCATACCTCTAACGTTCTACGCACCGACTAGCCATTCATACCTTAGTCGTCAGCAACGGGGCGTGTGTGTTTCGACCTTGACCGTCCCTTGCAAACAGGTCGATCCGAGACAATTGTACTGTTCTCTTGAGTAATACCCTACTCTCGATATCGTCCTACTACCGGACAGAGCCAAGAAATTTATAAATAATATAGTGTATACTTACTGTATGACTATCTAAATGTACCGGATGGACCAATAAGCCGATCCTCGGGCTGTATCTCAGGAACTATTTATTGTACAGCTTTGGGAAAAATATTTCCTTAGTAAAAACGGCCAAGGGAAATCGCTGGAAATAACTTTCAAGTTTCTAGCTTTACCGCTAGAGAGAGTAATCTTTATAGAAAAATTTAAAAACAATGAACCAATAGAATGATGCATAATTTCTGCACAAATTTTGTTAAATTCCTTTTGTCTATTTTTTCAAATAAAGGGGGGGAGTGGGAATGTTTGTATGAATAAATGCCTATAACTTTGGTTTGGATCAACCTATTTTAACGAAATTATTCTCATCGAAATTGCGTAGATGAACCAATTACATCTACTACAAAACAATTGCATTTAGTTTAATTGTCGTAGATATAGGGCATTTTCGAATAAAAAAAAATTAAAATTTGTCTATGTTACAATTTTTAAATGGAAACACATAAGTATTGTAAATTACAACGGAAACTGATTAAATTCGTAACAAAATGGCGCAAACCGCATGTCGATATCTTTTGTCTAACTCGAGATATAAGTAAAAACGCGCAAACATACGTAACTAGCATTGGCTCACTCTGTATTAGAACTTAAAATAACAAAATATATGAAATGAAGATCACACACATTAAAACTTAATGTCCAATTAAATGTTCAAAATGTTTTCCATCATTGTCGACACAAAGACGTAATCTATCGTGGGTAGACATAACTGCTGCTTCAATTTCAGCTATGATATACTATTTATTGCGTTTCTAATGAGTTGTTTCATGTCTTGTCGCGTGGTTGGTCGAGTTTGAAAGACTAAGTCCTTCAATCTTCCCCATAGATAAAAGTCTAGACATGTTAAGTGTGGAGATCTATCTGGCCATGGCAATATACTTCCCCTTCCAATCCATTTAATGGATATATTAAATTCAAATAATCTCTAATTCGCCTGGAAAATTGCGCAAGACACCCATCATGCTGAAATATCAGATCTCTTCTTGTTTTTAAGGAAATGTCTTCTAATAAAATAGGCAATTCATTTTCCAAAAAATTTAAATATGTATCGAAATTTAAAGTTTCTTCAAAGAAATATGGTCCTATAATTTTTTCATCAACCATACCACACCAAACATTAAGGCTCCACCTACCTTGAAGCTGCACGTCCATCCAGTGCGGATTTTCTCCAGTCCAACGATGCATCTTATGCAGATTAGCACCACGCACACTACTAAAGGTGTCTTCGTCTGTCCACAACATATTTGATATGATATGCAGTTGTTCTTCTAGCAAACCTAACATCCAATTGCAGTAATCCAGCCTTGCATCGAGATCCCTTTCATGTAAAGCTTGGTGGAGAACTACATGATAGGGACGCAGTCTAAAAAACATAGAAAAACAAATATTTTTAAAGAATGAATGAAATGATTAAAGTGCCATGTTGCCGTTTTTATCGCAATATGAAAATAAAACAGTTGAATCCAAAATTTAAAGAGGATTACAATTTTCAAACTTAAACGTGCAGTTCATAGTATTATAAGAAACCTACCTGTCATGCTTTAAATCCTTAGAACGGTAGTTTTTGGTATGTTTAATTCTGTAGAGATTGGCCGACTACTTATATGTGGATTCTGTTGAACTAAAGCAAGAACATTGGTTACATTATCTTCCGTCACACCTACACCACGTGGTTTATAACAAAGACGATGAAAGCTACCAGTTTCTCTTAATCTTCTTGCCTTTCTCTTAAATATTTCTTTGCCATAATGGCCCCTGTCAGGATATCTTATGGTATATATACGTGAGGCAATAGTGGCATTTTGATGGCATCGAAATAAGCTCCAATCATATCATACAATTCGACATTTGATATACTCATTATGAATTAATGCTGATTATTTACTGATATTAGTAATATTAATATCTAATTAAGAAAAGTTATGTTCGAGTTATATGCTAACTCTACTTAAAAAGATCGCAATATTTTGACTGATGTCAATAAATAAACAATTTAAAGCCCCTGGCAACTTTATTTCGCAGCCTTCTTAGTTTAACAAATTCTGAAAATACTGACATATTTTGTTATTTTAAATTATAATACAGAGTGAGCCAATACTAGTTACGTATGTTTACGCGTTTTTACTTATATCTCGAGTTATACAAAGATATCGACATGCCGTTGGCGCCATTTTGTTAAGAATTTAATCAATTTCCATTGTAATTTACAATACTTAGGTGTTTTCATTTAAAAATTTTAACTAAATTTTAATTTTTTTTATTCGAAAGTGCCCTCTATCTACAACAACTGTTTTATAGTAGATGTAATTGGTTCATCTACGCCCTTTCGAATGAAAATAATTTCGTTAAAATTGGTTGATCCAAACCAAAGTTATAGGCATTTATTCATACAAACACTCCCCTACCCTTTATTTGAAAAAATAGAGAAAAAAATATTTAACAAATTTTGTGCATAAATTATGCATCATTCTAATTTAATACCTGGACATATTTTATAAAGAAATTGTTTTTAAATTTTTCTGTGAAGGTTATGCCCTCTTGCGGTAAAGCTAGAAACTTGAAAGTTATTTCCAGCGATTTCCCTTCGTCGTTTTTACTAAGGAATTTATAGCCGAAAGGTCGGCTTATGGGTCCACCCGGTGCATATACACATATAAATTCTTGGTTCTCGTGCTGCTTGCCGGACTTGCTGTTATTTATTTGCGACCAAATGATTTTAATCATTTTTAATTAAAGTTAGTTATTTGTGATTTAATTTTATATTTATTAATCAAACCTGCTTTATTTTTGTCCTGAATTGTGATAACTTAACGTTTTTATTTTTTTAAATTTCACCTTTATTTAATTGAAGGGTAATAATAAATAACAATAATGGCCCTGTTAGCCCTCCTGACCTTAATTACCTACTTTTAGGATTAATTAATGATAATTAACATTAAATGTAGTAAAAAAGGTAAAAGTTAGATTAAATTTTGAATTTGCCGTCAAGGGAAAATATAATATAAGATAATATGTAATATAATATTATAATTAAACTTAAAATCACATATAGCACCCAAAATAAAAGTTGGATTAAGTTTTGAATTTGCAATTAAAAAAAATATTCAAGAACTTACTACTTACTAATCAAATCTGTTTTATTATTGCATAATTACATTTTAATAACCTTTACAGTTTACTAGAATATATTTCTCTACCGCCTTTTACTGATGTGTTTACTAGAACAATATTGTTTTTAATACACACGAATTTCGATTTATAAAGTTTATAAAGAATGACGTTTTAGCGAAATTCATAATTTACTTCAACAAGGAATAGTCAATATTATTTTTCAAAAAGTGTTACGTGGTCTATATGTTATATGCACTTAGTTTATGTAAGTAACCTAGGAATCATACAAAGCTTTGAAATGTGTACTTAAATGGTATATCAAACAGTGCCCAAGGTTGCAGAATTGACATACTAAATAGGTGTTAGTCAATTGTCTGTTTATATAGTACCTATTGCTTAGCATCAATAAATGGAAAAATAAAACAAAGAATATTTCTCTAGCTGGAACTTGAGTTCTATCAACCTCAATTGCCGGTCGAGCGCTATTATCTTTAAATTGCTCAAGTTGTTCTAAAAAAACATCAAGATGCCTTAAATGTGCCAACTACTATTTAATACGGAATTTTCTCAGACAAACACAAGGCCGCAACGTGAAATGTTCAAACTGCTGCAAACTACTGAGATAGTATAATTCTGACAGTTACAACAATCCCTCACCTAGAGAAAAGAACTCTACAATCTGAAATAACTACAGCAAACTAAACAAATGCGCACTGAACTCATGGAACAGGTGGGTAATATACTTCATCTACTAAGTACAGGTATACCTAATCTTGCATAATGAACCTACACAAACACAATAGTCTTCCCCCATATATTAAAGACATTTTTGAACAATAGTAATATCGGGAGCGAACATTACTGATAATCACCTCAAACGGATAACATTCAATACCAAATACACTGGTGATAACATTCGTGTGGAGAATGACATAATTGTACGAAACATAAACATAACACTAAAGCAAACTGCGCTAGAGGTCAATTGCAGGCTAAATCATCTTTGGTAAACACAAACTCAGCTCTGTAACTATACCTCCTGCCTACTGTCCAACGAAATATAATAATAAAAAATAAAATTTCGAATCATTCTTTGAATATTCAAAGATGGCAATCGCAAATCCAGAGAATTACTGAAGGCCTATATATATATATATATATATATATATATATATATATATATATATATATATATATATATATATAGTATATATATATATAGACAGTGTGTAGAATCTTATCAAATAAATCGACCAAAATTAAAGGAGTACTAGAACTCATCATTCTAAGAAAAAATTCATATGTACATGGGTCTTGGAAATCTATTTTGAATTAAGTTAAATATAAAATAAAATCGATTATCTTAATATTATTGACGTGATTTTCTGAAATAATTTCGAATTATATGTAGGGTTTTGGAAAGTTTTTGAACATTTATAAAAGAATGCGATTTTAATATCTTTTTTAAAAATTTCTAATTTCATTTACATTTTAAAAATTTCTTTAATTTAATTCTTTTTCGTTTTTAATGTTGGATATTTTAGTGCTCCTTACAAAAGCTAGTTTTAAATAAATAAAATGCGCTTTAAATGCGTTTTTCTCAGAAAAGGTTGCTCCTAGCGACATCACTAAAATATACCTTTTTTTAGGAGAAAAGATAGGAGAATCGATTTTTCTAGTCCAAAATGGCATACAATGTAGCACACAAAAATTGCAACGACTTAAAGGGGTCGAAATGGTTGCCGCTGGCGCCCTCTAGAAGCCACAACTAAATTGACAACAAATTTGTATTTGTCATCTCAAAAAACCACCGTATACGAAATTTCATGAAATTATTTCGAAACAGTCGAAAGATATTGAAGAAAACGCGATTTCTTTTTCAACTTTGACACCCTGTATCTCGAAACGAAGCATTTCCGGACCCATGTACACATGAACTTTTTGCTTAGAATGATGAGTTCTAGTACTTCTTTAATTTTGGCAGATTAGATAAGATTCACCCTGTATATATATATATATATATATATATATATATATATATATATATATATATTACAATATCGGAACCAAGATACTGAGCTTCAGGCACTGAAAATCCCCAGATCTATTTGAGTTTGACCTAACTAAAGGAGTAGAGACAAAATGGAAAAACATGCTTCGAGCCTTCCACAGAGTACTTACCTGTTATAATTACAATATAATAATACATTTATACATAAGGAAAGAGACTCTCTCCCCACAGTAAGACAGCAAACTGGGGCCCATTTAGGCGGAAACTTAAACGATCTATCTTATTTATAAATTAGATAAGGACATAGATACAGTATATGATAATCTAACGAAGAATATCAAACGAGTAGAGTGATTTGAAACTGCGCATAGCGACTTAATTAGAAAGATGACTGGTTTGGAATATAAAGGAGAAATCGTTAAAAAAAGACAAATCAGAAAAATTTGGCAACAATTTTCAACACCAGAAAACATAATTCGATAAGAAAAGTTACTACTTGACTACGTTCCTAGATATCTCAAATACCTTTGATGAGATGTGACATAAGGGATTTAACTGAAAAATTAAAGGTTGTCCTCTCGTACCCACAGCTCGCTTCAAAACAAATCAAATACTCAAAGTTTTATCCAATAAAGGCGAGAGTTCCTCAGCGGAGCGTACTCAGTCCAGTACTACATTCAATATACAACGATAAAATCTTACCTAATGGAATCAACTGGAAAATTAAGGTTGTACTCTCGTACCCACATTACGTATTAACCAAATCCTATATCCAACAGTATTTCGTTGAAAAATAAATCAAAGAATACTCAAAGTTTTATCCAACAAAGGCAGGATCTCCTCAATCGAGCGTACTCGATCCAGTACTATATTCACTATCCACAGCAGATGTCCTCTCTTAGAAAGAATCTTTTAACTACATATGTACACAACACAGTAATTCTGACGGCAATGACAACAAAAATTTACATCACTTAAACAACATCCAAGACTGGTTTAAAAAATGGAAACGAAACTAAATCCACATATATTAGCTTTACTATAAAAAGAAGGAGCAAAATGGGCCGGTGAAGGTTACCTACTTCAATGGGATGAAACTGTTGAGTCTGAAATTCGATAAAATTTACTGTATTATGGATCGAACATTTTAAACGATGCTAGACAACAAGATCCAAAACACTTATAATACAGAATACAGAACAAGATTCTGTTGCAGAAAGGCATTCTCAAACCAATAAGGAATTATGGGATACAACTATGGAAAGCATTAGCAACAGTAACTTAGAAATCTTATAAAGGTGCCTAAAATGAATTGTTACTAACTCGTACCACGTACCAAGTAATCATACAACAGTGTCTGTTCTGAAATTCATAGAAAGCATACCCAAAAAAATCTTCCTTTGACATTACTACAATGATGAATGATAGTGTTCCATCAAAGTTTTAGTGATATTTATTCTTTGTTCTAGTTAGAATATTATATAAGGTAAATTTAAAATGTTTCTTTTATTACGTATTACCAACTATTATTACTTGTAATCTTTTACAGAGACGATAATATATCGTTTAAAGTTTAGGCAGTCATAATAAACCTAATATTATATTCACTAGCATTACAATTAGAATAAAATCATATATATCTAGTTTAGTATTTCGCATGTTAGATAATAATGTATGTTAGATAGACGTTTATATATTTGAGAAAAATTTTTTAAAGCCATTCGAGTACCAAAGCAAGGTGAATCGATTTTTTTCAATAATTGGATTAATTTTTAAGACTTATTTAATTTTGTATGCAAAACTTCTATAGCGAAAAGTTATTTAAATCCAATTAACTTAAATGAAGGAGTCCGTACATTATGCTTTCAAGTTGATAGTTTTTGATAGAAACAAGGTGTACGTCTAGATCGGTTTACAAATGCCAAAAAGGTGACAGAACAGCGATATTTTTACGACAATACTTTTATTTGTGCTTGTGTAAAAAAGCACGTGTTCAGAAAGACTCTGAATGAATAAACAAGCCGTTCACACAAATAAATAAAATATGTAAAATGAAGTGCTCAAGTAAAGCTAAGAAACTGTTTAATCCAAAAGTATATGTGAAACACTGATCTTGTAGATTTATATATCCTGAAATAATAATGTTATTAAATATTTCCTGTCGCTTTTCTTGAGACGTTACACAGCCTAAAGAACATAGTGTCCACTGAAAAAGATAACGCCGTAAACAATTAAAAGGCAAGTTTTTCAACAGAATACGTCAAATATTGTTCGAGGTGAGAATTATTACAAACACATACCAATGCAATACAATAGCTGCAGATTGGATTACGTTTTCACAGGAACGTATCCTCAATTCAAGATTGATTAAAACAGAATGTGATGGTACCCTGTCGATAGAAACCTAAAGTCTACTTCAACCATTGCAAAAACCCCTTCAATATTGCTGAAACCGAATTCTGGAGGACAGGTTATTGATTGATCCACTCTTGCCTCAGCAAGACGGGTGCATGTGGTATTCGTTTCTTTTAAATTTAGTCTCAGTTGCGTGATTATATAGCAGTTTGTTTTCGCAAAGTCGAAACGCCTTATTTTACTGCAATTAGAGTCTGATGAAATACTTATACGTTAAAATGGTATGCAGAAATAAATGTTTCGTTGAGATTAAAACTGTATAGTAATTTAAGACATTAGTGACGTTAAGAGAGCAGAGGGGCAAAGGAACCACCATTAGGAAAAATCGTTTATTTCTTTTAATTTCCTCCTTAAGTGGAAGGTTTAAAGCGTCAACTGCAGTGGCCATTAGCTCTGAGGCTATATAGATCCGTCCAGTCGGGGATCAAACCCGGAACCGGTTTTCTCAAATAGGAAGCAACGCTGTAAGTTCCGTGGCAATACGATGTTTTACACGTTAAAGATGCTTACTGAAGACTGGTGACGCAAAGAGCTAATAACCATTTGTAGCCCACAAATACAAATAGGAATATTAAAAAGAGATTAACAAATGCTATTTTACGTACACTTTACGTATTAGTTTCATAGATATTTATTTACTTTTCGATAAAAAAAATTTAGGAGTTTAAAGTTTAGTAAAAATCAAACCTGTGACACGTCGCTCCGCCATTAAAATCCTCTTTATCTTACTAGTGTGCCAAGAAGTCTCAAATTAATGTAACTATAGAAAATTACATGTAAGTTCAGTTGCATGTCATTAATTTATGTAATTAGTCCCAACGTTCTAGATTGTTTTTATCTCCTTTTATTAGATGTTATATTCTTCCTAGCATTCAGTTTGCCAAGAGAAAGGAAACTAACGAAAGTTTACCATTTTTAGACATATTAACTTCTAAAACACAAAATAGCAAACGATTATTGTAATTAAATCGCTAGTGGATCGGACTAAACGAACCTGTGATCCTGACCTATGGGATGAGTTTAATTAATTAAAAACATCACTACAAGCTAATGGTTATTCCCTTGGTATACGGTTATTATGCCAAACTCATAGATCCATATCAGGTTTTGGAACGTGTAGGACCTACCTGCTAACCTACACAGCTTTTTAATTTTTTTCAAGTAAACTAGTCGTTTAGTTGGAGCTATTAATTTGAAATTTTTTACACACAAGAAAGATACTGAAATTTCAAGCTGATCGAGGCACTGCTGTCTCATTGTTCGATATATCTTGTATGAACTTGGTACAGGGGAGTTTTTCGGGTAGGCAAACATGAACATTTATTTACTTTCAACGTAAAAGATAGAGGGAGCCACGAATACCTTTCTCATGTTTCTGGTTTCCGCTGTATTTTTTGTATGGATCAAGGTTTTGAAAGACTTGTTAAGGTTCATGAAAGGTCATTTTATTTTCTTTAAAAAAGGTACTCTTATTGTATATCGCTAAATGGCTCCGCTTTAGACAAAAATGCACTTAAAGTAAACTTTGCAGAGTGTACATATTTCATTTGCATAAAATTTAATACCAATTTAATCTATTCGGAATCTATCACGAAATCGTAATTCTGATTTGACTTCTCATAAAATATCTTTGATGTGTTTTTACGTTATTTTGTTTGTTATTAGCTGTTTTGAGTATTTCATTGTTCAAGTATTAAATTTCCGTTTTAAGAATGCTGCGACATAATTTGTTCTCAAATAGTGAAATGAGTGATATGTTGGAAATTTACGCTCAACAAAATTTGAATAAACGTGGTGCGACCAGAAGTTATGGAAATATTTTTCCAAATCGTACACAACCAGACAGAAAACTATTTTCAAGATTGTTTTCAAGATTGCGAGAAACAGGTAGCTTTCGTCCTCGCCAGCATTATGGACGACCTATAGTGCGTACTGTCGAACAAGAAGTCTTAGATCTAGTTGAAAATGATTCGTCCATTAGCATTCGCCGAATATCTGCAAATACTTGCCGGGCAATATCACCAGTCCAAAATTTATTGCCAGGTGATTTTTTGGCAAGAGCGAATTTTTCTAACTGGATTTTAAGCCATCATCGACGTGATCAATCTTTTATAAACAATATTACGAATGAGGCAACCTTTACCTGAAGAGGGGTATTTGACAGCAGAAATTACCATATCTGGTCTGACGAAAACCCAAACTCCACAAAGGAGCGCCATTTTCAACACGAATTTAAAACTAACATTTGGTTTGGGATAGTGAACGGTTAGGTTGACAACTAAACTTGTGCGGTACTACATCAACTTTAATTTTTGCTCTACTTCCCATTGTAGTATAGTACATATATAGTACATATAACTCTCCATGTCTTCTTTCAGCTAAAAAAACATGAGAATTATTTAAATGACATTATAACAACGGAAGAACCACCCTAAATTAAACCGAAGCTATTCAATAACCGTGTACAAATTTCTTATTGAACCGTTTTAAATTATCCATAGAAATTTTTTTTATGCATGATTTTCAAAAGTTATGATTCTGGAGTTTAGTTAAAAAATTTTATTATCGAAGTCTATTTATTCAATTTTTAAATTTACATAAATAATTATTAATTACTATATTATTATAAAAGCACGATAACCTAAAAGGTTTGACATTTTTGATATACTTATCAATATATTGATAGTAATAACAAGATTTAATCGATTAAACGTCAAAACACTGTATCAGCTGTATGCTACGATGAGTAAAAATAAACATTGAGACTTCACACGCGCTCTGGTTTGTTCGGGAACTTTCGGCGCGTTTCTGGTACTGGGTTCAAAAATATATTTCTAATGTAATACAACTTTTGAATTAAAGCGAAGAAAAAACTAAAAACAGTTTTGTTATAAAACGTATATGTATATAGTCTTTCCATTTATTACAAAAAAATTTTTTTTTCGAAAACTCAATTACCTGTCTGTTATTTTACCCAAAAATGAAATTATGAGATGTCCTGAAGTATAAAGGATAATATAACTAGTGTTATGATTATCATCGATTATAGCTCGAGTTAAAATCGATGAAAATTAAACGAGTGTAAAGCACGAGTTCAATTTTCTAAAGGTTTTAACGACTGGTATCATCGATTATTAATCATAACACGTGTTATATTTGATAAGAGAATATAATGAATGTTAATAGAAAATATATTTTTTTAAAGTCTACAATCTTAAACGATTTGTCACTTTGACAGTAAACTATTTTATTCATTAAAATCATGTGATAGTCAACATGCGATGATAAAATTATCACCGATTTGATAGCCTATACTTGCGATTTTGTTTTTGTATTTTAACTAATGAAAGCAATCAAAAATGTACCATGTGACATCTGAATTATATTCCCTAAATATTTTGTATGACCGTTATATATATATATATATATATATATATATATATATATATATATATATATATATATATATATATATATATATATAACTGATGTACAGGGTGTCCCAACGATAGAGTAAAGTAAGTTTATGCTTAACTAGAATTATTTGTGTAAATATTGTATGGACCATGGGGTAGAGGTAAGAAGTGTGCATTTTTTTAAAATATTGGAAGTTATACAGGGTGTGCCAGAAAAGCAGGACGTGAAAAAGTATGATTTTTTAAATAGAACACCCCGTATTTGATTTTAGTTTTTAATTCTACGTGTCCATACAAACATATTTTGTCATACAAAAGATTGGCTGAAAGTTTAGTTCTTGAGATATTCGCGTTTAAAGATTATTATGGTCATTTTCGTGGGGTTGATGAATGGGCAATTGTTCCGTTATTTCACAATAAAAAAATTGATATTTCGTGTGAAAATGAGTGATATTATACTAACGTTTAGACCGAGTAGTATTTCTAATTTTCTCAACAGGGTGTTTGTTATAACCATTCAAATTTGAAAATTCTCAAATTAAAAAAATCAGTTTTTTAATTGCACACCCTATATATTTTTATTTCATTTTATTCGGGATTAAAAATCTATCATTTTTGTCAAATATATCCTATATCTATCTTTGATAGTTTTCGAGGAATTTCGATTTTTCTCACTAGCTACGTTACATACGATACTATAACATTATTGTGGATCGTGGTAGCCATGGAAAACAATTGCGACGAAATAAAACAAACCACCTAAGCGAGAATATTAACAGTTTTATTAATGAGAAACAGTAATTCAATAATTATTCAACATTGCGTCTTAGTAAATGCTCAAATAGACGGCCTTCTTGCTGAATACACATATTGAGCCTTTTCTCATGTTCTGTCTCACTTCGGATAACATAAGAGGGGTCACTGTCCTCCTTTGTTGTAGGTTTAATAATATACACCCGATCTTTTATGTATCCCCATAGGAAAAATCCAGTGGAGTTAAATCGCATGACCTGGGTGGCCATAATATAAAGCCATTACGTCCTATCCATTTCTCCGGGTATTGCTGGTTCAAGAATGCGGCCCGTTAATGGATCATCAAAAAAATAGGGACCGATAATTTGGTCATTAAGTATACCACACCACACATTTAGTGACCAATGATTTTGGTTTTGAACTTCTCGTAGCCAAAATGGATTATCAATGGCGTAATAGTGCATATTATGCCGATTTACAGCCCCATTACTTTTAAACGTCGCCTCATCGGAAAACATTATGGAGCACAAAAAGTTGTTATTTAATTGCAGCCGTTGATTGATGATATTGCAGAATTCAATTCGTTTTGCAAAATCCTCTTCTCGCAATTCTTGATGAAGCTCAATGTGATAGGGATGGTACTTATACTTCAGCGTTGTTCGATTCACGTTTGATTTGGAGGTATCACATATCGTCGCTAATGTTCTAGAACTCACTTGGGGATTTTCTTGAATATTTAATAATATTTCAAGTTCTTTTCTTCATTAGCTGCCCTTTTATTAACAACTTTACGTTTGAAGTATTTAACACTACCGCTAGAATCAAATCTATCCATCAAATTTTCCAAGCCAACAGTAGTAGGTATTCGACGTTCAGGATATTTCATTTTGTAGATTCGTTGTGCCAATAAAGGGTTTTTTCAGCCTCGCCCAACACGTATATCATATCAATTAATTCATTTGTCGAATAATCCATAATTGATACAAGAATTGATAACAAGTTAAATGCGAAAACGACAAATTTAATATGTGTTTATTTTGACAAGTAGGAAACCTTTGTATCTTAATAACGCAATTATTATTTTCCATGGCTACCAAGATCCATACAATGCAATGTTATCGAAAATAAAGTAGCTAGTGTGAAAAATCGAAATTACTCGAAAACTATCAAAGATAGATATAGGATATATTTGACAAAAATGATAGATTTTTAATCCCGAATAAAATGAAATAAAAATATATAGGGTGTGCAATTAAAAAAACTGATTTTTTTAATTTGAGAATTTTCAAATTTGAATGGTTATAACAAACACCCTGTTGAGAAAATTAGAAATACTACTCGGTCTAAACGTTAGTATAATATCACTCATTTTTCACACGAAATATCAATTTTTTTATTGTGAAATAACGGAACAATTGCCCATTCATCAACCCCACGAAAATGACCATAATAATCTTTAAACGCGAATATCTCAAGAACTAAAACTTTCAGCCAATCTTTTGTATGACAAAATATGTTTGTATGGACACGTAGAATTAAAACTAAAATCAAATACGGGTGTTCTATTTAAAAAATCATACTTTTTCACGTCCTGCTTTTCTGGCACACCCTGTATAACTTCCAATATTTTAAAAAATGCACACTTCTTACCTCTACCCCATGGTCCATACAATATTTACACAAATAATTCTAGTTAAGCATAAACTTACTTTACTCTATCGTTGGGACACCCTGTATACATTTTGTCATTGTTAGGGTTATGTGTGACAGTTTTGGATTTTGAAGTTTGACAAAAATAAAGTAAATACAGTTGACAAACAAGTCGTTTCTTAAAGTTGAATGAATAGTACAATTTAGCATCTATCTTACGTTTGTGCATACAAAAGGACGTCTTCCTAAGCCAGGCAATAAAGAAGGCGAACAAATAACAGTAGCCTTACACTGCTTTATAAACAAATTTTATTTGCGGTATAATTTAATAGAGCAGGGTCAGTAGTAAATTAACTTTTATATCATTATATTAGATAATTAACCATAACATGAGCCAGAGATTCTTTGTGATTCGTCGGCGCGTGATGATACTACTGTAAGAGTTAAATTGCGATTATACTTTTCCCTGATCCAGTGCTGATTTTCCAAACTAATTGTACATTAATTTTCGGTTTACTTACTACTAATCCTTTATATTTGTTATAATTTTACAGTTCGATAGCATTATTTCTTCCGTTTCCGTTTATAAGTCTGAATTATTAGACCGTTATAGTACACACAATCTGGTATGGTTTTATTGTGTAATTGTTTGGACAATATCATGTAGCGTATATAGACACGTCTAGTATCTATAAGACTAGTCGTAAGTTAAAGCATAATTAAAAAATTTATATTTAACGTGGAAAAACGTTACAGTGTAATCCTTTACATTAAGGGCCGAGATGTCCATCTTCTAACAAATTTAATAGAAAATTAATATCCTTGCTTCTTTGGAACGTATGTGAAGATTAAATTTAATAGGAGGTGGCCCTTAATTTAATAACAACTCTTACGCATGTTTCGACTACCATAATTAAATAGTCATCATCGGGCTTACATTAAAAGGCAAAAATACTATATTACTTTACAAGGGAAATAAATCCTTATTTCCTGTGTAAGGTACATTATCAACACGATATATCGTCTATTAACAATGATTCTATGATTTTATTACAAAAATTCATTAAGAGAATCTTATGTCATTGTAGCAAAATTAAGTAGTGGTCTTTGTATGAGTACTATAGTAAACGTTTGTCATTCGATGAAAAACATAAATGTTTGACTTAAATAACATGTCCAACAGTGTACAAATCTCTGAAGATATGGCTGCTAATAGATCTTTAAGTATAAACAATTGTACAGATTGTAAGTTTACAATTAATATTAATAATTAAGTTAATCGTACGGTGATATCCACTTTTTAACAATCTCAACATTTACTTCCCTAGGGAAATAATGTATCCCTGTTGTCATGCCAACTTGAAAAGATTGTGTAAATATAAGCTACTTACCTAGAACGACATATTGTAAGTGCTACTTCCTTGATTGATAGTGAAAAAATTATATTAATAGCAATCTACGGGGTGGTCAAATAGTGCGACAAATGTCAATATCTCCTGTACCATCAAAGGTAGCGACAAAAAATTTTCAGGAGTTATTAAGCGTTAAGAGGTTCATCTTTTAAAATTATTTTCGAGTGTACAAAAGGGCGTGGTAAATTCTATTTTATTAAATGGGACACCTTGTATATTTTTACATATTTTAATTCACTCTAAAATTCTATATTTAGCACATTTCTGCAACATTGCCAATTAAATTAGAAAATTCCTTAAATTTGTGGAAAAACTTGGGTTAATGAAATTTATAATATTTTTTAACTTATAATACCTGGAAACAAAACGGAAACGGAAACGAAAAGAGGAATGATCACAGAAGTACCCTAAGATAACATAGATTAATGTTTTTCTACAGGGTGTTTTATATGGTCATGCTAGCATCGCGAACTTTAAACCTACTAACTTTGGTGGTATTTCAATTTTTATTTAAGCAAAAGAAATATAAACATGAAAACAATGTATCCATAGTGGAAAATATGCCACAAAAACATAGGGGTGTTCATTAGAAAATATCATCAAGTTGTCGGCTGTCATGTCACATTTTAGTTCTGTCAAAGCTCAAGTTCAAATGAAATAAGAATACATAAACTTTTTTCGATGTATCTGTCTTCTCTTAACATAAATCCAAAGCCAAGTTGATGACTTTTTCTAATGATGATCCGATATTTTAGCGATTCAGGCTTGTGGACAATTCTTAAAGTAAATAATTGCATAATTATTTGTTCATAGTGACCCCCTTTAACTTGAATACACAATTCAATACATTTTTCAAAAGTATGAGTCATATTTCTACACATTTCCTGAGTAACAGTTTGAAAACAGTTTGTAATACGTATTCTCATATCATCTTTCGTAGTCGGGGGTATTTTATATATCTGATCTTTTATAAATCCTCGTATATAAAATCCATTTTTGTTAGTAATAGGCCCTGTACAACGCACAGGGGCTTCATCATGTAAGAACCACAGACGTTCACGAAGTTCATTTGGTATCTGAACCATTAATCGCGGTAAAAACAGAATTTCAGAGTAAATTAAAATTAAAAATATACAGGGTGTCACATTTAAAAAATATAAAATTTTTACCGCGCCGCGCTTTTGAAGTACGCTGTACAATCAAAAATAATTTTAGAAGATGAATCTCTTAACCCTTGATAACTCCTGGAAATTTTTTTTCTTTGATGTTACAGGAGATATTGACTTTTGTCGCACTATTTGACCACCCTGTATAATAAATTATTAAAATAAATTAATATAACTATGTGCTGGTCTGATCGTGACCGTTTAATTTTGTTAGCCAAACCAAATGTAGCACGTCTTTCTAAAATTAACTTACTTGAGTTAATTAATCTTCTTGGGTAAAATTATGTTAGGCAACTAGGCTAAATATCTAAAACATTGTTTCAGTACATAAAGCAGTATTAATTACAATCGACCTTTTGTGTAATTCCAATCTGTGATGTTCTGAAAACGTATTTATATTTGTAAAATTAAAAATAATAGTAGAAAAAACTGCCTTTCACCTGAGCGGTGCGGGTTCAAACCTCGCCGAAGTACCCGTTTTTCTAAAATGGATAGGAAGTAAAACTGTAGGTGCAATGTTTGATACGATGCATCACATTTTGATTGGTGTCCAGATCTCGGGCCACTTATAAATACAAATTACCAAAAAAATACAAATAGTAGAAAAAAAAACTAAACATATCATTTTTTTCAAAATTATTTATGTGCAATTATTTTTATTATCATTATATTGTATGCCGTACTGCAGAGAAAATCAGATGGAGATCGATGAAGAAAATGTTTGGAAATCCCTGGATTAGATGATAAGCTAAAAAATTACTTATTTAGCTTTTTTTTTATGATTGTGGACCGGAACAGGCTAAATTAGCTTGGTCTAAAGCATATAATTAGAAGGGATGAAATTGCCAATAGATGCCTTGAACAGCTACCTTAAATTTTCTAATCATAATAGAGAAAACAGGAACTAGGAGATCATTCCAGAGTTTAAAGCCGTGTAGAAACTGTGGATTGCGATTGGTACGACAAGTGGAGATTTGTACTGCATACTGATGATGTGAATGAGCAACCGAGTGTTTTCCAAAGATAGCCCTGATGGTATCAAAGAATATAATTCACAAATAGTTAGATAAATAAAAGATAATCCAAGAAAGAACTGAAACCATCCATCTGTGCTCAAGGGACTGTATGTAGAAGTTAAAGACGTCATTTATAAGCCGAATCGCTCTGTTTTGAATACGATCAACGATATCGAGAGCGTATTGGGGAGCACTAACCCAGAGCTATGAAGACCTAAGCATAAATGAACCATAATCAAATCAATAAGTGTGCTACATTGTGCTGTTAGTGTGTGCTATACTGAGCTGCTTGAAACAGAAAATGTCTTGCGATGTTGTTCATAAAGATGTTTTTTCTAATGTTCACGATAATGAACAGTAATTACCATGTCAACCAAACATCAAATGAAGTTGTGCAGAATTATACAAAGCGTTAGTCGCGCTTATTTTGGAGTTACAATTTCGCATTGTAACAACAGTGTCAAGCAACCTGTTCAACTAGGTTGTATTACATTGTGCTACTAATGTGCTATGACATTATGATAGACGCAAAACAGTTGCGAGCATCTTGCGAATTAAAATTACAATTTCACTGTGCAACAGTTATTGATAATGTCCCTCTTCTAATGGGATTTATCCAATTACATTCCCAATTGTGTACTGCGTAACCGAAATACTAACAAATCTGATTAAACTAACCTGTGTGTTACTACTGAAATGTCTTTAAAACATTAGTTATATTCTGTTCACAAATAAAGACAATGTATGTTGAATGCTAGAGCACCTTTTGTAAATAAATAAAAAACTATTAACTTTAGAACCACAAATGTAGAGAGCTTCTTTGAAGGCAATTTAAATTTAAACAGGTTTTCGTTATATAAGTTTGTTAAGATAACAAATAACTTCTAAAAAAGAATCATTAAAGTCTACTTTGTGAATAACTCGCAAACCATCAACTTTCTAAATCAATTTGATTTATTTAAAAAAAACGTCTGATTTTAAAATAAGTTTTAAAATAAGTTAGCTATTTATTATGGATATTTTAAATAAATTAAATCTAACACTATACTGGCAAAATCAGATTTTAAAAATAAAATTGTTTCATTCCCAGAATACATAATTATTGATTTATACCTTGCACCGTTTTCAACAAAGCAAAATATCACAAAATTTCGATATTAAGATATTCTACTAATTTGTATTTGTTTCACCACAGCCACAGACAACCATTTACTATGCGTTACAAACCATAAGTAAACTCATGACGGGAGTGTTCAGAACATCCGTATTGTGCACTTGACTTTAACTGCTTAGAGCTGCTTCAATATATCACCGTTGATAGATAATACATTGTTATAAACATAATAAAATTGTAAGCAAATTCTTTCAGTTAAGAATGTTTTTTTTTTGTACGAAAGAATAAATTGTGTTGTTCATAAAATTCAAAATTTAAAATGTAGATATGTTTTATATAAAACTATATAGCACATCCAGAGCACAGTGATACTTTTTATTAAAACAATACTTTAACGCGTTAGGCTTAACTTAGCCTTTTCAGGATCACAATTATTGAAAAAAAAATAAAATAAACTAATCAGTAATGTATTACCATAAGGATCTGTCTGCTATCTGCTCAGCAACGCGATTGGCTTCCAATTTCAGCATTCATTTTTCTACAAGGGTCCTGCACCTAGCCCTATTTTATTAGTTATAAAAAAACTGGACATACGTTGGTAATATTCTCTATGTCCTGTTTTAAATAAAACGATTGGAAAATTTATAAGTTTTACATTTAAATTATTTTGTGCTGGCAAAAATAGAGAAGCAGGGCATTTCCAAGTTGCTGCTAATTTTTCTTAAGCTAGTAAACGGATTTTGTTCAATCGCACATAAAATATTGTATTTCGTCTCTTCGGTAAAACTCTTACCGGATTGTTCCGTGTGTAACTTTTCAAAGAACTTTTCGCATGATTTTATATCAATCCCAAAACGGGCCTTGTTCGAGAAATTCAGCGGCCAATATGTTTGCACATTTCTACATATTGCCTCATGTGTACCAAATCGCAATTATTATTCTCTCTTCTTTAGTAAACATTTTGAACACAAGGAAGAGCACCAACTTTCGAAATCACAATGAATTTGTCAGTAGCGTATTGACACTTGACTAGTATTTTTATATACTTAAGACACTTTAATGCTTAGTGCTGAATAACTTATCTATCTACTCGAATAGTTTAAATCGTTTCATTTAAACCAAGATATAGGACATAAGTGTTATGTCCTGTTTTAAAAGGAATTCCCTGCATAAATCAAGTGTGAGTTTTGATCTTAATTTATTATTTGGTTTGTCAAAGGCTACTTGTTGATCATCAGTGCAGTTCCACATAGCAATTTTCTTGATCAATGTGATGAGAGATTCGGTCTTGTGACAAAATAATTTGTGTACTTACAGAAAAAATATCGGATTTGGTAGATATATAGTATTTCATAAAAACTTCTGACTGCTTTCAGTTTTCATAATGATGGACTCATAGCTCCGCTACAAATTTCGCTTACCAAATGTTCAAAAACCTACTTGTTTAGATTGAAACATAAACCAGTTTGACTAAAAATCTTCAACACTTGTTCCAACCATTTCAATCTTCGGTGAGGGAAGAATGTAATGAATGCTCTAATACCATGTATATTAGCCGATGAAAAGCCCAAACGGTGTTCTTGCATATTGGAAATGACCATCTGTGTGGTTTCGACTGTCTCCTGCTACTTCTATCTGGTGGTGTTCAGACTTTAAGCCTGTTGTACCAAAATCGTACTTCTACTGAGTTTTTCTAAATGATATTCCACCAAAGGTAAGAAATACCAATATTTTATTAGAATACAATATTTTCTCCAATCTGCGGATACAGCTGATCTTTACCATACCAACAAGAAGAGACTAACATAAGATGAAACAAAATTGTTTAGCTTCCAGTACAAACAAATCACTTTCCAATAAACTAGTATGTTATATTATAAGCACTGAAAGTAATCCATAACATAATTAATAATAAAGAGGCGCATAGGTTAAACCTAATGCCGTATGGAAATTAATCATGCTATTCGGCTTTCCGCGACAGAAACGTACACTACTTATTGAATTGCTTTTAATGTTGATTAACCAAACGTTAGGTAAGTGATAAATTAAGAATACACGCTGGTAACATCCATAAAATCTCAAAGTAATAAAGTAAACAAGTTGACATTGTACCATTTTCAAATAAATAAAATTTATTTACTCTTTTATCATATAATCTGAAAGTGTTACTTAATTCTTTCTTTTCACATTACTCTATGACAGCCTGTACAACTTCAGTCCTCTTTGGGGACTCTCCTTCGCCCATGGTATTTTGAGCTACCATGTTTAAAAGAAGACGCAGGCAAACTCCATTCTTTACAAAACTTTCTTGAAGATCAAAACAAAGTCGGCACATAGGTTTTTCAAGATTCTTGAATCACGTAGACAGAGCAAAGGACCCAACAGGTAGCGAAATTAAACATGGCGTTTTTCAAATTATAATTCTTTGTAGAAGCCACTGGTTCTCACAATTTTGTTCATCGACATTAATGTTTGTGACAAAAGCGTTTCTATAATTCATTTCCACGTTCTGATCTATAGGTTTAGGAAGAAACGAGACATAAAAGTTATCCTCTTCCTTTGTAATGTTCTTTTGGGAAATACTGCATATACTTCAAGTCTTGGATGGTCATGGTTTACTATCGATTAGTTTGAAGTTGAAATGTTCAATTTTCCATCTTTGAGGAGTTTGCTTTCGAAAGATAACAAGGTTCGACTCTTTAACGAAAAATTTGGGTGAATATGGTTTGTTTAATAAACCTACACAAAATTATGGCTGTAGGCCCAATGAAGATGAATAGAAAAATCCTACAAGTGGTGAAAATTACAGATTTTTATAACGAACAGTATACAGACAGTGGTCAATGTGTAGCTTTTACACGTTTCTGATAAATCAGCTACACAATCAAAATTTCCTGGATATGTCATATGGTCTGATGAGTGCAAGTTCGTTATGCAACGTTTAATCGGCACAATGAGCATTACTAGTCGGTTGAGCGGACCCTATGGACAACAATATTGCTGCAATCTGGTTCCAGCAAGATGGTGCGCCGCCGCATAATTCTAGGAGGGTTAGGAATACGTGTCGGAAAAACAATAGTAGCTACAATCTTTCCAATGAAGAGCTCCTTTGATTAACGATTTAGAAACTCAACAATTTTACCAAACAGGCCTTAAACCTAGTGCTGTAGCGGTGGTCCAATGGTGTCTTCGACTAATTCGTGCATTTTCTTTATTTAGCATAAATATTCAATCACTAAGATTAAAATGGACGTGTTGGAAGTGTTCTTATAGGATTTAAATTTTTCATGTGAGTTTGTATGCATATATGAGCATTGATTAACCCATCTGGAAATCAATGGTGATTTTAAACTATGGAAAATATACAACAAATTCTCCAACTCCTAATAAATTACTCACGAATCATAATCTGCGGTGATTTTAATACTAAGTTTAATACAAGTGAAATAAATACATGCACTATTATCAATACATTCTTATCATACGGTTTTATTCAAACATTTGAAGAGCCATCGAGAAGGAATAATTGTTTAGATGTGTTTATAAATTTCTCAATGAATGATTTTAGTGCAATAGTTATTGACAAAAATTGTCTGATCATTTTGGTCAATGTGTAACGCTAAATGTAGAAGCAGAAGTTACGACCTGTACTAACAACCATAATTAGGCCAGTTACGTCTTTTAGTTTAGTTTCAAAAACTTTGAAATATTTCACCATTACTTTATACTACATTTATGATAGCTTTTCCTGAATGTAAACATAAAACTCGACATTGTGATAATTCCATCAACTGGTTTAATAATGATTTGCGTCGTTTAAGAGAAGAGCGACATTTTGTTACAGATTTCTATAATAAATACAAATCTAATGAAATAAAAATACTGCGAAACGTACTTCGTTCAAATATAAAAAGCCATGAAAAATACAAAATTAGTGCAAACGATAAGATAAATCTTCAAGCATCAAATTCAAAGCGAACCATGTGACAGGTGATACATTCGCACAGACATATTAAAAATGCTACCGAGACTATGAATATTACGTCTGATCAGTTTAATGTATATTTTGTTAATATAACGGAGAACATAGTAAGCAAGTTGACGACATAAATTTGTGCAATGTAAGCGTAATTCAAATATTACATTCAGTTTTAAGGAGATAACTCCCTTTAAGACTAGACAAATATTAGTCATTAAAAATAGTAAAACCAAGGATGTGTATGGTATTTCCACTTATCTTGTTAAAAAAATATTAGCCTATATGTATTATCTTTAACAAAATTAATCCATCTGACTTTAAAATCGGGCTGTTTTCCACATTTAATGAGAGTTGGCTCCATCACTCCATTACACAAGTCTGGGGACAAAATGACCAATTTCTATATTACCTGTATTTTGTAAAGATTTGCTCTCCATAAACAAATTTTGAAGGCAACAATCTTTTAATCGTTGTCAATTTGGTTTTAGAAACATAAACGCACATCAGACGGGTCGACTACTTTTGTAAATCGTTAGTTAAAATATTTTGAACAAGGGAAATACTCAATGGCAATGTTTCTAGACTTGTCCAGAGCATTTGACTGCGTGCCACACACAATTCTTCCAAAAGTTAGTGTTGTATAATTTTAATGAAAATAGTTTAAAATTAAACTCTTATGTATCAAATAGATTTCAACTTCTAAGATTTAACAATACCGTATCGGACAAACTTCGCATTACGAGAGGGGTCCCTAAGGCTCAATGTTAGGGCCATTACTATTCTTAATTTACTTTAACGATTTTCTTAATTACCTAACATTACACTGATTGTGAAGGAAAAAACTACACCATTTCTTTTCCTTGAAGAAGAAGTAGAAACATTATCGATGAGGTGGTTTACAGCTTTTTAGATATACATGTATATCCGACGATGAACTTTTCAACACACAAAAACTATTATTGGGAGGATTAAGTACAGCCAACGCCCCTAAAAATATTTTAATTAACGTTTACTTTGCTTTAATATATTCTCTTTAGGTTACGGGATTATGGTTTGAGGAAAGTGTTCAACGTCATATCGAATGTTTCGGTTGCAAAGAAGAAAATACGTATTATTGATTCTCTTGAAATACGAGATTATTGTAAGAAGTCCTTCCAAAGTTTAAGAATTCTTAATCTACCGTCTGTTTTTATCTTAGATAATATCCTTTACACAAAAGATAACATGCATAAATTTCAGTGGCAATCAGATATACATACACACTATACAAGATCTAGAATTGATTATTGCAGATTAACTAAATCTGAAATACTAGATAAAATGATTTTTCTATATTTTAAATTGAACTTTGGGTGCGTATGACTTTTTAAGGGTGCATTTTGGAATCAAACTTAAAGAGGACAAAATGTCCTAATTTGGTCCTGAGAACTCACTGGTGAAGTCAGTCGGTGATTTTCCGGGACACCCTGTATATCTCATATTCTAAAGATGCTTTTCCTCTTCCTATGACTAAAGGTGTATAATTTCTGAGTGATAACCAATATGTCTTTTCGGTTTTGTCCCGCAACGAAGTCATTAATCATATTGAATCAGATAACCAAACACGCCTAGGTTTAGTGATTCAGGCCGTCCGGTGTGGTGCATGGATATTAAAATGTATATTATGGAGCTATTGAGAAACTCAACGATATCATCATTATTATTCACAGTCTATATGCATTTGCACCAATTTTTCGCAGATTTAGCTAAAATCAGCACCAGAAAACTCAGAAAAGTCATTATACGTAAAAAACAAGTCAAACGGAAAGGGTAATGGCGGTTTATTAAGGAATGATCCGGTAATTTAGGCATATGAATGACACCACTTTCAATAATGATTTTATCTTTAGAAACAGTAATAAAGTATTTAAAATTATTATTAGTTTTGTTAAATACATAAATAAAAAGTTTACCTCGAGTAGGATTTGAACCTACGACCTGTACTTTGCTAGAGTACATAACGAAAACTTATAATAATTTAGTAATAAAGTATGTTTTAACAACCTCTGTTTTCCGCTATAAAACGTATAGTTGTATTGTGTGGACTTTATTTATCTATTTAATCAAAATAGCTGGAAAGGTAATTAATAAACAATATTTAAGTACCATTCACAACCACTTAACTTAACTTACGAAATTCTAAAATTAAGATAACATATATAGCACAGAATCAAATGACTTTCATTCTCATCCACTTAACTAACGTAACGCACGGAAAAGTTGAACCAACTTCAACTTAACCGAATGCGTGAGTTAATTTATTAATTGTACCAATCGGAGGCATCACCACCCCACCATCAACATTGATAACTGACATAACACTTTGACACGTGGTTGGTGCGTTGGTTATGGTTAGTTTATGTTTTATTTCACTTTGATCAGTAACCTCAAATACTTCACGTGCGTTTTGACTAATTGTTACATTACATTCTAACGTAATGTGAACAGAGAGATGTCGTTAATCTTACGTTAATTATAATTTTTCGTAAGTTAAGTTAAGTAGTTGTGAATGGTGCTTTACAATAATATACCTACAGTAAACAAAAAAAATGATATAGCCTGTCCGGTAGAACTGAACGGGTATCGGATTAACAAGGAGGATTGTCAATATATGGTTCTATTGTGCTTGAAACCGCCTTAATGCTTTGCTGTCTCGTACTTATTGTACGTGACAAAGAAAGATGGATATATTATGAATAATGCCTCTATTTCTGCCGAACAAAAGCGTTTGCAACTTTCACACATAATGACAAGGCAATAAGAATCAGATGCAGGTAGAATAGAAATTCAATAGGTATAATAAAATGCCAGTGGTTCTCAACACTGCTTTAACATTATATAATTTGTGAAGAAATGCAACTTTTGTATAATAAAAATAATAATCGATTACTAATTACCTATAAGTAATTTCAATTGACACCTTTCACTTATACTTATAACAACAATAACAAATACATTTTTATTATAGTTAGTAAATATTAATTAAATTACAAAGATATACTTTTATAATTAAATGTAAAAATTATAATTGTCATTCGGCTTCAGATTCATCACTTCCTGAGTCATCCAAATCTTGGAAAAGATCATCGTCATCACTTTCTTCAGTGTTAACTGTGAAAATAAGAGGTCTTACTTCATCCACAATCTCTTCATTAACAAAAGTATCTTTAATTATTTTATCCGTAAGATCAATACATTTTTGCCATATTTCCGCACTAACTGTTTTTAATGCGTCGTTCCACGTATTAAGAACATCTTCGTCTTTCCGGATGTCGCAACGATACTTTTGTCGTATTTGTTCTTAGTAATGCCCCATACCAACTCAATTGGATTGAAATGGCAATGATACGGGGCAGGCGCAAAACTTCATGTCCATATGATAGAGCTAGCTCATCGATTACATATTTTCGCATTGGTCTACTTTGTTTCTTTTGGCCAATTCCACTAACTCTGCCTTTGTCATAAAATTTTCCCACGCTATTTTTTTAGCGGTTAACCATTGCTGTATTTCTTCTTTTTTCCAAGAAACTTTGACTGCCTTCTCTGCCTTTCGAGAATGATAACTCGCATTGTCAAGGACAATTATTGATGGTTCCTCTAATTTTTGTAAAAGTGATTCCTCAAACCATTTTTCGAACAATTCTGCGTTCATATTATCGTGATAATCTAATGATTTATTTTTGTACCGAAAATTAATTGACTTCCGTCGATAAAACCGTTTCTGTTACCTGCTTCAATGATAATAAATCGTTTTCCATCTGATGATTTGTTCGGTTGATGTAAACTCTTTGCACTGTTATCTTGCCAAGTACATTTTGACGTACTACCTTTACTAAATATCCACGTTTCGTCTGTAAAACAAACTGTCTCGAACTTTCGGAGTTAAGATTTTTGAGATACTTTCTCAGAAAAACGTTTCTTTTGGCGACAATGTGGCTTTGTTCACACAAACCGCGTCTATTGTTGGTTTTTGGAATTTAAAGCCCATATTTTTAACACTAGAGCCAAACTGGTTTTTCCTATTTCATACGCGGTTCTCAATTTTAAGAAGTTTAATAATGAATTTAACGTTACGTGTTCCTTCTTCGCGTACATCTCGTATATTAATGCACGAATTGTTTGTTTTCCATTTTCTGGAAAATCTGTAGTGCAAAGTTTGACACGCTGTTTTTTCACTGGAGGTTCCAACTCGCCGCCATTTTTTTTAAAGCACAGATTTTCCCCACCGTCGAAACCGAAAGTTTTAACGCGTTTGCTGTTCTTTGTTGAACAGAAAATGTAGATAATAGTATTATTCATAATATATCCATCTTTCTTTGTCACGTACAATAAGTACGAGACAGCAAAGCATTAAGGCGGTTTCAAGCACAATAGAACCATATATTGACAATCCTCCTTGTTAATCCGATACCCGTTCAGTTCTACCGGACAGGCTTTAATATCGCATTCCTAGGTAATAACTTCATTTTTAAACTTGCTTAACACTTTCTTTTAAATATATTAATACTTTCATTTTTCTTAATATCTAGTGGTAACTCATTATATTTACCACTCTTATCAAAACAGAATTTTTGTGCTCTTTAAATTGAGACACCGCGACATAAAAATTATTCCTAGTTCTTGTATCATAACTATGTATTTCTCTCTTTTATAAAAATATTTAAATAATTTGGTAATTATCCTTATCTATTTTGTAAATAAAAACAAAACATATAAAATTTGGTCCCTAGCATTTAACAAATCTAGTTTTCCTTACAAATCTGTAACCTTTGAGTATGCATTTGCATTTAAGATTGCTCTTAGACCACATTTCCTACTACTTCTAACTTATCAATTGAAGAACTATTTACACAGAATAACAAAGAATTATAAAAGCGTATATGCGGCATAACTATTGAAGTAAAATCTTCTTTTAGTTTCAAGGGACAACATACTTTAATCTACAAATGACATCAACCTTCTTTGTTATTTTCTTTCTACATACTCAGCATATTTATTAAATTTAAGATCACAGTCAATAATTACCCTAAATATTTAAAACTATCTACCCACTGTATCACATCATTTACTATAACTATGTCACATGTTTTAAATATATTCCCTATGTACATCCATTTAGTTTTCTTAGTATTCAGACCTATGTATTATAACACAGCCGTTTCACAATATTTACAAGTTACAAGTTCATTTCATTAACCAAATCTGTGCAATTGCACCTTAGTTTTATTTACAATATTTGGTAACTAGCTTATATACAAAATGAATAATAGCGATCCCAGTTTGCTACCTTGAGAAACACCTAACTCTATATCTTTGAGATCCGAACATACATCATTAACTTTAACATACCGTTTTCTATTTCTTAAATAACCTTTAATCCATTTAGTCAAATTTCCTCTAGCCCCATACCTATATAACTTTTGTATTAATTTATCTCTGACAGACCCAAAGGCTCTTTTAAAATCTAAAAATAACGCAATAGCACCATTTCCCCGATCTTTCCCTTTTCCATGATTTTGCCACTAGTTGCACAGCCGTCTCGGTAGAATGCCTCTGCCTAAACCCTGATTGATATGTTGTCAAAAGTTCAATCAATTTATAAAAAATAATAGACTCTAAAATGTTGTTAGCTAAAGGTAATACATTTACTGGACGAAAATCAGACATAACTATACTATTAGTAACTTTAAGAATGCGTGTGATACATAAAACTTTTAAGGACTTAGGTACAGTACAGGTTACAAGAGAATTATTTACAACGGATAACACCAGATATCCTATAATATCCCAAATTTCTTTCATTTAATAATCCTTCATCTGCAACATTTTTTTAATTTCCCACAATCTCATCTAGACAAACCTTATTCACAGCCGGTAACTCTATTCATATTTCCCATCTATAATTTATTTCATGCTCCCTATAGTTACAAAATTCTTATTTAATCTATTTGCCATTTCTAGACTTTCATATACTACCTCTCCATTAAAATCCAAAACCATGATTTCATTACAATTTTTGAACCTTTAATAACTGTTTCAAAGTTTTCCACTTTCTACTACGATTCCCCACCCAGTTATCAATACTTTCGAATTAAATACATAGTGAAACCGTCTTCACTTGTATCTAACTCATTTTGTATAAAATTATTACTTATTATCGTCTCATCCATTTCCTTATCCACAAACAAATCAACCCTAGTCAACTTCACTTTTGGGAAATGTTGCTTTAATGATATCACTTTATGCTCGACTCTCTTGATTATCATAACCTATCAGTACTGCTCCATTTGAAACCTCTTTCACTTTTGAAACTCCAACCTTTAGATTGATCACATCAACATTTTTATTTATAGCTTCCCTTGTCACTTCAGCCCCTTGTTCCTCCAAAGGTTTTACAATTTACAATGATTCTTTTCTCACACCTCTAAGAATATCGCTATAACTATTATCCTTCTTCTCCGACCCTATTTTCTTATCATCTTTTACATACCCCTCAAGTTCTTGAATTTTATTACAAATCTTCTGGTTAAAATACAAAAACAAAATTGCAGAATATGCTATCAAATCGGTGATAATTTTATCACCGCATGTTGACTGTCACATGAATTTAATGAATAAAATAGTTTACTGTCAAAGTGACGAATCGTTTAAAATTGTAGACTTTAAAAAAATATATTTTCTATTAACGTTCATTGTATTCTCTTACCAAATATAACATGTGTTATGATTAATAATCGATGATAATCATAACACTAGTTATATTATCCCCGAGAATATAAATCAGATGTCACATGGTACATTTTTGATTACTTTCATTGGTTAAAATACAAAAACAAAATCGCAGAATAGGCTATCAAATCGGTGATAATTTTAAAACCGCATGTTGACTGTCACACCAACTACAGCATTTTGTTACAAATAACTGGCTAATTGCAGTTTTTGCGTTTTGTGAAGAAATTTCTCTTTGAAAGGTTCAATATTCGATTTTTTGCTTCATAATTAAAACAAAATGGATTCATTACTAGAATTACTGAAGGATAGTGAACAATCTGAATAAATTTAAGCGTAGAAAGTGTAAAACACATGGGAAAAACGTAAAAGATTTATGGATGAATTTTAAGATCGAGACATTTTATTGCTTCACGCAAACGTAAAAGAAAACCTAAAATGTGACAGCGAATTGAAACTTAATTTATAAAGGTCTGTGAACGACATTTGAGCTAAATTAATACATAGCCTAATAAAGATATAAAATGCAGAAAGAACATATGTATAACACATTATCAATTAAAGTGATTTTCTAGAAGATTAAACAAGGTATTCTATTACTTCACTGTAATTTCAACACTCAATACTTATAAAAATCATTGAAGTATAAGAATAATTACCTAATAATTAAATTAAATGTAATGCTATTGAAATAATAAATAGAAGCAATTAGAACAAAAACGATAATTTTACAGATTATAAACAGACCTAGAAAATTATTGACCATTTTTTTTTAATCAGTCTAATTAATAAACAACTGTAAGTGTAAAATAATTACGGTGATCACGAATATCTGAGGTAGAAAAAATGCTATCGAACGTATACAGAATAATTGTATTATTTAACACAATTTTACTTTTAAATATTATAAATACCTTCACTTTATCCTTTAACCTATAAGTAGCAGATGCCACTTGACTTTCTCCAGCCTGAAGCTATATTTATAAATATAGAAGAGTGAAAATTATGGTCTCATGAATTTTACAGTTGGTTAATTATTTTAATATAGTACAAAAAAAAATTATACCGTCCATTATATAATAAATATTGTTAATCATTGTGCATTACCATACATACTCATAAATAGAAATAGAAACGGTTTTAGTATCTGAACATCTGCCCTAAAAATTGTAACATCTCACTTAATCGAGTTGCGTAAAATAATAAAGAAAGTAAAGTGTTTTATGTAAGATTCTGAGAATATCAAATGATTTTTTTTTGTGATACCAATTCAATCACAAAGAAACTTTTTAGAAAATAAGGAAGAGCCAAGTTTCAAAACAATTGCACCTTCCTGTGTGAACATATATTATTGTTTGTTTAAAAATTCTCATCAATTTAAATTTCATGTAATTTGTAGTTTTATTAAATTTATTTATAAGTTAAACATTGTATAGCAAAATTAATAATTATGTAGTGACAGTGATGTAATAGACGTTTATGCATTCATTACATTACTTTGATTACGTTATGAAAGATAAACAATGGTTAATTTTTGGATTTCAATAAGGAAGGTCGAAATATAAACCAGAATATTCTAATTGCAGTGAATGCAGTGTTGTAATATAACGTATATAATTTTTTTTTATTGAAACAAATAAGGTTTTTATGAATGAATGTGCAATGTTAGGTAAAGTAAGTTGATTTTCAATTACGTTTGTGAGAAAAAATATTGTAGAAAAACAAAAATACTCATAATCACACAATTATGAACTAGTGAAATATCAGACTTGTATATCCTCCTTGTGAGCTGGCGTCCATTAAATTGGACATTTAGTTTTTAACATCTAATTTCCTACTCCGCAAAAATATTGCTTTAAGAACCTACTGTCCACTATTATGAATGTAAAGGCACTAGATAACATAAAGTACCGCAATCGCCCTACAGTTTCGGACAAAATTGGCGCGAAATCTAAAATCTTATTTTTCTTTCTGTCAGGTGACCCAATATCTTAATTTTTAAGTATTTTTGTAATCTCAGTGATTCATTATCTGTGTCCTTTTGAGAATTTTGCTATTTTATGATAATAATCATACATCTAAATGGGTCAATTTAAACTGATAGAAACCTAAGTTTCAAAATTATTATGGTTTAGGTATAGTTAATATTAAAAGTATCAACTAAAGTCGGGCCGGCAAGAAGTGTCTTATGGTTCATCTTTTAGTAAAGCATGGTTAAGATTTTAACGTATGTCGTTATTGGTTCATATAATTAGTAATTTTGAATACCAACAAAACATCGTCAATGTTTCTAGGTTATTTTCAAATTTAAGCCGCGCTGTCAAATTGAAATAAAATTATTGTTCGAATATCTCGGGATTTAGCATCCTAAAGGTCTTAAAATCCCCATCCACACGTATAAATAAAGTCGAATTTCGATTAAGGTCTGTTCGCACTTATTCTGTCATGTAAAGTCCACCGACTGTGGGTAGTCATATGATAAAAATATATTGTATAACTGTAAACGATTATCAGAACCGAGACCGTGTCAACAAAATTTCGTTTTGGATCTGTTTTACAAATTAATTATATCAATAATTTTCAATAAGAAACGAATTGAAGTTTGGTTAATTGCGGAGGATCGTTTTTAGCCGACAGATCTCACTGCGTCTTAAGAGTCAAGACTATAAATTGGTTATCGAAGCCACTATAAATAACTGATTTTGTCATAAATAAGTACACTGTATTGGATGTTAAAAATGAAATTATTATTATTAGTTGATAACATAACCGATTTTAAAAATCTCAGTTTACAGTTTGTCAATATAATATATATATATATATATATATATATATATATATATATATATATATATATATATATACAGGTGTCCACTTTTGATTGTATATATTGGGATCTCGGTAACTATAATAGTTACAAGTCGGTTAAATTACAAAAGTTGCGATATTTTCTGCTGTCCAGAATCCATAAAAATTTGGCCTTATTTTCCCGTTCCTGAAATAACCTGAAAAACTGAAAAACTCGAATTTGGAGAATCGGCCATAACTGATTGCAATAAAATTTGGTACACTTACATAAGACGCAGATCGAGTACACTGGCATTAATAAAATTCTTCCAGGAGTACTAAATTTGAATGACCATTGACTGTACGTTAGCATTTTATTCACAACGATATGCCTATGACTAATTGATTTTATCCAAAATTTTATTTTCATCATACAATTACTTTTATTAATTATTGAGAAATCAGGTATATGGTTAGAAACAGAATATTTCCTTTATCTATCCGTGCAGAAATCCAATATGGCGTCCATAAGAAAAAAAGTTGACTATCGTCATTCAGAATTTAGTACTCCTGGAAGAATTTTATTAATGCCAGTGTACTCATATCTACGTCTTATGTAAGTAAACCAAATTTTATTGCAATTAGTTAAGAAATATAGAAGTTATGTCCGATTTTCCAAATTGAATTTTCAGTTTTTTCGGGATATTTCAGGAACGGGAAAAGATAAGGCCAAATTTTTGATGGATTCTGGACGAGCAGAAAATATCGCAACTTTTTGTAATTTAACCGACCTTGTAACTATTATAGTTACCGAGATCCCAATATATCACAATCAAAAGTGGACACTGTATATATATATATATATATATATATATATATATATATATATATATACAGGTGAGGCATCTAAGTTCCGTCGGTTTGTATACGAAAATGGTAAAATATTTTGAAATTTTTTTATTATCGTGTAGGTTCATTAGGAGCACGTTTTAAAATTATTTTCGAATATGCAGGGTGGTCCATAAAATTTTACGCATCAAAGTTATGAAAATTTAAATGAAACACCCTATGTATGATGACATATTTCCATTCTGTGGACTAAATAATGGTCACTTACTGTTATAGTCCCTATACCTAACTCCACCTGTTGTCGAGGTATTTAATTATTTGTGAGAATGTAGATCGAAATTCAAAAGAACTTTCTGTTTTACGTACTGAGGAATTTTTTCAAATGTTTTCATTGTTTACTGAAAGCATCAAACTTTAAAATCCACCGAAGTTATTATCACAAATTTATACTGGTGTATAAAACTCAATTACTATTTTGACCAACATTAAAGCCAATTAACTTCCTTATTTTGAATGGGACACCGTATTTATCACCATATTTTTATTCTAATTTTAATTCTACAAAACTGTATTAGGGTTCCTATACCTATCTCTTACAGATTTTTTGTAATTTAGGATTTTCTATTCCAATAATAATTTCATGCAATTTGTTTTATGAAAAGCAGGCTTTGACGGTCTTACTGTCACATAAAATAAACGAATTTATTCAAAAGTCATAGTTCGTGTTAAAGTTAAATCATTTTAGCTAATCAACTTTGAGAATAAGTTTTATTAGGTGGGTAGCTACTATTTAAAATGGCTTGCTATTCTCGAATTGAAAAGTGCGACATAATCTTAGTAATTGGGAAATGCAATGAGAATTGCTTGCTAGCATCTAGGGTTTACGTACAAATGTATCCTGATAGGCGTCATCCCGACGGGCGTTCATTAGAAAATTATTAAGGGTGTGTTTGTTCAATAAAACAATGTTTTTGTTATTTACCCAGTTATTAACGTCTTTCAGTCATTGTTAAGGAAAGAAAGCCTAGTCAAGTGGTTGGATTATCTCGAGCAATAAAAGCTTTTCATCAAAACCTGCTCATAAAAAATCGAGTAAAAAATGACATAAAATTAATGATTAAATTAGAAAATCCTAAATTATAAAAAATCTGTAAGAGATAGGTATAGGGAACCCTAATACAGTTTTGTAGGGAATTAAAATTAGAATAAAAATATGGTGATAAATACGGGATGTTCCATTTAAAATAAGGAAGTTAATTGGCTTTAATGTTGGTCAAAATAGTAATGTGAGTTTTTATACACCCAGTATAAATCTGTGATAACTTGGTGGATTTTAAAGTTTGATGCTTTCAGTAAACAATGAAAACATTTGAAAAAAACCTCAGTACGTAAAACAGCAAGTTCTTTTGAATTTCGATCTACATTCTCACAAATAATGAAATATCTCGGCAACAGGTGGGGTTAGGTATAGGGACTATTTATACAGTAAGTGACCTTTATTTAGTCCACAGAATGAAATATGATCATATATATGTTCCATTTAAATTTTCACAACTTTGATGCGTAAAATTTTATGGACCACTGCATATTCCAAAATAATTTTAAAACGTATCTAATAAACCCACACGATAATTAAAAAAATTTCAAAAATATTTTACTATTTTTCGTATACAAACCGAGACTTAGATTCTCATTTAATATAATATATATATATATATATATATATATATATATATAGATATATATATATATATATATATATATATATATATATATATATATACATACATACATAAAAACGAATGTAAACCTAAGTACAGCTACAGAGGTATATCTTAAATATAATAATTCTTTCCAATGTTATAAAGTAACTAAGATTCTAATTTTTACTTTAAATTCAAATATTGGACATCTTATAATTAAAAGTCATCACCTTCACTTTCACTATCATCTTCACTCGACTCTCCGACATTGATTACTGGAGGTTTTACCATTTCCTCAGCTCTTTTTTGAATGTCCCACCACTGGCTGATTTTCGAACGCTTCCTCGACAAAAAATCCACGTCTCATCCAAAAAGACAGGATCGTAACTAATTTCACAACTTTTATTATTAAAATATTTTCGCAAAATGTTGCTCGAGCACCAGCAATATGAACCTGCTCCATTAAACTCCTTCTTCCATCGTCAACTTTGAATTCTGAATCAATTTTGTGTAACGATTGTTTCAAACTCGTTTTACTGAAGGTAAATATTTTATCTTCTTTAAATTCAGTTTGAAGTTTTTCGATAGTAATATGTGAGCCTAAAATTAAGCAGTGATTTCAATAATAATTTCTGAATTATTTACCAGTTGCATGCATGGTGTAAATTTTTCGTTTCAAAACGTCTTTCACGTATTCGTCGACATCCCCTGACTTCGACTTCCCACGCAGCCTATGTTTTTGCGGTAAATCCGGCGCCGATTTCCCGATTTCCCTTTGCTTTGTCCGAGTTAAGGTTTTCTCGGAAATGCCGCATGCGAGAGCAGTTCGCTGTAACATAATATTACATAAATATAAATTTAAATAGTGAAAATTATTAGCGTACCTGGATAATGGAAGTTAAAGATAAACTTGGCCCCCCGTTATCGCGTTCCATCTCGAAATAATGCAGTATATTCATTAACATTACTTGAGTTTGGCTTTTCAAAGATTTACCTTTTAATGACATCATTATTTGCTGCAAAATAAATAAATGCATTCAATCAATTGGAAATACATTTTGCATTATAAACTTACCTCGTAATAGTGAATATTAATAATAATAGTTTTGAAAAAAACTGTTGTTTACCAATGCAATGGAAACTAATAAATTACGAAACGAAAGATAAATTATTATAACTACAAAACACGATGCGATTATACGAAACGAAATACGACGAATAATTAGAGTTTAAATAGCCAAAAAGACATCTGACAGCATCAAGCGCTTTGAGTTTAGTATCGATATACGTTTTTAAGTCCTGCATTTAAAATATATAGTAGACGTATAAATTACAACCCGTCTTTCTTTAAGTGGGAACTTCGCACTAAGATAAAGGGAAACAGATGCATTTCACAGTAATAATTACCCCCGGCGCTACTATAGGAGATTAAAACACTGCCTTCAAATTTTATGTTTTTATTTTTTTTATTGAAGCTGGCTATGCGGTTGATCTACTACTTAATGGATTCATTGGGTCACAGTTTTGGTTTCTGTTATTCGGTATAAAATATAACCTATATTTCACAAAAATTTTGCATATCTTATTTAGTATGTTATGGCATATAGCAATACTTTCAGGTTGTAAAACTTTTCTTGAAATTAACTGTAGAAACTTATCAATCAGGGTTGACATGATTTAAATCACGATTCAAATCATGATTTTAATCATCATGATTAATTTAGTTTAGAAAAGGGGGCTCATATTTGAACACTTAAAAATGTATTAAAACCTTGCTGCATTTTTATGTGGTAATATTTATTATTTATTATAATAATCGAAAAGAAATTCAGTATTCAGCTGCGTTTTACAAAAATAAAACTATTAAAAATGTTTTTAATACAAAACAGAGAACATATTAAAAAAACTAAATATTACTGAACGTCTATAACCTAAGTGGTATAATGCTTAAATAGAAATACTAGTTTAACTGCATGGTCACCGCCAAGTCTGTTTCTTATATCTAAATGTATGAATCCATAGGTAGAAAACATCCTTTCGATATCAGCAGAGGATAACAGGCGCACAAAACAGAAATCACTATAGGCAGCACGTGCTTAATTTCTGGAACATCTTCTTGGGATCTCCACTACTGTATTGCTGTTACATTTTTATTATTTCATCGGAAAACATGCTTTTGTGAAAAGGGTCTGACTTGGCTTCCAACTTAGTTAATAATGGTAATAATCCTGTGTCTGCAAAATATTAAACAATATCTAAAGCATCTCTCTTTTCTTCAGCTAGCAATGGATATTCTTTGTTTACATTTATTGTAGGATCCATCATATTATATACCAAAAGTGAAAAGGGTTAGAGCTTGAACATATATTTTATTAAATATTTGATACTGACGCAATTCTTTCTTCTACAAAACTGACAGTGTCAAAAATAGCCATTAACTTTTTCCATGTGTAAACTGCTCGAGATAAAATGCACATTTTTGTTATATTACGTTAAGTGCTATAGAAATTGGTTTTAGCAACTGTAGAAAATCTTCAGCCATCCTTTTAATGTAGATGTCTGAAACTTTTGTAAAAATCATTGGATCAATTTCTTTTCTATGCTCTTCACGTATTAATAACAATTTCGTCTATTCATTTACATAGATCTCAAAACAATCTGGAAGTGTATTCCACCAAACATCTTGAGGTAAGACCAATTTCTTGTCCCTTTTCTTTATACCAAGCATTTGGAAAATGGGTATTTCTGAAGTATTTCACAATTTATACTATATGTTCTTTTACCTACTATGCTTCTAAATCTTTAGAGAGCTAACTAAACAAGTGCGAACAACCATATGGATAACTGAACGACTCGGAAATTTTTTCTTCATACTGACCATGTTGGTCGCATTATCTGTCACAATACTGGTAACTGTACAGTTATATTCATCTTTACACTTATTCATTGAGTTAATAGCCAACTCACTAAGATACTCAGCTGTTTGGATGACCGGATGTATCTATGCTTTCCAAGAGAACACTGTTTCCATCCTCTGCTATCAAAACGACACAGCTTATCGGCTCATTAGGTATATTAGACCATCCATCTAAGGACATGTAAACAAACATCTTAAAACATTTAAATTTTTCTTCCTCAAGTATTTCATTCAGGAGCGTTGACGATAACTGAAATCTAGATGGAGGAACGTAACCGGGTCAGCATTTCTATGGCTTTTCGAATTTTGTTATTTTCTATCGTTCTAAAAGTGCAATTTGTTGCGTAAACATGTTTGGATATTTGTCTGTCCAATGTTTTCTTCTTATCTTGCCGAGTTCGCACAACAAAAGAACCCAAATGACCGCTATTTACACTATGAAGAGTTTCAACATCAATGATATCACTAGTTTTACTTTCACAGAATTCCCAGTGGCTTTTAGTCTGTCTACTAGTCCTTGCAAGTCTTTACTACACTCTTTACAACTACCTATTTGGCCAACTACTTTTCTACAAAGTGTTACCAAATACATATAGGATAACTGAACGACTCGGAAATTTTTTCTTCATACTGACCATGTTGGTCGCATGATTTTATCAACCCTGTTATCAATAGTTATTAAATTTTTCAATATGCTATTTTGATAATTTCTAAATAATCTCTCTTCTTCCATAATGTACCGAAAAGATATTTGAAAGGATATTGCAAGTGGTTTCATTTCGTTTAAGTTCTTTGATTAAAGTAAATTTATTGAAATCATTTAAAGTACAATTTGTGGATATAACTGTGGCATAACATATTTAACAAATAGCATTATTCTGTTTAACACTTTTTATTATTGAGCGTACTAAATAATGAATTTTTATTTTGTGATTAAATCGTCATTAGAAAAATGTGGGCATAAATCATTTATTATATTTTGTTCACCTACTTCTGTAGAAAATGTATTAGCGGTTTTATTTCTTTCGATATTGGTAATATATTTACAGTATGTTACAATGTAATTTTCAGAGTCATTTTCATTATTACTTTTATTTACATTAGCCTCAAATTGAGATAAACATTTTACGCGTAATGTTATCCTAAATAAATGTACATCAGTAACTGGGTATTTTGACCTAATTGTGGAAAATATATTTTCAAATGCATTGTGTAAATCGAAGAAGTATAAATTTTAAATTCTCTTTATGTTTACTGTGTCTTGAATATACCCACGTTCTGTGGCTATCTTTGTTATTATATGAGATTCAGAGTCGGTTAAATTAGCAAAGTTGCAGAATTATATGATAATTCAAATACCGATTAGAAAATTCAACATTGTTGCCAACTTTCTAAGTTATCTGAAAATAACTAAAAATCGTCCAAATGTTCATCTTTTAATATTCAAAATACGAATAAGTTATTAGAGACTTTTGTAGCTATTTTTAAGCAAAATGGGAAAATGTGAATAAAAATTTTCGAGCTACAACCCAAACATACATTTTTTAAATGACAATTTGATTAGTGGAGTTATTAGAATAATAACTCAGAGTTCGAAGGATTGTCTGATGATGAGGATGATTTAGAAAATGAAAAATGCCTCACAAGTTTTGGAAGAAAATGATAAGTAGATGAAGTACAAGAAATAGGGTCAGAGGATGATTATTCTGTTCCTGATTGCGACATTCCTTGAGCATTCTAAAGTCCACAAATAAGAATATTGGAAGAAACCTGATAGATAAAATCTATTTTTTGTGGCTATTATTCCAATGTAAAACAAATCTTCAGTTTTTCAGGGTTCACCATAAAAGATCGCTGCCAATGAAAGTTTCTGTGAAAGGAAAGACTAGTGAAAATTACTTACTGACGGAGATTTTGAAAATATGTGTTCTTGCACAAATGTCAAATACATAGTTGAACATGAAAATAATCCAATGAACTTATCTCTTGAAGAAATAAGAGTTTTTCTCGGTGCTAAAGTTTCAATGTCATGTCTAAAATACGTGTTAAAATATACTGGGAAAAACTTCCCGAGTAGATGCAATTGCCAAACGTATATCTAGAGACAGGTATTTTGCTATCAGAAGTCACTTAATAACCGTTGTTGATATGGACGTCTCGAACGAAGCAAAGGAAAAAGGTAGGTTGTGGAAAATACGGCCGATTTTAGATAGAATTCAATTGTTTGTCATTGAGAAGGACAGTATTAATAAAATAAAATAATTTTAGATTTTGGGGTGTACCAAGACAAAAATACATCTCTTGATCTGTCTTCAAAAAAACTTGGAGTTGTACCTTCTGCTGTGGTTCGCCTAGCAGTTAAGGAAAAATCACATATTTTCACAGACGGATATTTTACGACAATACCTTTGTTTGAATTTTGTTGCCAATGGAACAACCATAAAAATATAGTTCCAGCCTCAGTACACTTAACTGAAGAGAAAATAATTCAAATTCCAGGAGGAATTAACTGCACGGGAAGATCAAAAGATATGTGTTGTGCAGTGGTTCGACCAAAAGTCAGTTCTATTGACATCAACTGCTTTGGTAAAAGACCCCATCGATGAATGCAAAAGATGGTCAAAAAGGATTGTTTGTTCCAAGACCGAAGACAGTAAAATGTTATAACGAATTAATGGGAGAAATTGACATCATAGAGCGCGTTATCAATTATTACAGTGTTAGCACCAGGACCAAAAAATGGACCGTAAATGTATTTTACACTTGTTAACATATTGCTAATTTTTGGATGTTATACAGACAGGATCGTAAAAAATGGGTGACCATCCAAAAGAAATAATCCAGTTTCTTAACTTCAAACTTAAAGTTGCTGAACTGTTACTTGAACTGAGAGACTGCCCAGATGAAAATGTGAATATTTTGAGACTTAAAATAAGAAATAGTCCACAAGGATATGCCTTCCACTAACAAACGCACCAACAACTACACGGAAAAAACGCTATCACTTACCAGCATTGCCGACATCACACTTGAAGAACTCTTTTAGGTGTAAATTTGAAAAATGTCAACAGAAAACCAAATTTTCCTGTTAATGTTGCCAAATTTTTTTATGTAGAACTGCTGAACATAAGTGCTTTGCCAGCTATCATTTATTTTATAGGCTGTAAGATATTATTTAGATTCAAATAAAGTATAATATTAATGTTTTGCGTTCTTATTGATGCCATAATTTTGACTGGAGTAAGCACTAATGTCCATTCAAATGGACTCAATTTTTTTGTAGAAAAAGTAATTGGAAAAAATGATAAACACCATTATCATGCATTAGAGATCTGAAATCTCTAAAAATGAATTAATCCATTTGCACATTCCTGTTTTCCTCGGTCGCCCAGATTAAAAAATGTCAACAATTTTTATACTACAAAGAAAGGACGCTTAGAATAACTAAAGTTTGTATATCTAGGTGCTGGGCATTGTTTAGACTAAATACCGACAGTAATAATAATATAGGATTATAGTACTGCAAGAAGTTAGTAACATACAGGGTATTTCGTAACTTGACAGCAGAAATGTCATTAAAATCGAATTTAAACATGAAATAAAGAGTAACTTTTTTCAGATCGGGCTTCGTAAAGGAGGTATTTAGTTATAAAAATACTTTATTATTTTATTCCACAACTTGAATACCTATCACACTAAAGTAAATAATAAATTTTAATAAAAGTTATTATAATTACAAACTGCAGTAGATGGTGCACTAAATTAAAATTCTAATTACTCAATATTATTAATTACTTCAGCACAAAACTAATTGTTTTAAGTGAATCCATAGGTAAAAGTCTAAAGGGTTACGGCCCGACGACCTTGCAGGCCAATTAACGTGACCGCGGCTTCCAATCCATCTTCCATTGAAATTATGTTGAGCCACTCCACCACATTTCTGCCACTATGGGCGGCGCACGCAGTGCTGATACCAAATTCTACTTTTCAGACCAATAAGAATATCATCTAATAAATCTTGCAACTCGTTTTCTAAAAATGCTATGTATGCGTTACCATTTAACCGAGCAGGCACAATTTGAATAGGTAGCAGGTGTCCATTAAAAATATCACACCAAGTGTTTATAGAAAATCTTTGTTGGAAACCTCTAATTCTAACTGAATGTGGATTTTGTAAAGACGACGTATGTTCGTTATGGATATTGGTAATTCCGTTCCTCGTAAACACTGATTCTTCTGTCCAGAGAGTTTCCATAGTAAAGTTTGGATTCTGTTCATTCTGTTCAAGTGTCGAATGACAAAATGCTAACCGCTGTACCTCGTTGCCTGGACGCAAGTGATTAACTTTTTGATAGTGGTATGGATGTAATACTTCTCGATTTATGTGTGTGGAAATTCTTCTAGTACTGGCTAGCCGTTGGATCATGAAATACTGTATCAATAATGTGCTGTTGACGTGGACTCCACTTCGACGTTCATTCATTCCAAATCCACGAAGCCTTTAGAAAAGTATTAGAAAAAACTGCACGATAAGGTTACCGTCTATTTGGATACCTCACACTATATTCCCGACACACAGCTCTAGTGTTATCATAACAATACACATAAACGTAAATAATGCCTGCAAGTTCTTCGTTACTAAACTTAATTTTAAAAGAAACACCAAAGTAGTCATTCAACGTTATACAATAATAATTACTTGATGACCAGCTGTCAAATAATAAACAAACTTTTATTTTCACAGCTGCCTTGCTTTACATTTTTTTAATATCTCTTAAACGAAGCTCGATCTGAAAAAGAGTTACTCTGTATTTCATGTGTAGATTTGATTTTACATATGACATTTCATTTTAGTTGTCCAGTTACGAAACGAAAAGAATTTTAAATTCGATGCATCACATTCGAAACACTGTAAATTTTGCAAGTTTACAATTCGTTTGTTTTGCGTTGCCATTTATGTATCAATGTAACTGGTTTGAGTTGTTATGGAACGTAAAAAATTTTGAATTATCTTCAATTTAGAAAAGCTCCTTCTTCCACTTGCCACACTTACTTGCAAAATCAAAAAGATTCTTAAGGCGATGCTGGGATTAGGATCTTAAGCAGTGATAAATTTTAATACCTCAATTCAATTTTATTTTGCATTTACAAACCCCAAAACGGATTCTATTTCATCTATTAGCCCAAGTGCGTTCACATCTCCGGATTCTCCATCAGTCACTAGTATTTTCTAGTAAGTCCTTGCAATATTTAATTAACTCGTTTTTAGGTAAATTTTTCAAATCATATATGTTGAACAGAAACTGAAAATGATTGCTGTAGGAATTCATCAAATCATATTTGGATTCTAAAGCATGAATAGCTTGATCTATTGTAAAAAAATAAAACTATTTTAAATTTTAATTTGCGATCCGTGATCGTATCATGCTCGCTTCGGAAAAAAAAATGTAAGAGGTTTACGTCGAACTCTGTGACGCGGTTGTGTTAACTCGATACCAGCTGGGATATTAATAACGTCGGCGGGCGAGTTTCTTTGCATCTTTTATTAGCTCGATAGCAGATGATTAATCATAGTCTTTGGTCTGTAGTAGCTTGCTGATCGGATCAATACCATTTAACATTGTATGCCAAATTACAATGCAGCATAAAGACTTAAATTGTTTAATACAGTGCAACAGGCCAGAAGCCTCATCTCTTACAGAAATATCAATTTCAGTATCGTCGTCCTAAATACTTAAAAAGCATCGCAAATACTGCCCAGTTGATACTTTAAGGGTTTTAGAGCTTCTACTCGACTTTCCCAACGAGTTTCACTCAATGGTTTTAGAGTTGGTCCCTTAACATATTTTAATAATGTAGCCCATCTAAAGGTTGGTCAAGCAAAAAACAAGTAAATTCTTTTAAGTAAGCGGCTACTACATGGCAAGTAAAATGCTAATGGATTCATGGTCCTTATTCTATATTGTACCCCTGATCACCTCTCATATGGACTCCACTGTCGTAAGCCTGGCCTCTCATATTCCGATTCCCCAAATTTGCAAGTTTTTCAATTATTACATTTCTCTCTCAACTGAAAGAAAGCCTAAAAAGCTTTCACTAATCTTAACGATAATATCATTGTAGTGGTCATAACCATTAATAGTTGATACGCAGATGCCTGACATTTCCGTTTGTGTCTAGATCTCGGCCCACAAATAAAAAAATATTTATCACTGAGGTTAGATTTGTCAATGGGGAAAATGTCATTTGCTCTATCTTACTGACATCAGGAATACAATTTAGGATAATGGAATAGTATTTGGATTGCTTAATTTCGTCAATAATATGTTATATAATATGTGAACGTAAAGGATAAATTAGTTCGTTTTGGATATCTTTTCTAAGATAGTGTTTAAGCACTCAGCGAACATGCTCTTCCATTATTGGATCAAATTGAGCTAGTAGTTAAATGATCTCTAAAAAGTTTGTCATTGGTTAACACAATAAGTAGAAAGAGCAACTAAATAGTTTACAGCTACACCGTTTTTTTTTTTATAATGGAATAGGCTAACCATTTGAAGTAGTACTTTTTCTCCGTTTTTCAATGTTTTCGTATAATAATGCGCACTGAATTTTGAACTGGTGTTATCAACTGGATACTTTAGGTGGGCCCATTTAGCTTCTGACTAGGTAGCCAAGATCCTGGATCGTAATCTAAGATAACCACAGGTTGTGTATTTTCTTTAGACGTTCCCGGAGTAATTCTACATTTGTCTCATTTTCGGTTACGGTTACCTGATCGACAGTATCCTTGTAATTTAAGTTTGAGTCTGTTTTTTCAGCTTGGGACAACTCTGGGTTGTCAACCTCTTTTTTCTTAGTTCCTAAGTAGTTCAGTAAACTCCCAGCTTGTTTATCAATTTTTAGCCTTTTGTGCTGACTACCAGATAGCTTTTTTCGTACATCTGACATTCTAAAATATACAAAATACTATTAACAAAGTATTTTAATGCTCAATCAACTGTTGCTAAATTATGTGTACTGTTACTTCATTTTGCACCATAAATACAAAAGATAAGAATACGGTTTCAATTGTAGAACGAGTACGTGAACCATAAAGAAAAGCACTGATACTTCACATGTTATCCTTGCTTTTTGTGGAACTTCCACCTCTAGGAGATATTTTTTCCCTTTGAGGGGATTATTTACTTCTTTAAAAACTTAAAAGTGGAGGTGGAAATACATTTTGAACATTTTTTTAAATAAAAAGTTAATAGTCGCGTTAGTACACATACGCAGATGTAAGTTCACCTATTACGAATTCTGTTACGCGTCAATAATATTATTCGTTAATAATATATACGGAATCATTTCTTCATTACCAGTTACAGGTCTTGCTTTATTATGTTTCAGATGCGTAACATTTCCTGTAGCATGAAACCTCTGCAACAACTTTTCGAATGCCCTTTTACCCAGGTGTTTTCGATCAGGGTACTTTTGTTCGTACATCCTTGGTTTTTATGACACTCGCCTAGCGTGAGAATCATGGCAACTCTCTCTGGAATGGAATAAACTTTCATTGTTTCTTCTACTTCTTCGTCTTTGTTTTTAGGCTTTCGCCTGTTTGTTCTTAATTTTGTTTCAAAAAACTAATTTCAATGCTAATTCAAGAATCAAGATCAAAATAGTTTATTAAACGGGAAACTGTAGTGCAAAATAATGTGTAAATAAGTGAAATATAATTAATTTATAAAGTCTGAGATCAGCTATCTTGATTTTAAAAAATATAAAACATGAATAGAAACAATATTTAACAAAGACACTTTTAAAATTTAAATAACCTCGAAAGTATTAGGTTTAGGTATAGGGAAACCTTATATCGATTGAAACATAATTAAATAAGCAACTGTTTAACTGAAGGAAATACAGGACGATCCATTTAAGTAAAGCACGTTTCTTTAAGTTTGAAGTTAAATAAAAGTGAAATATTTCACAAATCGTAACACTCTGAATAAACCGAAATTGGAATCGACTGTAGAATTCAAATTTGCTAAAAAAATTGGACATTCCCATTTTAAAAAAATATAGGTTTGTGAAATAAAAACTTGTTCGATCACATTGTATATTTCAAAATATTTTTAAAACAGGCTTACATATACCCTCACATACATATGGAGAAAGTTTTTTAAAAAAGTTTACCGTTTTCGCCAAAACCACAGGTGGCCCTGTACACAAATCATTTATTTTCCCACTGCAATGTATCCTAAGTATACCTATGTATTTTTTCAAGTTTAAGAAAATTTGTGAGCAAGCGTTTTTCTTACATATATTCCTAAATAAAATATGTCTCAAGAAATATGCATTCTGACAGTCAAAATGCCGCCCCTAAAATTTGCCGCCCGGTGCAGGGGAATCGGTTGCACTGGCCTATCGCTGGCCCTAACAGAATCTATATTGAGCCTCATCTCAATATAGGTTATCCCATAATATAACGCTCAAATGTTTCTTAAACCGTCATTAGGGTAATTGGAGCACAATTGAAATTTAACCCTATTTACAATTTAACAAGGTGGCAAGTCGATCTGGCATCGTCATTCAAATCTAATCCTAGTTAAGCTCCATTCTATTTCAAATATAATAATTATTCGAACGATATATTATAGAACAAGAATTTTAATTTTAACGCTATACCATTGATACCGGTTTAACATAAATATAATTTTATTTCAGATTATTGTTTTTCCCCGCAACATTTATTTTAAAAAAATATCATTAGAATCTATATTTGAGAGATTTTGGAATTGTTCTTTTCCTAATTCTAAATTGAAAGTAATATAAAGTAGATCATTGCAAAAATATAACTGTCACTTTGTACTACTTAAATTTCAAACATCGTCAAATTCAATTAAAAAGAGATTGATGTGTTCAATAACTACTTGTGGGAGATCAATTGTAAGTTCCTCTGCAAAAGTTAATATACTCGCCTACAGCGAATCTAGAAGTAAATATTTTAAAATGCCGTACTTCTTTTAGACTTTAGAAAATGTATTTTTTTAGGTTGTATTATTTAAAACCACATTGTAATTGTAATATACTTATATGTACAAATAATTAAATTATTAGGAAGAAATATATTTTTTCACCACCTGTATTAGAAAGTGTCAATTGTTGACTGTTGTTAGAGTAATTTTTAGGGACCAAAATATACACTTGCCTACCGATAATTGGTTTCTAATAGCAGCGGGAGACAATGTACATTCCGTCCAATATATCTTGTATGAGAAAAATATAAACCAAAGCAGAATATTTTAAGTAATTTATTATTCAGCATGATCGATATTAAAAGTGCAATTTCTTAAATTACTAAAACTAACATTTAAAAAACGTTTCGATGAACCACTCAATGTTACTGTGTTAACATCATTGTTTTCTAATGCAGCCGCTTCGTTACGCTACTCTCGAGCATTAACCTTCATCGGCGGGACGGAATGTTACATTTTCCTCCCTAGTAAAAAGGAAAAGGCCACGGATTTCATTCCCTCCCCAAGAGGAGGGCAGGCTGCTCGAGCTTTCCGAGCTCCTTCCGCCACAATCATGGATTCCCAGCATACATACATACATTACGTATATATGTATGGTGGGATTAAGGATGGGTGTGGTCAGGATAGGATCGGAATGAACGGAGTTAAGGTTCTGAGGGGGAAAATAGTACCACAGCATTCGCCTAAGTAGCCGTACATGGTGTGCATATACGCAGTGGCCATGCCGCTACATATGTATGAGGAGAACCCCCTGAAAAAACCTCACACAAGGTAGACGGTAACAGGAATCGAACTCATTACCTCCCGAATGTTAAGCAGGTCGTGCCACCACTACGCTACCAGGTCGGTCTCCTCCCTAGTAAAACGAATAGCTATTATTTTAACTCTGTTTAATTATTATTATTGTTAGCCTATACACTGATAACTAAGACAATATACTACACTTCTGCCTCCTTAACTTAAATAACTAAAATCTAATCATGAACATTATTGTTGCTTACATCTGCATAAGATTTACTCTGATTTAAATGTCTTCTCCAAATTAAATTATTTAATTCGGATACTTTTATTAAGTACGTGACACGTCCAATTTTTTTATAAACTACACCTTAAATCCACCTAGGTTTAATAGTATTCCTGTAATCGTTAATGATAGCAGAAAAACTGAGCAATTCGTTTACCACCGTGATATAATTTATGTTCCTTTTGTGTATTTAGTACAGTGGAGCCAACTGGTTACACACTGGTTAGATACATAATTCAGCCTGCGCTATGGGGTGGCGCTAGGAGTCATGAAATATTATTGTTATTTGGGAATTGACGCCTAGACGTATTTTCTTATGCTAAGTTCTTCAATTTATTAGTGTGTTTGAAATAACGGTTTTGCCGTTGAAAAAATATTTTATTCACAATTAGTTTGTAACTTACCGTTCTTTAACCATTTAAAGGTTGAAAAGTGAATGATTCTACGAGGTTACTTTAAGCGGTCAGTAATAACAAAAAAAGAAGACAGTAATGAGATGAAGCGGTCAGTAATGGACCACTTTCCAACCTGTGGGGGAGCTACTATCAATTTAAACTATCAATGTCAAATTGACAACTTGTCAATTATAACAAAGGGTCAAGGGTATGCAACCATTTTTTCTCACGTGCGTAGATGGTGAGTGGACGCAAGCAATAGGTGGAAACAAACAACACGTTTTCTTAACTAAAAATTAAAAGTCGCATTGTCACCACCTTCAATATTAAACGAGAAGCCATGATGGATGTGTTTTTTTATTTGAACTGTATAATGTTGCTTGTCCTTTAATTCTAAATAAAATCATATACGAACCTCGGAAAAAGTACCATTCCCCTGTCTCGAGAACTAGTTCACCTCGACAGGAATGGAACACTTTCTGCTCGGTATGTAATATACTTAACCGGGTTTATAAGGTATGTATTACAGGATAAAATGTTGGTACTGCTTATCATTTTTTCTGCAAACGTAAATTTTATTTATTAGTACATAATAAACCACTTGACTTTCTTTTTTTTTGTGGTAATTGGCATCAAGCGTTTAATACGTTCTGCTACTATTAGGCACGCCGGACTTTTTATTTGCATATAGTATTATAATATTTTAGAGTGAGCAATCGCAAACTCTTACCGATTGCTATTGGTCAAGCAGCTGAAGAGATAAGCGACAATGAAGACAACATATCTATATCTGTCCTAAGAGATGGGTTCAGGAAAGAAACTGTCGCCACAAAAGAAATTTCATGGAAAGAAAAATTCCTACTACTGAATCAGGACCAGCTTTGCTTCGCTTCAACAGTGATACTAAGCTTGATTACGAAATTAATGAGTTGGAGACGCCTTACGAATGTTTTTTGCTGTACAAAAGAAGTTTACAGAGTTCGATATAAAACAATATATGGGAATAATAATGTACATGCCCTTAGTGCATATGCCCAATGCTAGATCATTTTGGAGTGAAGCACTAAGATTTTCTACTACAGTGACGTTATGTATATGTATAGAAAATTTGAATGAACATATATTTTAACGATAACCAAACTTCCATACCTCGCTGTCACTCAAGACATGACAGACTTCATAGAATATGACCACTCGTAGACCATCTGAACCGACAATGTTTATCAGTTTCTACGGACATTATCTCAATATCGATGATGTGTTCAACCAAAGTAAGGCATTGCATGAAACAGTATATGCCAATATTACCCCACAATTGAGTTTTCAAATTCTTTGTTTTGGCTGCTGTCCGATTTTGCCTATAAATTTGAAATTTATCGAGGCAAAAAAAAATTCGAATAGTTAGCAAACGGCGAACCCAACCTTCAAGTAACATCAAGTTTTACGATTGGCGAAGAATGTACTTAGGCAAAAAAATTATAGGTTATATCAGGATAACTACTACACATCTGTTCCTCTTATGAGCTTTCTTGCAAAAGAAGGAATACAGTTCTTAGGCACAATACGAAGAAACAGATTACCTAATTGCAAATTACCTAAAGAAATGTCACTAAAAAAGGCTCCTCGCGGCTCTAGTCATGAATATGTTACATCAGTCGAAGGGGTGAACATAACATCAGGCATATGCAAAGACTCTAAATATGTTACTCTTATTTTGTCATTCGTCGGCAAAGTCCAGATTCAGAGGAAAACAGGTTTCGTAGAAAAGAAAAAGAAAGCATTAACATGGACTGCCTTACTATAATTCGCAAATACAGTAGACATACGGGGGAGTGGGCTTGCTAGATAGCCCGATGTGGAAGTATAAAATACATTAGAAAAGCTCAAAATGGTACATAAGAATTTGTTTCGTCATCTTGATATGGCTCTGGTAATTAGTTGGCTATTTTATAAACGAGTACTTTCTGAAAAAGCACAAGATAGAAAAGTCCCAATCAAGCTCAATTTCGTGCTGCCATTTATGCAACCTAAGATAATCTCAATGTAAGCGCGATATTGAGTTATATATGAACAATAATAATAACTGTTTTAAAAATGTTCACTACTGCCTCTTTTCTAATTTAAGCCTAATGTAGCCAAACGGCAACAAACATGTTTTTCTTCTTCTTCTTCTTTCCGTGGTTCCTGTTTTATTACGTACTTTTTCTGAAATATTTTAAGGATGATATTTCCGCAACATGTTTTATCCCTCGGCTATGCCTCGGGTTAATAAACCGCCTCGCACCAAAAATGTGATAGCGCACGTGTTGGGAACAAATTTTTTTGTAATGGTTTACATAAAATTAGAAAAAAAGTAAATTTTGAAATATCTGATGACATATATCAAATTAAATACATAAACAAAAAAGTTTATATATTTAGTTATATACCACTTTTTTGTTTATGTAATTATTAAAGTAATGATTACAAATATTTATAATATATATATATATATATATATATATATATATACAGGGTGTGTCTCGACGATGGCATGTTAAACTAGACGAATAATGAGAACGGAAAAACCGATTCAGCTGAAAACTTGTAACATGGTCTACTTACTGAAAATATTTTCATGGCAGTGTTACTTCGAACGAAACTTTGAATCTACTGAAACATTAATATTTCATGAACCGTAAAAGGCAAATAAGCGAAACTTGTACAGCGGTTGTTTTTTTTAAATTGTAACTGGGTTTTTTTATATTCTCATTCGATGCAGAATTTAATTACCTATCTGCTGATATGTCATGTTCCTATACCTAAACTGAATGATTTTTGTGTTATCTGCTTTTCTTCTGCTTTTGTATGAGATGATGTAGTAAATACGCAGTAAATTAATAGTGTGGTTTGCAATCTGCTTTGTGGCCTGTCGTATCATAGCTTCAATCAGTTGGCTATGCAATTGAATTGTCAAATTTATAGTAAACGACAATTATTGCGATCAGTTCGAGTTTTAATAAATAATATAAAATGCCACGATTGCCATTTAGTAACGAAGATTTTTTGAACTTGTTGCTGATACACGGCGAATGCGAAGGAATTATTGGAAGAACGATTAGAACCTTTATTCAGAGGTATCCACATCGGAATCGCCTTAATTTTCAAACTATTACAACTTTGCTTGAAAATTGCAAAACACATGGGTCTTTTAGATACACGCCCCAGAAAAAGAAGCCAATGGTCGAAGACGATGATCTCAACATTACCGTTTTGGGATACTTTACTGTATATCCTAATGCTTCAGTGAGAGAGGCTGCTGTAAGTTTAGGAGTATATTTCAAAACAATACATCGTATCTTAGTCAGGCATAAATAGCACCCATTTTCATACACGTTGGTGCAACATTTAGCAGCTGGGGATTCTGATCGACGCATTAAATTTTATGAGTGGTTCATGCTAATGTCACATCTTGTAAAAAACATAATTTGGACAGACGAAGAAAATTTTCAAAAAACGGAGTTTTTAACAGGCATAATTACCATTATTGGGCTGACCAAAATCCACATGTCATTTGGGAAAGAAACTTTCAAGACTCTTGGAGTTTTAATGTGTTTTGTGCGATAAAAGACAACAGAGTCTTTTGTCTTCAGTTTTATGATAATAATTTAAATGGTGAGAGGTATATGAATATTTTACAAGATCTGGTAATTCCCGCTACTAAGGAACACTGAAGAACTATCCTTGCGAGAAGCAATAAATGCTTCCTGTCAGCAAGATGGTGCCTCACCACACAATTTTGGTGAAGTTAGAAGGTTATTGGAAGAGCAGTTCCATGGAAAATGGATTGCTAATAACGCTCCTTACTGCTGGCCCCCTCGATCTCCCGATCTAAACTCCTTGACAACTACATTTGGGGAACTGTTAAAAACATGGTTTACAGTGAGCCTTTAACGACAATGGAAAATGCCGTAGAAAGAGTTCAAGTTGTGTTCGGTAGTTTGAACGCAGGCGATATTATAAGAGCCACTGGATTCAATACTTTACGTCGTGTTCAAATGTGTTTAGACCAAAACGGATCTGTCTTTGAACACTTATTATAAAAAAAGAATGAGTTGTTTATTGTAATTAATATTGTTCTTCTCGTTAGTTGTTGGTTGTTGTTACTAGTGTTTAGTTTTTTGTTGTGTTGTTATAAAAACATGCTTTATTATCAGATGTACTCCTTTTCTGGGAGTATGTCTAAAGGATTCATGTCTTTGCTAAATTGTGATTTATTTAAATCTGTGCTGTTATTTCTACCGAACATTTTTAATGCTGTTTTAATCACTTTTGCATAATTTTCTGATTGACCGTTACAAGATGGTTGGTACGGTGGAGATGTTAATGTTTTATATTATTTTTACTGACAAATTCTTGAAACTCATGAGACTCGAAGGTAGTTGCACTGTGAGTAATTATTTGACATGGTAAACCAATCCTACCAAACATGAACGAAGTGCTCTTATTGTAGCTATTGAAGTATATTATTTATAATTTCAACTTCAACCCACTAAGAGTGAGCGTCTACAATTTTCTTAATTTTTGTTTAGGAAAGGTCCCATAAAATCTAAGTGTGATCTAGACCATGGCTATTCTGGCAAGGGCATAAATTTCTTCTTGAATGGGTGAGGCAATTTGTACAAGAAACACATTTTCAATATCTTTGCTTAAGTTACGCCACACGAGGTAAGATCTGGCTAAACTTTTCATTTTAACTACACCTGAGTGTGGACGATTTAAATGGTTTAAGATTAAACTTCTTAGAGTACTTTTAATAACTAAACTGTTATTCCACAATAAACAATCTTTTCAAAACTTTACTCTTCACGTATTCTATAATAATAATTAATAAAACATTTTTCAACTTTATTAAGTCAACCAAAAGTGCGACTTTTATTACTTCTTGTAATATGGTATCACTTAACATGTCAAATTTCATTTACATATCTCACGCGGTTTAAAGATATCAATAAAAGTTGATATTTTAATAAAACTTTAACACCCATATCTTCCCAATGAAGCATTATTAGAATATGGTTTATACGAAGAACCATATTATTTTTCGAAATATAATGAAACACTTATGGGACACCTGCATGTATATATATATATATATATATATATATATATATATATATATATATATATATATATGAGGATTCGTTAATATATAATTTTAACGGTTTATTTTTTATAAGTTGATTGCTATAATTTCAATTAGTTATAAATTGGATTAAATATTTTCTTCTTTTCTTGGAATTATAATTTTTAAGATCAACGCAAATTAGTGGTATAGTAAAGAAGTCGAAGAACGATAGATTGTTAGTTGAAGCACGATATTATATAACGGACTCGTGCAAATAGTATTTTGTATTCTTACAGGTATAGCCAACACTTGCAGGTCACTGGACCTACCTGTAATTACGATAAAAGGTAAGCTAGTTATTTGAGTATTTAGACGCTCTATGAACCTTCGTAATTAGGCATTTCAACCCCGATTGTGCCCCTTCCGGTTTATGTCACACCTATCGTGACTCGTGTATGCCCATCTATCTTAATGTACGGAAAATTAGATTAATAATACACCACCCAACCACTGAGCAACCTTTATTTTATTTGTTACCCTGTTCTACTGCCATTTCCTATCCTAACACCTTATTCAATAATATGCACCGTAATCGAGAACCAATAACCCGTACTACTGTTACCAAAACGTTAAAGATGTTTAACACTAACGGCAGTGTTCGTAATTCACCTAAAAGTGGACTTCCACAAGTAGAAATGGAACTACAGCACAAGACATCGCCGGAAAATCCAAAACATCGACTACAACCTTGCACGGGTGCACGGTATTAGTCGCAGGTCAGTAGGGCGAATACTAAAGAAAGAAATACCATCCATATAAAGTTTAGCTAATCCATGAGTTAGAAGAAGATAACTTCGATCGTAGACTGCAGTTTTCTGAGACTGTATTCATTCTTTGTAACGCCAATCCAAATTTTGCTTTGAATGTAGTTTTCCGGATGAAGCAACTTTTCCTAAATGGAACGGTTACTTGACATAATTGTCGATATTGCGCGACAGAAAATCCTCACTGGGTTGGAGATGTACATACGCAGTACCCGAAAAATTAAACATGTGGGCTGGAATTTACAGAAACTGAATAATTTGTTAATTTTTATTGATGGTATGTTAACTGGTCCGTCATATTTAGAACTTTTAAGAAACCAAATTAATCAGTCTCTTGAAGAACATGGAGTTATCCCCGAATATATGTGGTTTCAACAAGATGGGACTACCTCATTTCTTTAGTAATGTAAGGCAGTACTTCAACCAAATATTTCTCAATAAATGGATAGGTCGAAGAGGCTCTATCGAATGGCCCCCCGCGTTCCCCTGATCTTACTCTACTGGATTTCTTTCTTTGGGAGCTTTGAAATCATCTTGGATGTATAACGAACGAGCTCATAACTTGGAAGATCTACGAAATAGGATCACAGCGAAAATAGCCAGAATCACTGCGGATATACTGAAAAAGTAACTAAAGGTTTTGTGAATAGACTTGCGTATTGTCAAGAAATAAATTTTGAACAACTTGTTTAAAATAAATTTTGTTTTGTTGTAATTTTATAATTTCTTTATAAGTTGCTAGGTAACTAGATCAAGTGGTAAATACATGTTTTAAACATTTTACTTAATCTCGCGGCATTTACTAAAAATAATGGTACCAAACCTATATTACTGAACACATAAAGGACTGTTCTATCCGAATAAAAAATATACGGATGTTTAACTTAAAATAACAAGGTTGCTATCATTTGCTGTTAAACCGGAAGTTAAATGAAATTAGCAATAGCACCAATGGATTCTCGATATACTAAAACCTTCATATGAAAACTTCATTCAAATAACTTCATTGATGTTAAAGATATCCTCTATGTTAATACTTTAAGATACGCACTTTGTAAAGGAATCGTGCAATACACATAAGTGCAAGACACTGTTGTCATGACTTTTTGTCCCATTCAAACATTTCGGCTTTATAAAGAACCATTTCACTTGGTTCACGACGTTCTTTTAATTTCACCTTAGAAGGAATGCTAGAATGTTGCTAAACGTATGTGACATTATAATACATTCGCCTTAACTCATAAACGTACGACGTACTATTCCGGGAATTAAAGGTGCTACTTTTGTATCTATTTTATGTCTTTATAACAAATGGAAAATTTGTTTTTGAAACCAGTGATATAGAGTTTCTGGTCTAAATGCTCTACACCTCATTGCAAGTTGGTCACAATTACTAGTGTACTAATGCACTTGTATCGTTTGAATTCATCAAATGAATTACATTAATTACTGGTGAAGTATTATCCAATAGGAATTAAATAATGTAATAGTATATTATTCAATGAGCAATAATGGCTATTATTCAACGAGGATGTGTTTGCGAACCGAACCGAAGGCGAGGTGAGTAATTCATATATATATATATATATATATATATATATATATATATATATATATATATATATATATATATATATATATATATATATATACAAGTGAATCTTATCTAATCCGCCAAAATTAAAGACGTGCTAGAACTCATCATTCTAAGCAAAAAGTTCATATGTACATGGGTCCGGAAATGCTTCGTTTCCGAGATACAGGTGTCAAAGTTGAAAAAAAATCGCGTTTTCTTCAATATCTTTCGACTGTTTCGAAATAGTTTCATGAAATTTCGTATACGGGGTTTTTTTGGGATGACAAATTCAAATTTGTGGTCCATTTGGTTGTCGTTTCTAGAGGGCGCCAGCGGCAACGATTTCGACCACTTTAAATCGTAGCAATTTTTTTGCTACACTGTATGCCATTTTGGACTAGAAAAATCGATTCTCCTATCTTTTCTTCTAAAAAAAGGTATATCTTAGTGATGTCGCTAGGAGCAACCCTTTCCGAGAAAAACGCTTTTAAAACTCATGATGCATACACATTTTCGGAGGGTATTTTTTTGACAGGTTTATCAATAGGAATTTTTAATTGTTACTAAGTAACTTACTTGTTTACTTATGTACTTATCTGTCTCTTTGCGTTCATTGATAATAAAATTTTAATAAAAAATCCATAATTAAATACGATAGAATGCCTAGACATACAACATGTATACTTTTAATATTAATTTTTTCTTTTTTAATGTCTTTTCTCGGAAATGGTTGCTCCTAGCGACTTCACTAAAACACACCTTTTCGTAGCAGAAAAGACAGGAGAATCGATTTTTTTAGTCCAAAATGGCATACAGTGTAGCACAAAAAAGTTGCAAAGATTTAAAGTGGTCGAAATGGTTGCCGCTGGCGCCCTCTAGAAACCACAACTAAATGGACCACAAATTTGAATTTGTCATCCCAAAAAAACCCCGTATACGAAATTTCATGAAAATATTTCGAAACAGTCGAAAGATATTGAAGAAAACTCGATTTTTTTCAACTTTGACACCCTGTATCTCGGAAACGAAGCATTTCCGGACCCATGTACATATGAACTTTTTTGCTTAGAATGATGAGTTCTAGTACTTCTTTAATTTTGGCGGATTAGATAAGATTCACCCTGTATGTATATATATATATATATATATATATATATATATATATATATATGATATATACTCACCTCGCCTTCGGTTCGGTTCGCAAACACATCCTCGTTGAATAATAGCCATTATTGCTCATTGAATAATATACTATTACATTATTTAATTCCTATTGGATAATACTTCACCAGTAATTAATGTAATTCATTTGATGAATTCAAACGATACAAGTGCATTAGTACACTAGTAATTGTGACCAACTTGCAATGAGGTGTAGAGCATTTAGACCAGAAACTCTATATCACTGGTTTCAAAAACAAATTTTCCATTTGTTATAAAGACATAAAATAGATACAAAAGTAGCACCTTTAATTCCCGGCATAGTACGTCGTACGTTTATGAGTTAAGGAATGTATTATAATGTCACATACGTTTAGCAACATTCTAGCATTCCTTCTAAGGTGAAATTAAAAGAACGTCGTGAACCAAGTGAAATGGCTCTTTATAAAGCCGAAATGTTTGAATGGGACAAAAAGTCATGACAACAGTGTCTTGCACTTATGTGTATTGCACGATTCCTTTACAAAGTGCGTATCTTAAAGTATATAACATAGAGGATATCTTTAACACCAATGAAGTTATTTGAATGAAGTTTTCATATGAAGGTTTTAGTATATCGAGAATCCATTGGTGCTATTGCTAATTTCATTTAACTTCCGGCTTAACAGCAAATGATAGCAACCTTGTTATTTTAAGTTAAACATCCGTATATTTTTTTATTCGGATAGAACAGCCCTTATGTGTTCAGTAATATAGGTTTGGTACCATTATTTTTAGTAAATGCCGCGAGATTAAGTAAAATGTTTAAAACATGTATTTACCACTTGATCTAGTTACCTAGCAACTTATAAAGAAATTATAAAATTATCAACAAAACAAAATTTATTTTAAACAAGTTGTTCAAAATTTATTTCTTGACAATACGCAAGTCTATTCACAAAACCTTTAGTTACTTTTTCAGTATATCCGTAGTGATTCTGGCTATTTTCACTGTGATCCTATTTCGTAGATCTTCCAGATTATGAAGTCGTTTGCTATACACCAGAGGATTTCAGGTGCCCCAAAGAAAGAAATCCAGTGCAGTAAGATCAGGGGAACGTGGGGGTCATTCGATAGAGCCTTTTGACCTACCCATTTATTGGGAAATATTTGGTTTAAGTACTGCCTTACATTACGAAAGAATTGAGGTGGGGTCATCTTGTTGAAACTACATGCCTTCGGGAATTCCTCCATGTTCTTCAAGAGATGGAATAATTTGGTTTCTTAAAAGTTCTAAATATGCCGGACCAGTTAACGTACCATCAATAAAAATTATTATGCTTCTGTAAATTCCAGCGCGCACGTTTAATTCTTGGGCGTATTGTGTATGTACATCTTCAATCCAGTAAGGATTTTCTGTCGCCCAATATCGACAATTATGTCGATTAACCGTTCCATTTAGGAAAAAAGTTGCTTCATCCGAAAAACTACAATCATGGCAAAATTTGCATTGGCGTTACAAAGATCCATTATAATCTCAGAAAAGTGCAGTCTACGATCGAAATCATATTCTGCTAACTTAAGGATTAGTTGAACTTTATATGCATGGTACTTGTCTTTCTTTAGTACTCGCCCTACTGGCCTGCGACTAATACCGTGCATCCGTGCAAGGTCTGTAGTCGATGTTTTGGATTTTCTGGCGATGTCTTGTGCTGTAGTTTCATTTCTACTTGTGGAAGTCCACTTTAGGTGAATTGAACACTGCCGTTAGTGTTAAACATCTTTAACGTTTTGGTAACAGTAGTACGGGTTATTGGTTCTCGATTACGGTGCATATTATTGAATAAGGTGTTAGGATAGGAAATGGCAGTAGAACAGGGTAACAAATAAAATAAAGTTGCTCAGTGGTTGGGGTGGGTGATTATTAACCTAATTTTCCGTACATTAAGATAGATGGATACACGAGTCACGATAGTGACATAAACCGGAAGGGCCACAATCGGGGTTGAAATGCCTAATTACGAAGGTTCATAGAGCGTCTAAGTACTCAAATAACTAGCTTACCTTTTATCGTAATTACAGGTAGGTCCAGTGACCTGCAAGTGTTGCGCTATGCCTGTAAGGCTACAAATTCTATTTGCACGAGTCCGTCATATAATATCGTGCTTCAACTAACTCAATCGATCGTTCTTCGACTTCTTTACTATACCACTAATTTGCGTTGATCTTAAAAATTATAATTCCAAGAAAAGAAGAAAATGTTTAATCCAATTTATAACTAATTGAAATTATAGCAATCAACTTATAAAAAATAAACCGTTAAAATTATATATTAACGAATCCTCTTAGTGTTACGTTACAATCAAAATAACAAACAAAATAACAAACTTTCGAGCATTGTTAGACACTGATGCCGTCCAGCAAACTATTTAATAAAAAATTGTGACATTAAATAGATTGTGCCTTAAAAAACAACGAAACGAAAACAATTAAAGCGCAAACTATTAACCCACCGTAATAAGAGATATGGGTCACAGCTGATTACACAAAGAAACACTTTTAGTTCATTAACCTAGATATCTATTTGTCACCAAATCAACATACATGTATCAAAACAATCTTACGGCGTTACATAAATGTCATCAATAATTATTCTACTATGCTTGGCTTAAATCGCATTGATACTAGCTAGTGTCAATTTTCTGCAGTTACAAAACTACTGTAATTTTACTTTCAAAACAAAAGTGAGAATAGCAAATATTAAGCGTTCTAACTTTAAACGATTTGGTAATATTAAATTTCGATACTAAAGGATCAGCGTAACAGTTAAAAACTTTCTACAATCGGAATAATTCACGGATGGATACGCTTTAACTAAGTTAATCAATGATGGACCAACAAGTATACTTGCAAGGAAAGCATATTCAACCGTTCGTATATACAAAAGAAAAATAAGCACAACACTTTATGAGAAAATCGTCACCAACACAACAATAAATGTACGTAAACAATTACCTTAAATTGCGGATCAGCCCCAGCAACAATTGGCCTATCCAAATCCCGGATACGGCATACAGTATAGCCTCAGAGCATGACTCCGGGCCGCGACTCTACTAACGTGATCGTCGTCGCAACCATACCCAAAACTTTCGGTGAATAAACCACCTCGTGGAAGTCGGTAAACTTACTTTGATCCTAGTATAGCGTTGGTTGAGATTTCAGTTGGTTATACGGTACACTAACATTGATATTTACATGACGCCCATAACTTTAATCTAAATATGTACAGGTACTTGAAGGTAAATTATTACTTTACAAAACTTATTTATTTACACCGAGTTTTTATTACCAGCGAGCCGGGAACTTGATTGTCTTAATGTTTAATCCAAAAAAGAAAGGAAAGCACTAGGTTCTAACACTTATCCCTCTTTTATGGACGCTTAACGATGCCCCTCTGGACAAACGACACTATACGGTAATTTAATCACGTGCTGGTTGAAGCTACTCACTATCCCTCAACAGTCGAGTCTTATAAATATGAAAAGATTCACTTTCTTAATAAGAAGAAACCGAGGGGACTTTCTAGCGTCATCTTCTTTATTAAACTCTTCTTAAGGTTTTTTACCTTGACGCCTACCAATGTCCCGCACAACCGTTATTACACCAAAGTCTGTGACACCAGAGCAATGGAGTCACCACTAATACTCCATCGTCAGATCGTACATTTGGGCGACTTCAAAGAAATCCCGATACAATGTTGCTACCGCCCTGGTCAGCTCGCGTTTCGCGTAGAGGGAAATGTTTTGAGCAGTCGGCTAGCTGTGCAAGGTGGAATCAGCCGAATCACTACTAGCTTCATGGTTGCGCAGTGCTACCAGGACAAGCACAAACGAAAACACTAGCAACGAGACAAACTAACGAGATGCGACTAGCGTTAGCGTTACCTGGGAGCACCACGTGGAGGTGATTCGACTTTACTCCCCTTTAAATGGAAGCAAGCTACGCATAAAAATCATTTACACATGAATCTAATTAACTATTACAGGATACTAATGCATCGGAAAACTGCAAGTTTTCAAATAACACTTTCTTGGGGAAAATGGTACGAAATTATTGTTTATTTAAATAAATAATTTCACACCATTTTCCCAAATAAAGTGTTAATTAACATGTCAATTGGTGAAAGTCTCAATGCTTGTTTTAAATCATTCAGTTTATAACTAAAAAGAATTATTATAATAAATAAATCATTTCACACCACTTTTCCCAAATAAAGTGATATTTGAAGACTTGAAGATTGGCGAGGATTAGTATCCTATCATAGTTGATTATATTCATGCGTGAAAAATGGTGTGAAATTATTTATTTAAATAAATCTGTATTACTACCATCCCTAACTACTATTTTCACTGAATTTGGTAGGTAGTATGAGTTGAAGAGATATCAACGTCTAAATTTTATTCGTTTAATGACTTTATATAGAATATAAAACAAATATTTTGATTTATTATAAGTGTTTGTTATGAACGAATAAGTTCAAAGGTACATATGTAATTAAAAATTATTATTAATTTTATTGAACCTTGATGGCGCAGTTGGTTAGCGCGGTACTCTAGCAAAGTACAAGTCGTAGGTTCAAATCCTACTCGAGGTAAACTTTTATTTATGTATTTAATGAAATTAATAATAATTTTAAATATTTTCATTTGTTCACTAGTTTTAAATATAATAAATTTAATTCCGAATTAATCAGATTATTTTATTTGGTGGAGCTAATAATGAAAATTTAGTTAGTGCTCGACGACGCAATTTTCTTGTAGGTGTTGTAACAGTTCTCACGTTGGTGATCGTTTTGTAACGGTGTGTTACCTGCGATTATTACTTTGCTTGTATACACCTGGCGACAAAGAATAATATTTGGGTTCTTTTCAATCTTCCATAATTTCGAAATCCTGAGTAAAATATTACATTGTTTTTTATGAAAAGGTGAAATAATTCAATTTTAACTAATTGGTTTTAATTTACAAAGGTAACGTTCATTAACTAGACATTACTTTTATTGTTATCAGATTTCTGTTTGTGTAAATTAACTGTAATAATTACTCAACAAATTCTTTTTCCTTTCATCGCGACGCTCCAGCTAGCCCGATACTGTGATAAATGGTTATGGTTATCAATTGCCTGTATTTTGCAATTAATTGAACCTGCTTTATTCAGCATTTACTTATTCAGTGTTTGTATAAGCTTTTTAAAATTTGTAACAGTCAATAATAAAAATCAATCAAAAGTGATTTAAAAATTAAATTTAATTAAACCAAACTCCAAATCCAAACTGTTTTGTTTACAGTATATTCATTCACAAGTAATATACCGATAAACACTCGCATTTCATTGACAGTAATGTTAGGGTTTGGTTTGCATTGTGTTAAACTTACCACATTTTTCATGCAGAAGCAATTCTTTGCAATCTTTGTAATTCCTTTCCGGAAATGTAGGAAACATACCCGGTGAAACATCTCTACAACGTTCAAATGCTTCAATAGTTGGTTGCACCATACACAACCGGCGTTTCTTTCCTTTTGGTTCTCCTTCTTTCATGTTTGAAATAGGCTTATTTGTCAAATATTTTGTTTTGATTTCAGCCAAAGTCTTCTTGTCATCGCTATCATATTCCTCACATTTAGTGCTTGTTATATCTTCTAGTGTTTCAATTCTACAACCGCTTGTTACAACACTTTCGCAACCAATCCTTAATTGACTAGGGCAAACCTTGTTATGCATTCCTTACTCTACACATGTTAATTTTTTTAAACAAGCAGGAACCTTTATAAAAAAAACATTTTTTTCAATTCCGGAGTCAAGCTATGAACACACTGTATATTGAGGAACTATTTGGAATGTCATTTGGAGTCTTGTAATAAATTATGCAATTTCCATGTTTCCATGTTTAATTAAAATTGCTTTATCAAATTTTTCAACTAAACATTGCCAAAATAAACCATTCAAGATTTTTAAATGTGTAAATGGAGTATATTTCAAGCCGCCATTTTATAAAGTTGTAAAAACCGTAATTATCTATTTTTTTGGTTATATACCAGAATTATAAATAGCCACTTTATTTTAAATGTTTGTTGCAAATGATTTTTTCATATCTCTTTAACGCCCCGTTTTACCTCTTCATGGAATCTACTAGAACAAGGAGAACATGTCTGTTTAGTTGTGTAGATTTTATCTTTCTGAATCAAGTCAATAGTCTTATTTGTGATATGTGAAATGAGTAAAATCTAGTAAATAAAAATATGCATTAATCAAAATACTTACCTTTTGGGTATTAAATCATGCATTTTTTTATCTTTTATATAAATATGAACGTTTCGATATCAATTACAATTTTCGTCCTCAGTAAACGATATCTTTAACAATTGAGCTGTCAAAATAAATTTATGCAGTATGAAAACTAAGTCTGCTATTAAATAACATTTTGATTAAACAAAAATTTACGTTACAGTAAAAAATTATTGAAACCTTTAAATTATAGTTTCAAACACATAGGAAGCTATAATTTTGAAAAATACCTTCTTAATAGTTACTTTCGTCATTTCGCCCATTTCAGCCCCTTGTTTGAATAGTTTGAGCGTTGTCATTCAAAGTATTTTAAATTTTTTGGAGGTATATTCTTAATTTACATGGATAAGTTACGGTTAATTGTCCGAAATCATTTTTATATTCGTTGTATAATACATACCAACGTATTGCTTCATGTTAATTAATTGAATTGAGTTCGTCAAGTATTAGAAAGGCAATTCATATAATAATAAATGATTCAAGATTAGGAAATATTAATTTTTTTGGATACTAAAGCTAACAAATCAATAATTATTTTATGTAAAACTTTAATTAAACGTAAATTTTCAATGCAAAAAAATATAGCGACCCTGCCAGGATTCGAACCTGGAATCTTCTGATCCGTAGTCAGACGCGTTATCCGTTGCGCCACAGGGCCATGTATGTGGGTTACGCCTCTATCATATTTCAACACATTGCAGAAGTACATGTACTTCCTTTACATATTTGAAATTATTATTTTCAACTATTCTATTTTATTAATTTACTAATTTTATAATTTCGTATTCATCATATATGATATATAAAATTAAATCGGCAATTTTAAAATAGGTATCAAATGAAGTAACTCGTATTTCTAAGCTTAATATAGATAATTCTTCTAAATTACAAATATAAATAATATAATACCAATAATAATTACAATTAATTGTTAAAATTAATACAACCTAATGTTAAAATGATAATGCCACGTCATTTTTCATAAATGAACTTTGAACTTACGACGTAATCGTGTAGACCGTGTGGCCTAATGGATAAGGCGTCGGACTTCGGATCCGAAGATTGCAGGTTCGAGTCCTGTCACGGTCGAATTTATTTTTCCTTTTTTTTTCATTTATTTTATAACATTTTTTTTTACAGAATTTTAACGATGAACGAGCCAAATTATCACCACAACAACAAGGCCATATACTAAGTGACGTACAACAACATCAACACCGATTCCATTTACACAACGCTCCATTTCCTGGTCAGCAGCAATTAGCATCTCCCAATATAGGAATAGAAAATAACAATAATCAATTTTTGAATCAGCAATACTTACAAAATCAACAAGTACTGTTAAATCAACAAGCACAGGTAGTTAACCCTATACAATCCTCTGCACTATTTGGGAAAGTACCTCATCTAGATGCACCGCTTTTACAACCCTCTCAATCTGCACAAACACAATTTTTCTATCAACAACCTAATTCACTTCTTGAAACACAACGAAAAGTTGTTCAGCATCATACTCAAACTAGTTTTACTCCTAGCTTTTCCCAGCAGCAAGTGCAATTTAACCAAAAATTTCAGGAACCCACAGCACCACCGTTAAACCCTGAAATTCAAAAGAAGCTTCAAGAGAAAAAAGCAATTATTGAAAAGCATAACTTATACGTAGAAAAACAATATGAAAAAGCATTGAAGAAAGCTCAAACTGATCATGTTGAATTTACTGATAAACAGAAAGATCTTCAGAAAAAGTTATATACAAGAGTATACAGGCCTCCAGGTTCTCCGGTTTTACAATACTCACTGAATCATCCTAGATACATATACCCAGACGAAATCTCTCTTTTTCAGAAAGCCGTAAAAAAATATTATGAAGAACACCCTACCACAACCACCACAACAACAACTACAACCACAACTACAACGACAACAGAGGCACCTATTACCGCAAAGCCAATAAAAGATTCTTCTACATCAGAAGCAAACGCGCAAAATCTGTATAAACAAATTCAAGCTATATCAAACCAAGAACAAACAAAACCATTCTTGCCAACGGCATTACCAAGTACTAAAATAAAAACGATTCAATCGCTCGATGATTTGACACAATTGCAAAGTCAATATAGAAACCGTCAAATTAGAAAAGATGACTTACTTGCGCAATTAAGGCTAGCTATTGGTGAAAACCCAGAAGATGCGTTTGATAAGAATGTAACATCAAGGGAAATATCGTTAGCAAATGGTCAAAAAATACAAATTATTAAAACTTCAGACCCTTCTTTAATTCCGGGCGCAACTCCTTTGAGTCAAAATTCACTACAACAAATTATTGCACCTTCTACAACTATTAAACCTCCTAAAGAGCTGATACAAGAACTTACACAAGGTGTTCTACCACCAGGTGCAAAGTTTGAGGTACTACGTCATGGTGAAGATGGAGGATTAGAGCAATTAAAAGCTTTTCCGACCAACTTACCCAATCAAAAAAAAGTCACATTTGTATTGTTAGAGGAACAAGCAGACGGGACTCTGAAAGTTCAAGGAGTTAAAGGAAATGGTGATAAAGGAAAAAGCGAATTAGATTATGATTCGATATTAAAACAAATTAAAGAAGGTGAAATCAAACTACCGGGAAATACAAAACTATCATCAATAAATCAAAGACCGATTTCTCCGCCTTTAACAACTACAACTACCACAACAAAGCCACCAGAGACAACCACGGAGAGAATTACCAAAACATTTCAATTATCGACTAATTTCGGCGTTTCCAGTTCTCCATCTCAACCCCAAACAACCCACACAGTATCACGAGTCACAACACCAACCCCAACTCTGAGTACAAGGTTAGATTCATCAACAAGACGAGCATTCAATATTGCACAGGATGATCTTATTCGACAAGCATCTTCTGCCACTTCTAATAATCAAAATATCTTGTATAATTACGATGTTTCGTCCACGTATCGACCAAACCCAACAGCAACAACTATATTCACAACGACAAATAAGGTTATTGAAAAAAATGAAGATCTAACAGATATTTTGAAGAATAATTCTTTGTACGCGATGGCAAAGTTTTTAAAACAGTCGGGATTGGATACTATACTGAATGAAACTGGACCTTATACTATTTTTGCACCTACCGATAAAGCATTTAGGACCTTGTTGATACAATTGGGTGGTCCTGAAAAAGCCGAAGAAAAGTTTAAGGAAAATCCAAGATTATTAAGCGGCGTAAGTTTTATAATTAACTCAATGTTTTGAGTCCAAAACGAGCTTATTTGTAGCTTCTTTTACATCATGTTATACCTGGTGCATTTAAAATAGAGTCTCTACAAGATGAAATGACTGGTGTATCTTTAGCTGGTACTCAATTACGAGTGAATCAATATAAAATGCATGATGTGGAATGGAATGATGTTAAGGTAGGTAGATATTTTATAGATAATAAATTAAAAGAAATAGTACTAAATTCAATGAATCACTTCTTTTCATTTACAAACTATAATTTTATGTTATAATTGTTTGCTTAATGTTATAAATTGTTAGGTAACTACAATAAACGGTGCTAAAATAGTAGAAGAAAAGGAAGACATTGAAATTTCGCAAGGAATTGCTCATTCTATTGATAGGGTGATGTTTCCTCTCCCAGTTGGAGATATTGTTCAAACTTTACAATCTGATAGAGAAAGGAGATTTACTAATTTCTTAAGAGCAATTTTTAGTTCAGGGTTGGTTGAAAGTTTGCAAGGTAATTACACTATAAGTGTTTTCATTAGAATTATATATTTTATTTACCAGGTAGCAAAACGTTTACATTATTTGCACCAACTGATAGAGCATTTGTTGGACTATCACCAGAAGATTTATCAAAAATGGTAACAGACAGAATTTTAGCAAAAGAATTGGTAATGAGGCATTTAATACACGGTACACTATTTACAAGCGGAATGCGATACTATCAAGTTCGAGATAGTTTAGAAGCAGATCATCAAATTACAGTTAGTAAGAGTTCAGGTAAGTCTAAATGAAAATATAACAAGGTTGTTTTTCTAATTACAAGTTGGTACATATTTAAAAAAAAAAGTAGGTTTCTTTCTTGCATTAGTAACTTGTCATGCTAACGTTGTTCTCTTAATTATCTATGTCTGAGAAAAAATCTCAAGGCGCAATGACTGAAATGGATCGATTTGTATCCGATCTTTTACGTTTTATTCTTAATTAATTTAATGCCAATGTTAGATGTTTAGAAATCGTTTGTAAAAATGCGTTTTCGGATGTCATAATGTTTAATTACGAAATATGAATGAAGGTTGTTATTAATTATATTACAATAGAAACATTGTTTAGAGACCACCTACTGTTGTGATCATTTTAAAAAAAATATGGTTTATTAAAATTCATTTTTAATAATGCATAACTTGCGACCACGTGCAGAAAAACTGTAAACTTAAAACACATAGTTAACCAAGATGTACTTAAAATTAACGTTAGAAGTAATGAATAAACGTAAGAGAACAAAACAGAATTATTATAAATGTACCCTTTCACGATTTGCGTCCATAATTAAAATACCAATATCTTCTTTCACCCATATACAGTGTTCATTTTTAATAATATTTAAAATAAATATTTAATTAGTAAATATTTAGTTATTAATTATTACTACAAATTTCATTCTCTACTAGGCTTTTAATTTACATAATTACTATAGCAGTAGTTTTCATTTTGTATATTTTGTTATTATTGATGTTTGCTAATACATTCATAGATTTTAACTGAGGACGATAGCTGCAATTGATCTTGAAACGGTTAAATATTGTAAAAATATAAACACAAATATACAATTTTAAACGAAAAAAGACAGATATTTTAATTATTCGAACGAACACTTGTTTTGGCGCCATGTTCTTAAACATACATGAAAAATAATTTTATTCATTACTTCTGAATATAGTTTGCTGAACATTAAGATATAAAAATAAGTACATAATCTTTATCTAAGTAAGATCTCCGTACATGGTTGTTAGATAATTTCTGATACCTAATTGTTCATATCTTAATCAAAGGTTACTTTTCACCAGAATACTCTGGTGTTTGAAACCAACTCCTTGTCCGTCCCGAACAAACTTCGCATTATCGAGCAAATAATTAAAATACTTATCTTTTGGATATTATATCGTGTATTTTTTATTCGTCTCTATATAAATTTAAACGTTTTGATAACAGTGTATCATCCTCAATATCTAGTAATAGCTTCAAGCATTAATTGAGATGTCAAAATAAATTTATGAACTATGAAAACGAACGTATAAGGCTAGTGTTAGTATAACAGTTTGATAAACTTATAAAGCCAACTATTTTAGTAAAGAATAGCTAAATCTTTAATAAATTAAATATTACTTAACCGTCTTGAAGATCACAAATCGGAACACTTCCTAACGGACAAAGGCTAACAGTGAAAAATGTCATAATCAAACGGCAAATTTAACCAAATTTAATTAAATTATGATGTACGAGGGATGTACAGTATTTAATGTCCCTAGCATAGAATGCAACATTATTTTTCAACATAATCCTCTTGAACGTGAAGACACTTATTCCACCCATGTTCAAGCATAGCAACACCTTTCTTGAAAAACTCGGAGTCTTGATCACAGAAGAAGTCCAGCACTGCTCTTTTAGTTTTAGAAATAAATAAAAATGACTTGGAGCTAAGTAAGGGGAGTAGGGTGGATGGATGTTCCATAACTTCAAACCCAGCGTCATGAATTGCATTCAATTCATCGTGACAGTTTTCCTCTTCTTTTTTCTTTAACGCAATAACGAAGTTTTGTAACTAACCAGTGATTGTGTGGCCACGTTCCAAAAAATATACCAGTAAAATTCCTTCGGCGTCCCAAAAAAAACTGTAGCCATTATCTTGCCCGCTGGAGCCTGTACACTAAATTTACGTGACGGGGGAGATCCTGGATCACACCACTCCATACTTTGTTGTTTGCACTCAGGATCGAAATGTTAAACTCAGGTTTCGTCAACCGTAACATAGCGATCTAGGAAACTTTTAGGATTACGGTTAAATAAGGCTAAATTGGCTATTGAAGAAGTGACTCTCAAAGTGCTAAATAGCCATTTATTATGATTCCAACGGTACCATTTGAAAGTCCTGTTATCTCCGCTACACATCTTGTTGTCAATCGACAAACTTCTCTGATCATGTCAGAATGCGACCGACCAGCACCTTTTTCTTGTTCGGATTTGAAAGCTCGAGACCAATTTTTTACTACTCGATAGGAAGGAGCTGAATCTCCATGTACGCCAACCATATCTGTATGAATTTCTTTAGGTGTTAAACCTTTCTTTTGTAAGTACTAGATAAAAGCATGAAGCTAATTTTTTTCCATTTCCAAAAATTTTCGTGTAACCACTACTTTCAACTTGTACAACTTTGATACCAAAGCTCGACTAACCAAATTTGGCAGTTTGTTTGTCAATAAAATAACAAAACAAGTGCGGTTACTAAGGGTAACATAGTTCAAAGCCATCTATGCTAGGGACAACAAATACTGTACATCCCTCGTAAGTGTAAAATTGAAGTTGATAAAGCATACACTAATAGAAACTCCATATACTAATTAAAGATCTAGTCAAATCTAACAACATTTCAGATATACACAGCCAAGCCCACTTATAGCTCGTTTAATACGTTGTCAAGTATATCTGGGGTAACCACTAGGATTTCATATCAAATCTTTTAACATTTCGATAGAACATAATTTACTTTTAAGGTAACCCCACAAAAAATTACTAAACGACTGTGATCACGATACCCAGGCTGTGACTAAATTATCCCTCTTCTCTCAATCCAAGAGCATGGAACATTTCATTCAAGTAGTCCATCCAAAGATACGATAATGGGACGAAGATCATGTTGATCCCAAAAATTAGTATTAGAAGCGCCGGGTATGTAATTATTAGGAAAGAGTCCCTCTATATTGATCTCCATCATCCAGTGTCGGTTTTGTATATTAACCGCCCTGTTAGCACAAACATTACTTGATAATAAAACTGAAGCGTACGACCCAGATTACCTTAGTTTAGTTTTTGAACACTACTCAGCTTGCATAAATACCATTTATCGATTTTAAATATTAAAAAAATATTTGAAGAGCGTCATTATTAGCAGCCAGGGATCTAGTAGTGCTGCAAGTATTTTTTTCCACATTCGATAAATTACTTAATTCTCCATATTCTAGCAAATTGACACGTTGGGAATTACCTCTATTCAAAATATTGCTTAGTGTAGGTCATGTTGTGGGAGTCTGAATAATACTAAATTAGAGCCTTCTTTTTCACCCCTGTCATAATCAACATTTTAGGTTAAATAACGAACCATGTTACATTAAATTAACACATAACGCACATATACAAGGTGTCTGTAAAAGGTCTTTACAACAGCCTACCACATATTCCTTAGACCAAAAAAAGGCGATTTAAGTAAACATACCTTAGTACAAAGTTGCTTAGTTTGAGCGCTATACGGCCCTAAAGTTACAATTTTAAAATCGTTTTTTTATTATAAATTTCAAACGGCTTATGCGATTTTGCTTAAATTTGGTACGTTGGCATAGTTTCACCCATACCAAAATTATGATTACCATCCATCCATAGGCGTAGAACTTGGGTTTTTTAATAATTACACATTTCAAGTTTCTACGCCACTGGAAGAAAAGGGGTTTAAGTATAAAATTTAGATTGCGTAACTTATGTACTACAAAAAAGGTACTCTTGATAAGACTCAATAACTCTCATGGTTTTCGCGAAATTTGAATTTTAATAATTCCCAGTAAGTATTACAAAAAAAATTAATTTTCTAAAAAATTATTTAAAATTGTACCAGATGTTCTTTATATAGTAGATAACGTAGATAAAAATGAAATTAGTTTACCAACATGTTTATGAGTTTCGGCGCATTCCGAATCCGTTTTCTGTTATTAGCTACGTTTTTGTTCGTACGGTATTTTTAAGGCTATGTACATACATATTATGTTGCCTTTATACGTACGACCAATTATTATTGTTAGTTTCCATAGTTTCATCAAATAAAACTAGTGTCACAATTTAAAACACCTAAATTCTTATTAAAGTGCAAAAGTTTCTTATTTTCTTTAAACATAAAACTTAATTGTGCGTGATTTATCATGGCCGGACAATACATCAATGCAGAATTTACCGATATGTTATTGTTATATGAATATTGTCAAGGGTATGGTCGAGAGTGTGTTAGGGCGTATTCTGAAAAGTTTCCAAATCGTCGTATACCAATCCATCCAACATTTGCTGCCGTTGAGAGACGTCTTCGCATGCAATCCAGGTAAAATATTTTCAACATGAATTTAAGATCAATGTGTGGGCTGTAATTTTATTGTTGGTCCTACCCTTCTTCCACAAAGATTAACGAGAGACATGTATTTGCAATTTCTACAGAATACGTTGCCAGATTTGGTAGAAGATTTACCTTTACAACTTCGGAGAGATATGTGGTTTATGCACGATGGCGCTCCACTACATTTTTCATTAAATGTTCGAAACTACTTAAATCAACAGTACCCAAACAAATGTATAGGTAGAGGTAATGACGCACCTGTAAATTGACCACTACGTTCTCCAGACATAACCCCAATGTTATGCAAAGAGTACAATTCAATTTTCTTCGTCGTATAAATCTTTGTATGCGTGTAAATGGTGGCCACTTAGTTTCATTCTTGTTTTCGTAAATTAATTTTTTTTTTTTTTGTAATACTGGGAATTATTAAAATTCAAATTTCGCGAAAACCATGAGAGTGATCGAATCTTATCAAGAGTACCTTTTTTGTAGTACATAAGTTACGCAATCTAAATTTTATACTTAAACCGCTTTTCTTCTAATGGCGTAGAAATTTGATATGTGTAATTATTAAAAAACACAAGTTCCTGCTTGTGGCAGCTACCCTATTGTTTACTTTACCTCATATCGGGATGGGACGTTTTGCAGCAGCCACCACGTCGCGACCGTTTAGCCACGACCGTTTCGCCGCCATCCGTTTCGCCACAGGCCGTTTTGCCGCCGGCATAATTTTTTGATATACCTCAGTGTTTATTTACAGTTAGTAAAAGATCATTGCAGTTCTTTGTGTTCGTGATTTCGTGTGTGCCTTGCGCACAATAGAAAAGAATAGTGTGTAAACATGAACCACCCGAAAATTGGGGTAGGGCGCCAATTCTGTAGCTACATTAAAATTTAACAAAAAAGCTGATATTCAAATTATTGGTCACATTTTCCATATTAACATCAAAATGCTAAAAATTCATCTTGTACCTACCTGTAAGAAAATAATTTTTTGGTTTTACACTTCATTAAAATTTATGACAATCTAATTCAGATGTAATCACTGTTGACATAGCGTTTAACCTACAATATTGTTATACGCTACAGACTACTCTAACAGACCAGCTTATCTCACGTATGTTTTCATTCCCAGTTTTTTGGCGAAATTGTAGCACTTAAAATTTCTCTATACGTAAGTCCGAGAATCTTACTAAAAATCGTTCACGAATATAATTCGCACTGTTATTATTCAACCGGATGTCTTAGGGTCAGACCTACAATTACCGCCAAAACAGTACACGTCAAACCTAGGATACACATCAAATTAAAAATTACAACAGAAAACTACTTCGCTTATCATTTTTACCATATGAATATGTTCCAAATGGTTATTTACACAGACCCGAATTTGAACCGAGCCAATCTAAATGTCGATCAAGTTTACAAAGCCGTAACTTTTTTATTTATTGATGGATTGTAGCGATTTTTTAATTATTATTTTTTTTTTTTTATTCCGATTCAAATGTCAGTTTAAGAATACTTACAATGTCTACATACGCTGCCTCTACAGAGTGATGTACGTAGACAGGTTTTTTAACTTTCTTCAGTGGAGTGTCTCGGTCTTACTTAACACCCTGTATATTCACTGTATGATACAATAGCTACCTACATTTGTCGTCATCATACCATGAAAACGTTCTTATGAGAAGGTGTATTGGACTGATTGAGTCACGTGTCTCGCGTAGAGAAGTCAGTAGACGTTTGGGTGTGTCAAGGTGTTCCATAAATCGGGCTTGGAAAAGATATCTGGAAAACAACACACCGAATTATACACACGGCGGAGGACGACAGCGTTGCACAACTCCTGCAATATATAGATTTGTGAGAACAGCTTTGCACAACCGACTTTTAAATTCCCCGCAGGCAAAACAGATTTTTTTTGAATCAAGAGGAGTGAATGTTTCCAATGCCAGTATAATAAATAGACTTAATGAGGAAAATTCCTCCTTCAAACTCCCCGCTCGACATCCAAAATGGACTGCGGCACATGAAAGAAATCGTCTACAATTTTCCAGTGACCACCAACACTAGAACAATGTCGACTGGTCAAACTGTCTATTTACAGATGAATAGGGTTTTTGCTTACATCCAGACAGTAATCGTAAACGCGTGTGGATACGGCAGAATGAGCAGCATTGCACTGTAGAACACGTTCCTTTTGGTGGCCATTCTGTAATGGTTTGGGGAGACATAGCACTAGGCAACCGGAAAACCGAATTGGTCGTGTTTATTAACTCAACGGTGAATGCTCGAAATGATCTAAATCGGATACTGGAACCAATCGTTCTCCACACGCTCAGGGTTCAGCATTTGTTTATATGGACGACAATTCCAGGTCTCACCGCGCTGTTATTATCAACATTTTTTTAGGAGCATGGTATTGCACGAATGGTATGGCCTGCATTGTCTCCAGACCTCAATCCTATAGAGCATGTGTGGGACGCTCTTCAACGATGAATTTCAAGTCGCCCTCATGCTCACACTAATGTCAACGATTTGGCTATTGCTCTGCAGGGAGAGTGGAACGCTCTACCCGGCGACATAATCGACAGGATTACAAGGAGCATGCCCAGACGATGTGATGAAGTAATAAGCGCTCAAGCTCAAGAGAGAGCAACCCATTATTAATAATAATAATTCTTAACCATAGTTTAACTCTAGGTAACTGATATCATGATTATGTTTTAGATGTTTTGTGGTTCTCATATTCAATTTTTTTTTCAATGTATCACTTGATCTATAAAAGATAGAGTTCAAATTTAAAAACTGGTATGATGATGACAAATATAGGTAGCTATTATACCATAAGCGTAAATATACACGGTGTTCAATAATGTCGAGGTACCACTGAAACACGTTAAAAAAACTGCTCACGTATATTTCCGGATAATAGAACGTTTTTTTTTGATGCGCGTAAATTGGTCGCAAAACAGTCAATTCTTTGTGAGATATAACTTTATATATATTTAACTTACATAATAATTGTTACACTGTTACATATTAAAAACTTTACCTTTCATAGTTGTTACTAGCGTGGAGCTTCGTTCCGCCCTATGGTCACAACACACCTCAATAACTGTTCACGATATTTATTTAAAGGTAAATTTTTTCTTATAAAAAATATAAAACAGCGGATACCCTACTTAAAAATCTACATTTTAAAAATTTCAAAGTTCGGGAAAATCAAAATCATGAATGAATCGATTGTGCCTATTTTATTGATCTGAAACCATATTCGCATTATTGCCTTTCTAATGACACCTTTTTTAAGCACATCGGTTGGATGGTTTCAAAGTCTATAACGGACATAGGTAGAAACAATTTTTGTGTTTTATAGATAGATAGATACATATATGTAACATAAAAAACTTCTTCAATACACTAAAACTAAACATAGATAAGCGATATTGTAAGTTTCATTGGTTTTTAAAAAAGTCACGAATGTCCAGATACGTGATGATCGTTTTTGAATAAATTTTGAATGAAGCGTGTGTAGTTGCAAAACATCCTGAGCGAATAGCATTTCTCACCTTCAATAAATGTTAACAGCGTTATAAGAGTGTCTGAAGCATTACTCCACGAAACATTCACTTTTTCTTGAATTATTTCTTCAGCTGACGATTCACTATCAGCTGTTTTTACTTTTGTAACTGCCCTTATTAAATCTTCATCAGTTGCACTGTGTGATGCATCCGTTTTCATGTGCATGTATCCACTCTTCAATATCGTTTTAGGAGACATCCTTTAAATCATTTGAAGTTGGAAGATTTTTTATTGTTAGTCATCTCTTATGTATTTGTTTCACTTATGTCTACTTCTTCCGTTACTAAATTCGGTAATAATTTCTTCCAGGCAAGCTGGAATGTTTGTCTTTGACAGAATTCCATGAAATCGCTACACCGAGCAATGGATCTTCTATGATGTAGGGTTTCTAAAAGTCTTTGATTGAACCTTCGAGTTAACAAGTTTTTGTAAAAATATTTTCCTGTAATAGCATTTCGTATTTTGAATCACTCCTTGATCCATATTTTGAGGAAGATATGTAGCACAGATATTTCCAGATTGAAGTTCAAGTTCAATAGGATGAGCGAAACAATTGTCTACAAGCAATCTTCTGCCAGAATAAAACTATGCAAGAACCAACCTTTAAAGATGTTTTTATACATCCAGGCGTTACGTTGTGCATTATACTTTACCGGTAAATGAGCAACATTTTCAAATGCTCGGGGCTGTTTATATCTTCCGATAACTAGCAATTTTATACGATGTGTGCCTGATGTATTGGCGCTACACAGAACTGTTAAACGGTCTTTGATTAACTTAAAACTAGAAGCTAATTTTTCATTTTCTCCTGCTAAAGTCTTGATGAGACGTTAAATTATTTTCTTCCACTGATTGTTCAATAATATTACGGTATTCTTCTGCTTTCTCAAAATCTGATGACTTCACTTCTCCAGAAATGTCAAGTTTTCTTATTCCATGCCTCGCTTTGAATTTAGCTAACCAGCCATTAGAAAATGTACATTCCTCAGTAAGCTCCATCTTTCTGTAAAAGTCCTTCGCTTTTATGATAAGGATTGGTCCTGTAACAGGACCACCTTTAGAACATTGTAGGACGAACCATTCATACCACACCAAATCTAACTTTTCCAACTTCGGTTTACGCAAAACACGATGCTCGGATATAGCTTTCTTTGATTCTGTACCTGAATAAAATTTTAAAAGTTCATCTCTTTCCTACATCAAATTGTTTCGATTTTCTCCTTTATTTAGTCGGTTTAGTCAGTCTATTTTCTCTTTGATAATCAACATTACTCTTTTCCGTTTTTGAGCACTCATTGTCACTATTGAATTGTCACTACAAACGTTAAAACAAAAAGGTAATAAATGCTGAAGCGTACCCGACGCTCCTACGTACCCAACTGCGTTCAGTACGTGCTAGACAATACAATCTCAACATACATAGCCTACATTGCCATCTGTTATGTACACTGTTTCCGTTGAGTCACTTTCTGTAACAACAAAGAATACTGCTACATTATCTCGCTTTCCGTCAAATAGTTTTAGTTGACGTTGCGACAATAACATCGTTAGGAGAATGAACAAAGTGTAATGCCACAAATTATCATTGTTATAGTGCATTTCACGAATAATTAGACCTCTATAATATGGCTGCCATTCCACTATGAACAACATCCAATTATAAAATTATAAAAAATATCCTTCGTTACAATTTCGTACCTGAAAGTTTTGCATAACTCTGCGCAGCATATCGACAGGTATTGCTGCAATTTCGTCACGAATCCGTTGTTTGAGAGCTAGGATTGTACTGGGTGGATCATTTGCAAACACATTCGTCTTTAGATATCCCCAAAGAAAGAAGTCGCAGACGGTTAGGTCGGGAAACCGAGGGGGGCAACTGATATCCCCGTATCGAGAAACGATACGCCCTGGGAACAAAGCATTTACAGCCTTCATTGAAATTCTTGCAGTGTGACTTGTTTCCCCGTCTTGTTGGAAAAGTGTGTTTTCATTCACTGGAAATCCTTCAAGTTGTGGTGTGAGAAAATTCTGAATCATTGTAACGTATCGCACCATTCACTGGAAATCCTTCAAGTTGTGGTGTGAGAAAATTCTGAATCATTGTAACGTATCGCACAGAATTAACGGTAACAGCATTTTCAGCCTCATTCTCAAAAAAATATGAACCGATGATTCCATTTGCCGAAATCGCATACCACACTGGCACTTTCTGAGCATGAAAAGGTGTTTTATGAAGCAAACGAGGGTTTTCCTCCGCCCAATATCTAAAGTTTTGCTTATTAACAAAACCAGAGAGGCGAAAGTGTGCCTCATCACTCATCCACAAGTTGTTAACTTGGTTGACATTTTTTTCCAGTTTGGCAAGCATAACCTCACAAAAACGGATACGCTGTGGATAATCACCCGGATTAAGTGATTGCACAACCTGTATTTTGTAAGGGTGATATCCAAGATCCTTATGGAGAATCCTTCTTATCGATCTGCCACTCATTCCAAGGCGTGTGGCGTGACAGATGGCCGATCGCGTGGATTCCTTAACATTGCTTGTCGAACACGTTCGATATTTTTAGGGGTTAGAACTGTTTTGTCACTACCGCCCCTTTTTTTAGACGTCGATCCTGTTTGTTCGAGGTTGTTTGCCCATGTCTTTATAGCTTTATCTGACTGAACAGGTTGGTTGCGCGGTATGTTAAAATGCCGTCGAAAGTCACGACGCGTTTGCACTAAACTCTCAACATTTTGAAAATAGGCTTTAACTGCGTAACCGCGGTGCTCACTCGCCCAACGCTCCATTGTAAACTAAATGGAAGATTATGCAGGTCTTGGCAAGTCGGCGACTTTCTTCCCCACCACTTCGCGGCGCGCTGCAAACCCTACCTCAAATTTTTCCGTTCAACTGCCGGACCCTGTACAAAGTCGTTGAATATTCTAAATTTTTCGATTTGGTTGGTAGCATGAATTAGCTTTGAATTTAATTCAATTATTAGCTTTAACATTTTGTTGACATCGATAAGTTCATTCAGTTTTCCTACTGCATCTATTAGTTCGTTAAACACCTGCTGTTGAAGATTGTGTTGTGTTTCTTGGTGTGACGGTGATTTTGAACTATTGATTTTTTCGTTATTTCTTTTTGTCTCCCATGCGTTAGTTTTCGGTGGTGGTGCGTTCTTGAATTTTTTATTTCTGGAAATTGTTCAGCTGTGTAGGTGTAACCAGTTCTCGAAGGTAGCCGTGCTGTCTGAACTTCTTCAATTTTTTCTAGCTTCTTTTGATAAACTACGCAGTTCGTACTGTTAGCGGGATGGTCTTTATTACAATTTGCACATTTTGCTGGAATGTCTCTGGGTTTTAGTTGCGTGTCCCCATTCCTGACATCGTCTGCATTGTGTTATTATTCTCTTGTTGATGTGCCTTTCCCATGTTATTTTTGTATGTGCAATGTAATGTACCTTACGCTTTAAATATTGTAAAGTTATGTTGCTGTATGTGGCTACTAAATAAAGGGGTAATTTTTTTGTGGTCTTTCTATATGCCTTCTTAACTTGTAAATTACATTAAGTTAATAATTCATCTTCTATTTCTTTTGGTGTAGTTTCTGTATGAAGTCCTTTAAGTACAATCCCGTGTGTTTTTTCGGACTTATTAGTAAACGTGTGGAATTCAATACTTTCTTTTTCCATTTTTGATTTTGTTTCTTTCCAATCTTCAAGATTTGTTAAGTGGATCCTCGTCCTCTCTTCTGAATGTTTTACGTAAAAATTTTCTTTAACTGTTTGTTTTAATGCCTTGATAGCCTCTTTGTTTATTAATTTGCCCCGTAAAACTATTGGTGGTGGAAGTTTTCTCCTTTTTCGTGTCTCATTATTCATTACCTTTGTATTTTCGCTTTATTCGGCATTTTCTTCGTCGATATGTTCAGTTGCTTCCATATCTTCGTTGACTATTTCTTCTTCTAAATTTTCAAAACGATTACCGGTTTTAACATTGCGTCCTTATGTTACGTTTATTATACACTTGTACACCCATCATCCTCAATGTCGGTTTTTCTTTTAGTGGATTTTACTTTAATGTTTTTTTTAATATATCAAAACTATTTTCCATCTTAGGGATGTACTCTACCTGGTTGGTGGTATTTTGTACTGAGATTAAGTTGTTTCCGGTTGTATTATTCACAGTACGAATTTCACTTATTTCGAGTTTGTGACCAATCAAATATGCATTACTTACTTGAATGAATTTTAAATTTATTTCATCGCAACCACTGTTTCTTGTTAATAACGCTATTTACACTAGAACTATTTACGCTAAGTCTGTTATATTATTTTTGTGCGATCGTTCATTTTTGTCAACTTACTGTCACTGTTTTGACAACAGTAGGTGGCATTTACTGTTTAATGAGTCTAACTGAACGGTAAGTAATTTACTTACCGTTCAGCGAACAGTAAGTGAAATTCATAGTTTGCTGAAACACCTGCCAGAGTTTTGGGTATAGTATTATTTATTAATATTAAAATTAAATGTACAATTGTTACAATTGGAAATGGTAATAATAATAATAATAATAATAGTTTAATAATAATAATAATAATAATAATAGTTTACTGATTAGAATTTCTGACACAATTATTTTACAACTGTCACATTAACATTCAGGTTACTAAGGAAACAATACATACGCTTGTGGCTCGGCTTGTGGTCATCTTTAAAGCAATTTTGAGATAAAATAAAATGTGTTTTGCCTACATTTTGCCATCAAGTGTATTGTTGATCGCACAAAAAATAGCATAAGCATTTCGAACAGTAAGGAGTTTACCGATCTCCTCCAATATTGGCGACTGAGCGAAGCGAAGTCGCCAAACATTATCGTCGATCGGTAAACGGTCCTTACTGTTCTTAATACTTAATATGCTATAATTGTAGTAACACTATAAGTTGGTATATTTTTCACGTTACACTCATTATTTAAGTTACGTAGAAACGCAATCGTTTTAATTCTTATACGTCTTATACTTGTGTTGTTTCATAACCTATTAATTGATTAAACTAAAAAAACTATATACAACTACAAAAGGTATATATATATAATATATATATATATATATATATATATATATATATATATATATATATATATATATATATATATATATATATATATGTTGTCCGGAATACTATTGCATGGGTATGGGTAACTTTGTTATTAATGAAGATACAGATTTGGTGAAATGGGCAACGTTGTATAGGTTTTCATACTGACTCAGATGCTGCTTAGAAATACTCTCGAAAATAATCGACCAAAACTTAACATGCGTGTTTTGAAAAAGGTGATTATTTCGCTTAATATAAAAGTTATAAAAAATTTAGTAACAAAAGTTACTTATTTCTTTCAGACATATGTGCCCTTGGAGATAATGATTTTCTTATGTGAAGTAAGCGGCATACATGGTTTTGAAATAAATAAATTGCATTTTTTCTGCTTTCAACGATGTATAACAATCTACACCTGAAATAATAGATTCCGTCGTATTATATATTATTTGCTTGTAATTAAAGTCAGCCATGAAACGAAATGAATTATAACCAAACAGAACTACTATAAATTGTAATTACTATAAATCTTAAAACTAAAAATAGCTAATTGAATCACGGCAAATGTTTAAATTGATATCCATTGTTCGCCAAACACAAATCATATCGTTTTAAATGCTGGCAGTTACTTTCCGGAATGTATGGCGATTAACATTATTTAACGCTTCTTGCACAAATTCTTGTAATTCATTAAAACGATTATTTAAATAATTAATAACATGCCTTGAGTGTGTGCAGGCACACCATCTTGTTGATTTTCCAAATTTTGTGCCAAGGGCAATTTTTAAATGTAAAAAGTCTTCTATCGTTGTTTGCAACATTTGCAGGTAACGCTCTACAGTTCAAAATCCAATTAAAAACTATAGATCCAATTCAACGATACCCCAATACGCCGCAAAGGACACTAAATCCAAGGCGAATTTGGTTTCGTCGTGGTATGGACAAAAAGTTTTATGCATCTTATGTTAAACGATGAATAAATCATACATCACTCTGTATTTCAAGCCATTTGATTTTGAATTTGTTAAAAAAATTGACTATATACAACCACATTTGAACAACAGTGTCTGGTTATATACGAAGAATGTCATGCAGTAATATGCACATCAATTTTTTTATTTAATTATTCTTTAAGGCTTTCTACGTCAAACTTACCTAAAATTTAGGGTTCTACACTTTTTGATGTAGAGTTAAAGGATTTTCAGATATTGTCAAAGAGTTATCTAGGGGTCGTATAAAATGTTTTAGGGGTTTATTTATCATTACCAAAAACTTGCATTAAGGTAACATATATCACTGCATCATCCGTAAAAATAATATTTGTACTTTTTCTGTCAGTTTTTTTAAGGTTCGAGCAAAATGTACCTTCGCTCCCTTATTTGTAAACAGATTTTAAACACAGTTTGATAAGATGGAGATGTTTTAGTGGTAACACTAAAGTAGAGTTTCATTAAAATCCGATGCGGATTGTTTATGTTTTTCTGGCTACACACACACACGTACGCATGCACACACAAACACAAGCATGCACGCACGCACCCACACCCAACCGCCTCCCTCCCACACACACAGAGAGTATTCTTTTTAATTGAAGTTTACAACAAATATTTTAAAATCAATACCTATAAAGATAAAGCAATAATATATACAGCGCATTCTATTTGACGTAAGCTTGTTTATAAGTAGCTGCGTCCCGAATAACCGGTAATCCAAAAACGCATCCAGCACCTTGGAAGAACTCGTCCACATTGCTTGTTTTTGCAAAATAAGGTCAATAGGGATTTTTTTCCGATTTTTTAAGGTTTACGGGATAGATTACACCCCATGAATTCCATTACAAAACCACAAGTCTTTCATGGGTATATGAGTAGATTCCTTGTGTAAGTCTTATTGTACTAACTCTGTACATTTCCTTGCAAAGTTTTTTTTTCAGTTGTACGTGGTGAATTACTCTCCGTAAATCCCATTGCAGGCCAATAAGAATTTTTGGGATATATCTGCTTAGAATGGGTAATTTACAGTGTAAATCAAATTATGCTCTTGACCTTTTCAAATTTTACGAGGTTTATTACATTGCATGAATCTCATTGTTAGTCAATTGGCCTTTGGTTGAGTATATCCGCTTTGGATAAGTTAAGTAATTTATACAAAAATTATGATTGCGCACTTGCATGTATTTTTTACCGTAGTGGGATTAATGGTTGCATCTCCCTTTATACATTTCGTGCGTTTTTGTCCCGGCGGTGCAAAATAATTTAGTTTTCAAATTAGTCCATACTATTAAGGATGAAATAAAATAAAGTGACTGAAAAATGATAGTGCACAAACAAGTTATATTAACAATCATAACACATGGCACATATATGGCGTGAAATATCTACAGGGTGTTTCAGTGATATTGGCCCAAACTTAAAGGAGTAGTTTCTCTCTTAAATATAAGTTGAAATAATAAATTTCAACTCAAAATGACTTTTTGTTTAAAAGAGACAGGGTGTCAAAGTTTAAAGAAATATAATAGCTCTTGGTTGTAACTGGTATAAATTTAAACCGATTTTGATGAAAACTGGCATGAACAATAAACAAATAAAGATCTTTAATTTGTATATTCCAGGTTTTGTACATGTTTTCAGTGGTTGGCGCCGCTTTTCCCTCCCTATCTTTTACGCCACTGCATTTTCTTCAAATCTAAAAGTCTGTTCTAATTTTAAATTTGATTTAGAAAACGAAATGGCTCTTGGAAAATTTTGATTAGAAGCTTATCTACAGAGATATTTTAAATATTTTACAGCCTTACATTGAATTATTTAAAATAATGTATTTTAACAAAAGCAGTCCATCATTAACATTGGCCCTGGACAAATGAAGCTCAGGCGAACATTTCATTTTGAAGAGGAGGTTTTAGAGTGTGTAGCAGAAAATCCATCCACCAGCACTCGTGCCGTGACTCACGATATAGGTCCTTCTTACATGTCGGTTAGGAGAGTTTTTCATGAAGACCGACAACATCCGTTTAAAGAGTAAAAAGTTCAATCGCTAGATTAAACAGATTTTGCGCGTACAACATAATTTTGTAGCGGTTTTTTGGAGAGATCTGCAGGCGTGCCTTCTTTTACTTCCGATGTGATGTTTTTGGATGAGGCATGTTTCACAAGGGATGATATGTTCAACACACGCAACAGCCATGAGTCACAGGAACCCTCACGCTACCGTCGTACGTGGTCATCAACAACGGTTCTCAGTTAATGTCTAGGGAGATATCATTCAAAACTTGTTTATTGGACCTGTTATCTAACCTCCGAACGTCGCCGATCAAGTTTATCTTACATTCATAAAGAATTTTCTTTTGGAATTGCTGGGGGATATTCTCCTAGATATTCAGAATAGGCTGATATTCCAGCATAATGGAGCACCGCCTCATTTTCCGGCCCAATTCCTATCGCATCTATGCAGAAGGGCGACAATTTGGATATTTATTATAAAAAATAATAAATTTAGTTTTGGATAATTATTTTAATAATTATTTTTTTAAATTATTTAAAAATGTTATTTTTCTTATCTTGTTGTGTTTGATCTGTAATAAAAGAATTACAACAGTTAATTTTTTTTCTAAATTGCAATGTTCATGGACAGTTAACAAAACGAGATACTTCTAAAATATCGCTGTAAATAAGCTTCTAATCAAAATTTATCAAGAGCCATTTCTTTTTCTGAATTAAATTTAAAACTAAATAACACTTTTAGATTTGAAAATTAATGCAGTGGCGTAAAAGATAGGGATGGAAAAGGGGCGCCAACCCTGAATATCTACGCCACTGGAAGACATCTACAAAACCTGAAATAGCCAAATTAAAGATCTTTGTTTACTTATTGTTCATGCCAAGTGTCATCAAAATTGGTGTAAATTTACAGGAGTTATAACCAAAAGCTGTTATATTTCTTTAAACTTTGACACCCTGTATCTTTTAAACGACAAGTCATTTGAGTTGAAATTTATTTTTTCAACTTATATTCAAGAGAGCAACTACCCCTTTAATTTTGGCCGAATTTCACTGAAACACCCTGTATATGAAACAAAATTGAAAACAATATTAACATTCTTAAAAGTTCTTGAGGTGTGTCAATAATAAATTAGTTATAATCATATCGACACCAATTATGTCAAGCGAAAGTAAAAAGGGTTAACCAATTTCTAATCATTAAACACTAAAAGAAAAAATTCAGGGCTATAAGTGTTATTCAAACAATTGGTGAAAGGATTGCTTATCTAAACATATATACATACACCCAATACTTTCCACGATCATCTTCTTCCGTTTGTTCATCTCTAATTAACCTACTTATTCATCACATACATTCAAGAAGAATACTGAGAGATACTACTACTTTCATACGATGCGCTTTAGTTAAGCGTTATATGAGTCGAGATCCAAACTCATTTAGTAAAAAAGTATATTACTTAACAACTTTCATTCTCTAGATAAAACCGCAAATTTTATTACGTTTGTTTTTTTTTATTTTTAAGATATTTATTGATTTCGTTTAAAGAATTTCACTTCTGTGATACAATCTGGCACACATACTTTTTTAATGAATAAATCACATTACAGCATCGTAATTTCTAAAAATGTTGACAAATCTTATTCAACTTTCTCGTGTACCACACGGATGTTCAATAAACTGTTTTTTTTTCTTTCAGGAAAAGTAAAGGTCAATAATGCCCATATCGCCACACAAAATATTCCTGCAACAAATGGAGTTATTCATGCAATTGATGTTTTGTTATGAAGAAAATTTGCCATCGTGAATAGTACTGTTTTCTTTTGGGATGTCTTCGCCCAGTTAAGGTTATTTTAAAATGTCCCAAAAACTTTCTAAATATAAATTTTTATTGTGTACATATTTACCTAGAATTAGAGGATTGTTTGCAGAAAAAAGAACAATACAGATATGTCGTGATTTTAGTGTAATTTTTGTTAATTATTAATTGTATGCTAAAATGAGACAATATAAAATAGTTATTATCTATTTCTAGAAGTACATAAATTGTATTAAAAGATTACCAAATAAATTTTAATAAAATGAACACAAGAAAGTATTATTTTTACCGAATGAACATAAAAAACAGTCAAATTATCTGCCATAATGCTTTATCATATATATGTAAACAAATTTTGGTCAAAAATTTGTAATGAGCAACTTCAAAGTCCACAATCAATACCCGAATTTGAGTGATCTCGGTTTTTAAGAAAGATAATCCCCCATTTTTGATCCGGCGTTTTGAATTTTTTAATTTTGACTTAAAAAAACTCCAATCGTAAAATAAGTAAAAAACATTTTTTTTAACGCTTTTATTTCCAAATGTACTAAAAAGAATAAAATAATTTTTTTGTCTACCCAGTAACATCAAAAATTTTTATGACTAAAAATAAAAGTGTGCGGCGCTGTTTGTAATGCCTTACACTTCATTGTTTGAATGTAGTTGTTCAGTATGATCAGAATTGGGAGAGGTTCTTATAGGTTCAGAAATCACTTGTGTGAGATCACATGAAATAGCAAATTCTTCTACACTAGGTATAACCAGCAGGATTAGAAATAGATGAATACTGAAACCAATTAGAGCTATGGACATTGAAATTCCTCAAAATTTGGATCGCAAGATGGAAACCGATAGAGAAGTTAGTCAACTTTCAAACTAAGGTAATAGAGAAGTCTTGAAAGTTCACAAGTTTAGGAACAGAATTCTTAAATCAGATCATGTCGAATTTTTTATTCGCCAAAAAGAAATACTTTTGCAAGCGATATTGTCCTTGAGGTAGACACACACTCCTGCTTTGTATCGAAAGTTAGAGTGAAGGTTGTATTGAAGAAATTGCAAGTCGGGTGAATCGTAGCTTTCAGAAGAGACTTGTGTTCCAGACAATAACAAAATGTCAGATTGTAATTGTTCAAGAAGTTGGTGAACAGCATTAAGATTACACCTGATACCGCGGAGGTTGCAGTAATGGATAAGAAAGTGAGTGCTTTCCACGACCGAGGTCGCTTGGGCCCTGCCCTCCCGGACATCCGAACGGGGCAGGAATTTACGTCCGTCATTTATTACCCTAGAAACCAACGCAATATTTTCTTTTGATTTTGGCCTTTTAAACCGATTGGAAAACAGTGAGAGTGAAAGGAAGGATAAGGAAACGAGTGACCAGCAGCTCTTAACGAGCTCAAAAAATCGGAAACCCAATATTAAGGAGTCCATGGTAGGGGTAGTGGCACCTCCCTGGCTGGGATGGGGTACATATCCCTCCCACCTGAACTGAAATGATGTTAACTTAAACAGGCGTTTTAACGCTAGAAACCAGGCTTCCCCTAGCCACGCTCAGGTTTCCCCTCGCACAATCCATTCAGCACCTTAAACTAACAAACGACCTTGGAATTGGGGGATTTTTATGTACGACGTTCCCTAGCCACGCCTTGATAGAATCGCAGTTGCGGTATTAGAAAATGGCTATCCCGATTTAACACCTAACCTAAACAGGGAAAGGGTAACCGAAAAAGAAAAATCTAAATATGCAGCGATAATACCACACATACAAGGTACCTCAGACAAAACACGAAAGATAGGCAGGATACAAGATACGCACTTCCAAGAATTGTGTATACAACCTACAATGCGAATGCGGCAGAGCATATATAAGAGAGAGCAGTAGACCACTCAAAGTGAGAACGCAGGAACATAATAACAACGTCCGCAAGGGCGAAACACAAAGATCAAGAATCGTCGGAAACTCAAGGAAGCCACACACATCGCACTAGCAGAAAATCCAATAAGCCAAGATAGTGTGGAAATGAAACCCATATGGATTCCAATAATGCGCGAAGAGCTAAAGCGTAATACACCTGCGCAAGAAGTTACGGCGCAACATGCGCAATAAACTACTGCGCAACCACGAAAAAAGTTATATATATATATATATATATATATATATATATATATATATATATATATATATATGTTCTAAAAAATATATAAAATGGATTACTCAGTGGCTCAGCGGTAAAGGTGTCAGACTAGTAAGTGAAAGGTACCAAGTTCGAATCTGAGAGTAGTCAAGTGCTTGGGAAAGAGATTGTAACACATGAATTCGGCTCAAGTGCGAAAACAGTCATTCTCAAGACTAATCCTGATGACGGAAGCAGAGTCCGCTTCCGAAACGTCGCGCTCTACAAGCCAAAACTGTGGAAATAGGCCTATCAACTCAACTAATATGAAACCACAGTGACAAAACACTTATAATACAGAATTAAATTTTGGTATATGTCGATGTTTTCTCTTTAGTGTGCGTAGTGTTGCTACAGCGTATAATAGTAATTTTAGCCACATCAATTTTTGTTGTTCCTTGCGCAAACGCAAACTGAACTCACTTAAATCATTTCCGTTCGTGCTATCTTGCAACGCTGCAGTACGTTATAAATTTTTAAGTTTTACTGACTTGTGTAAGGTATGTAATGGCTTTTATTTCACACTAATACATTATAAACAAATAAACCCTTAGTTACCGTAACTGTAAACATGTTCATAACTCCCTTGGGAATTATACTAGGCAGTTATAGATCTAAAACTCTTAATGTATTTGACAAATATTTGCACACTTGTCAGTTGACATATCCATAGTAACCATGCCTACTTAATTTTTAAACAACGTTCGTTTAATTTTAATAACCAACAAAATTTCGTTTTCATATTTCATTTATAATGTATTAGTATGAAATAAACTTATTTATCTATCTCGTGAATTATGTATGTTAATAACCGCGGGCAACTTACAATCCCTCAGGACTAACGTCTCTCGGGATTTCTGTTGCCCTCGGTGATTAACATCCTCATAACTCCGTTGATACGTAAATAACTATTAATTACATTTTGTATATATTATATTTAATAGGGAAAGCCCTTGGCATTGGGAAAATCCTGATTTATTAAGAAACACCCAATATGATAATGAATTTCGTATCATGTAATTAATGGTATAGGAAGCGTAGTTGATGACGTCACGAAGTTAAATACATAAAATGCATGATAATGCAATTTCATCTCCAAGAAATATAAATGAAGATACCTTTGTTTTGCATCGATAACGCATGCTGTTGATATATCTGCTTTCGTCGTCTAATGCTTGCTTTCGTTGTCCCAAGCCTGCTTTAGTAGTCTGATCTACAGTTCGTTTATTTGTACGTTAATGAAGATAATGGAAATAACCTTACCGTACCGTATGTTTATCATATTGATGGGAAGTGAAGTTCTCAAACTGCAGTTTGTTTCAAAATAAAGTTAGTACATTGTATTTATTTGAGTGTAAGACAAAAAGAAAGTACGTATCCTTTTAATGCAAAGTACGTTTTAAGTAAATAACAAGTTGGTATAGTGTTGTTTTGAAACAACTGACTACATTTTCTAAGATAAAAATATTTGAGTGCATAAGCTAGTAACTGTAATGTTTGTTGATATAGGTTAAGTAGACGTTGTTATGGATACACAGCATTGATCATTTTTCATTTTGAATTGTACGTAAAGATAAGATATATATGTTTACTTAATTGTGTTGAGTTTAGAAATTAGTTAATACCGTAAAGCGTTTGACAATTCGCGCGCCGCAAATGTCATTTAACAGCTGCATCGGTCGGGGTTTATAGATCGAGGGTGTTCTTAGTGAAGTGTAGGTATCTACTAAGGAAGGGTTTTTCTAAATTTCGCCCCTAAGAGGGGGGGTTGAATTAAAAATATTGAGCTTGTCTTCGTTAAACATCAGCTGACAATAAAGTGTATAAGATTTTGACTTTTTGATATTAGATCAGACACTGGAATTTTGTCAAACCTTCAATTGTTTCTTTGCAGGAAGATTGCTGTACACTAATAGAGTGCAGAAATAATCAAGAATCCGTTAACACTATGGTTGGATTATCTCACTGTAGTAAGTATTCTAAAAACGATGCAAAACAAAATGGTCGCCTAAAAATTGAATTTATCAAACTTAGTCATTTAGTACAGAAAACTCTATATATTCGAAATATGTTTTTTTTTCTTTCTCTTTGCTCAAACTTAAACCTGTGCGGTGTACATAATTTTAAAACTCCCTAATAGCTCCCATAATTGAGATTTTGGTTATCAAGTAGTAAAAACCACCAAGTCATACATAAAAAATTATAAAACCGCTAAATGTTCAGCTTAGCTTCACTCTAACTTCGGATATGATTTTATTGACTAAAATCTGTTTCCCTAATAGAGATATACAAAGTGGTATTAGAAACACAAGAACCATAAAAGTACATTAGCAACTGTTGTTCCACTAGCTCCCTATGAAAAAATTCCTGGGACAACGTATGCTTTAATATTTACAAAAAGATAAAATAAACCGCACCCGGTAGTGATAAGGGACCTAGTAAAAGTAAAAATTTTGATTTAAAATCAGAGGCTTTCAGTACCTATCTAATAGGGGTGGTCTTGTTGGTGGGAAATAGGGGAGGCTTCCCGCGTAATACCAAATTTTGTCGTAGAATATAGGCGCAGAAAAAACATGTTATCAATGACATTTCGCGTAGCGTCATTATTAGCCATTTGGGACAGTTTGATCTGAAATTGTTCTTACTATAGTCAGTGAATCTTACTACCGAATTTTAAATGGTAGTGAACAGGGCCCGTGAAGTTAGCAGGATTGTAAACACACAAACCGCAGTTTGCAGTACAATACTATGTGCTTCGTCTGTACTAGTATATGCTGTGTGATACTGTAAAATGAAGTACTCCTCAAACAATTATAATTACACTCATATATCCAACTAACTGTTCGCGACAAATAAAAGCACATGTAACTAATATGAATTGGGCAGTTTGTGCCTTGTTTCTGCCAGATTGCACCAAAAAGTGTATCTGTTAGAACCACCTCCAAGGGTAATACTTAAACGGATTTCATCAGGATCAGGTAAATTCACACATATAATACAAGCACAAAGGGAGCACAAAGAACTTAAATTAAATACGTTACTTGTGCTTTCATTCCACGCATTATGTTAGCCAAGCATGTTGGAATACACATTATGGGTGGTTCTGCCAGAAAACTTTTTTTCTTCGCAAACCGCTTAAACGGCTGAATTTAAATTTGTGGTTTGCGCTTTCTTTTTATGCGTGAAGTACGCTGGCCATATTGTAAAGGCTCTCACGCCAAACATGTTAGGACATAATCGGCTAGACCTAAAATTTTGTTTTTGTGGCCATTTTTTTTTTGAAGTGTGAAATTAGTTGTACATATTAAAATTCTGATAATTTTTGTACGAGTGGTTCTGCTAAAAATTAAGTAGGGTGGGGTAGAGTATAACAAGGGGCACAGTGAAACATTGCAAATTTCGTGGTTATGGAAGGTTCGACTGCCATGTCGTTCACTGTGTGCGCTCTGGCGACTATCACTCGCCAGTTGATATCGTGCATTAGACTAGGGCTGTTGTCTTGTATTTCCAAGAAGGTTAATCTCATTTTAAGGTAAATAAAGTAAATATTTTAACAATGATTTCATACGGTCCAAGCCTAGGTGTGTGTTACATTTTAGAGTTTGTTCTTATACATAAGAAATTATGTAGTTTAGAGTATCAAATGCCGTATTATTCATGCTGTTGTCACTTCTTGTTTTCTTTCAGTGCGGCTTTTAAGCTTTAAGTTTATGTGGGGTAGACTGAAACATATTTCAGGTATGAGATATATAAGGCTGCAATGCGTGTTAGTTATGAGTAATCTGACTAAACGGTTTCCATTTCTTTCATATTTAGAAAATCATGAGAAATCGAGTAAGACAACATCGGAACTTTTACCGACGAACAAATGGAGAGGGCTGTTAAACTAGTGTGTGAAGACAACTTTAAACTAAGAACAGCAGCAAAAGAGTGTAATGTCAATGATGTTTCATTATATCGGTAAGTTTGGCAAATAGAAAGTCATAATAAATTAATCTTACCTTTTGCAGATATGTAAAAAAGAAAAAAGCTGCAGCGAATACTGAGGACCAAATTCGCTTCACCCCAAAATATATATCTCGGTTGGTATTACAAAAATTCAGGAAAAGGCATTGGTTGATTATTTAATAACTTGTTCCAAAATGTGCTACAGAAAATCAACTCGTGATACTCGTGAATTGGCCTACGAAGTGGCAACTCTCAATGATATTGATGTACCTCCGAATTGGCATAAAAATTCAGTAGCAGTTTATGATTGGATGAGAGGATTCTGCAAAATAAACCCGACTTTGTCTATAAGACGAAAAATGTTCTTTATCGCACTGCACATCATTCAATACCCACACTGTGAAGGCATTTTATGACAATCTTGAGGCAGGCCTACAGCGCTCGGAAAGTTTTGTGTTTTGCAGGTGGTTCCAGATATGGCATCTTGACGAGACGGCTACTTCTACTGTGGTCAACAAGTCTGTTAAGATTATCGCAGAAAATGGGTGTAAAGGAGTGGCTACTGTAGCAACTGGAGAAAAAGGCGCTCTGATAACAACTCTCTATTTCACGGGAAACACAATACCACCCGCTTTAATTTTTGCTCGAGTAAAATTTCGGGATTATATGTTGCTAAATGGTCCCCCAGGATCTCTGGGACTAGTAACGAAAAGCGGCTGGATAACTGGAGAAATTTTTCCTCGGGTCAACAAACATTTCATCAAGCACACCTTGACATCCAAGGAAAATCCGACATTACTGGCAATGGTGATCAACTTGGCTAGAGATAATGTTATAACAATTGTAACTTTACCGCCACATTGCAGTGGAAAATTACAACCATTAGGTGCATTCCGCTCCATACCCTCCTAACCTATTACGCTTCTGCTCTGGATTCGTGGCAGAAGCTGAATCCCGGAAAGGTTCTTTCCATATAAAATATTGCTGGTTGCGTGAATGAAGCCCATCAGGCCATGATTTCGGAGACAATTATCATCAGAAAGACCAGAATATTTCCTTTTGATCGCAATTTATTCACCGAAGCAATTTTTTTAGGGAGCTTCGTAACTGATAGACCCGATACAGAGACAAGCGAATCTGAAACAGCTCTAGCGTCAATATCAGCCGGTCAGTCAGCATCGTTAATTATTCAGTCAACCCGACTCTCTGCTGAAAAATCACCAATGATTCAACAGAATTCATCTCTAGACATATCAAACAGCGGAAACGATTCACAAATGACAATTACTGAAAACAAATATTTCAAAACTCTGACAATGTTCAAAGGTTATCCAAAGTCTGGCCCAAGAAAAAGAAAACCTGGAAGGAGCAGAAAAGAATGTAATTGAAGAAACTGTTCTTCAAGAGGCTGCCAAGAAATCCAAACATGTTTTAAAAAACAGCAGGCAAATGTCAAAAAAATCGTGTGGACGGGTTCCAAAATCGAGTTTTTTGGAAATATTTCGAAAATGACAAAATTTTCGAAAAAATTGCAAACACTTTTTTCTGAAAAATTTTATTTCCTATCTAATTGTATTTTCACTTTTTGAATACGTTAAGTAGTTCCGGAGATATTTAGGAAAAACTGCTTTTTTAAGTGACGGTTTTTTGCTAATATCTTGTAAACAGTTTGTTGTACAGAAAAATTATAGAGACAAAAACTACTCACAATTATATTACTAATCACAAATTAAACAGAAAGAATCTAAACGATAAAAATTTGCAAAAGGGGTACTTACCCCCAACTTTACCCCTGTCCCCATATCACACAGACCCCAAAAACAATCAATCGCTTTGGGTAGTTAATTAACATCTATATGTGTGCCAAATTTCAAGTTGATATGTTAAGTCCTTCGAATGTTATGGAGTACACACATTTTTTGTTCAAATTTTGTTTTTAGACGCTTTCGAACATTTTAAAGCGATTTAGCAAGTCTAAATTTTTGAAAATTTTTAGCTATCCATAATGGGCTCATTTCACTCTGCCCCATGTGTGGGGTAGAGAAAGAAAGTTATTCATAGTGCAAACATATTTCGAAAATTACAAGTTAACGTATTTACTACAAAAACATTTTTTTTTCACTCTATCCCCCCTACCGTACCTACTAACGCAAACCGTTCCAAACGATCCCATTAGAATCTGTGGTTTATACTTTTAATGTTACATTAACTTCATGGACCATAGTAAATACTTCAACTTGAACTGATAAAGTCACATATGAACGCACTAAAATGACAATTGCCAAGTTAATCTCACATTTCTCCTAAGGTTTGACACTCATGCATCTCATATTAAATTGTTACCGGGTGATTCTTTAATACTGATGATAGTTTGAATTTCGCGTGTACGATTCTAGTTTTTTTTACGGTATTGAATTGGTGGTTAAATATTTTTAGTTACTTTATTCGTTCTTTTTTGACATCAGTGCCGTCGTTAATTTGGTCTTCTTGTTTTTCATTTACTTTTCTATTCTGTATTATCAACGTTCCTTAAAACAGTTTTTTTTCAGAGCTAGGGGAAAGTGTCCTAAAAGGACATAGCATTTAAATGCATAGATCAATTATTTTGTTAAGTAAAAGTACTACTGCTTTTGGATGGACATATTAGCTACAAATTTTTACAAGCAGTGACCTTCGCTAAAGGACATAACATAATCCTAATGTGCTTTTCAGCACACTGCACTCACCGCATTCAATCATTGGATGTTTCATTTTTTGGCCCACTTAAAACATTTTATAATCAAGAGTGTTCAACATGGCTTAAAAATCATCCCGGGACAGTCATATCCCAATACCAGATTAGCGAACCGTTTTCTAACGCTTATGGAAAGCTGCGACAACTCGAAACCAATTAGTGGTTCTTTTAAGACCGAAATTCAGTCACTTAATGATGACATATTTCCTGATGAGTTTTTCGAACCAGCTGAAACAACAAATGTTCCAATTCAGAATAATAATTTTGGTGAGACATCTTCATCTTCTTGCTCTAAAGATGCTGGGACTTCGATTATAATCACTACACAAAACAACGATAATAACAACAATCCTCAAGACCATCAGGAGATAAACATAAACATAAACGTTCTGGAAAATGTTATTATTCAACTAGGCAAAAATCCGGATAAGACAGACGTAGAAAAGGAAGACAATAAACGTGAAGACTTGAAGAAAAAGTTACTTTACAGGAAATATCCCTGTTCCAGCAGCTACAGAAGTTAAAAAAAGAAAGAAGAAAGCTACTTCCTGTATTTTGACAACGACACCTAATTTAGAAGAGCTTAAAGAGAATGCCGAGCAAAAGAAATGTGCAATTACTCGCAAACAAAGGGCTGAAAAGATAGGAAGGTCCAAACGTGACTTATTTCAAAAGATTCCTGTACCTATACATTATGGAAGTTCTGATGAGGAGGATCCCTTTGGAAGTGAAGCGATGAACTTGATTGTGCTTACTTGTATTGCAATGATTTATATAAAAATCCCGTTCAAAGGAGGTTTGGATTAAATGTATGACGTGCAATATGTGGGCCCACAGCGAATATGCTGGGGTTTCCCCGAAAATAAAAGCATTTACGTGTGATGCCTGTAGCTATTAAGTAGATACCTACCTATTGTTTTCGTGAAAGTTGAGGTATGCCATTTTACCATCAATAGGTATGCCATTTTAAAACCTAGCGTGCTGGTAAAATGGTACACCTGATGTTATTTTCAAAACAAAATTTTGTTCATTGTGCGTTATAAAAATAAAGTTTTAGTTGCTAACTTTAATGTAGGAAGTTAATATGATAACAATATTTCCATTTGCAGTTTATTGCAACCAAAAATAAACGAAATATATCGCATTCAACAAAAGTATGCCGTTTTAGGCCACTGCGTAATTCAAGAATTTATTAAAATAAGTGATTAGATAATATTTACATCAGACTAATTACCATTTGTAAGTTAAAAACTTTCTTGAAGATAAGAAAATAAGAATTGTATTTGCAAGGCAAAACCTACAGGTCGCCCATTACTACGAAATGATGAAGTTGTAGAAAACATAAGGCAACGAATGGAAAAAAGTCCCAAAAAATCAATCCGCCAGTTGGGCTCAAGCTGATAAGTTTTCCAACGTAAGATAAATTTGTGATACCTACTAACTTTATTTTCAGATTACAGGGTTGGCTTATTCAACATGCTAACGGATTTTGCATAAAAATCTACAAATGCACCCATACCGGATTTCTGTTGTACAGCAACTGCATGCTGTTGATAATGAGAATAAATGTAATTATTGTGATTGGTTTACTAACAATTTAAATAACCATATTTTATAGGAAGTGTCTGGGGTCCGAAAGCTCGTATCCTTGGCATACACTTAGGAGTCCGAAGGTTATTGGAGTACAATGAACGTGTTTTGGTGTTTAGTCGTTCATTGGACTAAACTTGTTGTTGATTTCTTGTTGTGAAAAAAATTGTGCTTAGAAAAGAAAGGAAATAAATAAAAAATTAAAAAAGTAATACAAAACCTTCAATATAAAAAGAACATTCTTTTAAAAAATTTTATTACAATATAACTTCAGACACAGTTAGATAGATCCAAAGATCATTAATTATATTGCAGGCCGCTCTTAATTTTTTTAAGCAAATTTAAATAGATCCATATTGCTTAAAGTACACATTCTGATAGATGCTGCAAACAAACACATGTTACCTGAAAAATATGGAACACTAGAACTGTGGCAGGACCTGTAACAAACAAAATGCACCCACGTACCATTCAAAATTAAAAAACACCTAACGCGTTTAGATAGCTACGCTAACATCATCAGCGGTCGATCGCTGATGATGATAGCGTAGCCATCGAAACGCGTTCGGTTTTTTTTAATTCTGTGTGGTACGTGGGTGTATTTTGTTTGTTAAACACATGTTACAAATATTTATACATTATAATCAGTAATTTTATTAAGAACCGTTATCGTTTTTGAGAATGGCAAGGATAACTAACACTAACCCCCTTCTTGATTAATTAGAGAAGATTTTTAAATACACGTTTAAATGCAAAATCAAAAATAAGCAAATGTATAGGTATTTAAAACTACCTTTCTACAGTAGTTTTAACATTCTGAAGTTTTAAACAAAGCCGTGGAGACCTATTGACATTCCAAAAGTTATTGAGCAAACAAGCAATCAATATTTTTTACAGAAGAATATTATTTTTTGAGGTTATTTGGATCTATCGGACCCCTAACCAATTGATATTGATATTTTAAATGTAACTTTTATGACCGATGAAGCATGGTTTCATTTATATGACTATATTAATAGTCAAAATTATCGAATGTGGGCAGCTGATAATCCACATAATCTTGAAGAGGAGCTTGAAAGAATTACACCTGCAACTCTGAAGCATAGAGTGGAATTGTGTCGTGAACATACGGTGGAAATTTTTATAGTGTATTTAATAAAATGTGTATAACATAACTGTGCTTAGTGTAAGTGTAAAATTTGTTGTAAAACAGGACATTTATTTGTAATTTAAAAATAAATTATTAATTAGAGACATACCTATTTATACATACACCACTGTAATTAAATAAATGACAATGTATAATTACCAATCTTAGAATTTTTTTGTTTTGCGGGAAATTCAAACTGTCATCAGTTTTAAATAATTTTGATAGATCATCATCAACATCCAACAGTTTTCTGTACAATGAATTAATAAAAATAAATGCCTACAAAATATTTCGTTATGACAGAATTGATGTAGCTAAAGCAGTAGATCTCTTAATTTATGTTAAGATTAATTCACGTGAAAAAAGAACTAACTATTTCTTACAGATGTTATAAAATCAGATCAGTTGAAGAGTAAATTGGAAGCATAATTTGTTGATTACTGAAATATGGGATCGACATACCTATATTATCAAAATAAAAACGGGAATTACGTTCATAATTAAAAATATATACATTTTTTGGATAAAATCCTGTATTTCAAAGCAAATTTTTACAAGCTGTAAACGTTTCAATAACAACTGCATCATATTTTATAAATAGTTGCAATTGCTATTGAAACATTTAAAGCTTTGTAAAATTGACTTTTAAATGTACGACTTTTATCCAAAACGATAAGTATTTTAAGTATAGTCAGGCCGGCGAGAGGTGTCTTAAGACTCATCTTTTAGTAAAGCATGGTTTAAGATTTTAAAAACGTATGTCCTTATTGGTTCATATAGTTAGTAATTTTGAATACCAACAAAACATCGTCAATGTTTCTAGGTTATTTTCAAATTTAAGCCGCGCTGTCAAATTTAAATAAAATTATTTTTCGAATATCTCGGGATTTAGCAACCTAAAGGTCCTAAAAATCCCCATCCACTTGTATAAATAGAGTCAAATTTCGTTTAATGTCTGTTCGCACTTATTCTGGCATGTAAAGTCCACCGAGTGTGGGTAGTCGTATGCTAAAAATATATTTTACAACTGTAAACGATTATCAGAACCGAGACTGGGTCAACAAAATTTCGTTTTGGATCCGTTTTACAAATTAATTGTATCAACAATTTTCAATAAGAAACGAATTAGCTAGCAGTGGGCAGTGCCCGAACGAAGTCCGAAAAGTTTGGTTAATTGCGGAAGATCCTTTTATCCCACAGATCTCACTGCGTCAAGACTGCAATTTGGTTATCGAAGCCACTTATAAATAACTGATTTTGTCATAAATAAATACATTGTATTGGATGTTAAAAATGAGATTTATTATTAGTTAATAATATAACCGATTTTAAAAATCTCAGTTTAACATTTTTTCTATATATATATATATATATATATATATATATATATATATATATATATATATATATATACAAAACGAATGTAAACCTAAGTACAGCTACAGAGGTATATGTTAAATATAATAATTCTTTACAATATTATAAAGTAACTAAGATTCTAATTTTTGCTTTAAATTCACATATTGGACATCTTATAATTAAAAGTCATCACCTTCACTTTCACTATCATCTTCGCTCGACTCTCCGTCATTGATTACTAGAGGTTTTACCATTTCCTCAGCTCTTTTTTGAACGTCCCACCACTGGCTCATTTTCTTTTCAGCATGTAAAATACATTTTTGCCACAGTTCTCCAGTTACTTGGTTTAATCAATTGTTCCATAGCGATAAAACATTCTCGTCCCTGAAGCCCTGTCTTCCAACGTTTTTGTTGTAATACTATTTACAATTTACCCATATTAACTCGATAGGGTTGAATTGGCAGTGATACGGAGGTGAACGTAAAATTTGATGTCCCCATTGATGAGCGATTTCATCAATTGCATATATTTTTGGAACTTGCAAATCCTTGGCAATTAGTAATAATTCCACATTCAGCATATCATTCGAATGAGGAATATTGTGTTTTTTTTTAAATTGAAGATCTTCTTTCTTCCAACTAGTCGAAGGTAATTTTTCTACTAAAAGTGGAATGATAACTGGCATTGTCAAGAATGATCAAACGTGGTTTTTCTAAATTTGGTAAAAGCTGTTCTTGAAACCATTTTTGAAATAAATCAGCGTTCATATTATCCTGGTAGTCTGCTGTCTGAATTTTACTGGAAAATATCAAGGATGAATTAGGTATAAAACCATCCTTGTTGCGAGCACTCAGTACGATAAAACTAAAATTTATTCTATTATAAGTTTTTGTTATGAACGAATAAGTTCAAAGGTAAACTTTTTATTTATGTATTTAATAAAATTAATAATAATTTTAAAATTTATTCGGTTAAAAATATTATTAACAAATCCGACTATTTTAATTACCGTTTCCCTTCTCCAAGCGGTTTGTTTTTTGTGCTTTTCAAATCATTATCATGCCATGATTTTCGAACGTTTCCTCGACTAAAAATCCAAGTCTCATCCAAAAAGACAGGATCGTAACTAATTTCACAACTTTTATTAGCAAAATATTTTCGCAAAAATGTTGCTCGAGCACCAGCAATATGAACCTGCTCCATTGAACGCCTTCTTCCATCGTCAACTTTGAATTCAAAACCAATTTTGTGTAACAATTGTTTCAAACTCGTTTTACTGAAGGTAAATATTTTATCTTCTTTAAGTTCAGTTTGGAGTTTTTCGAAAGTAATATGTGAGCCTAAAATTAAACAGTGATTAACTCCGTTTCAACAATAATTTCTGAATTATTTACCAGTTGCATGCATGGTGTACATTTTCGTTTCAGAACGTCTTTCACATGTTCGTCGACGTCCTCTGGCTTCGACTTCAAACGCAGCCTATGTTTTTGCGGTGAATCCGGCGCCGATTTCCCAGATTCTAAAGCGAGAGCCATTCTTCCGAGTTACGGTTTTCTCGGAAATGCCGCATGCGAGAGCAGTTCGCTGCAACATAATATTACATAAATATAAATTTAAATAGTGAAAATTATTAGCGTACCTGGATAATGGAAGTTAAAGGTAAACTTGGCCCCCCCGTTATCGCGTTCCATCTCGAAATAATGCAGTACATTCATTAACATTACTTGAGTTTGGCTTTTCAAAGATTTACCTTTTAATGACACCATTATTTGCTGCAAAATGAATAAATGCATTCAATCAATTGGAAATACATTTTGCATTATAAACTTACCTCGTAATAGTGAATATTATTAATAATAGTTTTGAAAAAGCTGTTGTTTACAAATGCAATGGAAACTAATAAATTACGTAGCGAAAGATAAATTATTATAACTACAAAACACGATGCGATTATACGAAACGAAATACGAAGAATAATTTGAGGTTAAATAGCCAAGTAGACATCTGACAGCGATACTACAGTGCGATCATCATTGTTTGGCCGTGCCGCTCCTAGAACAGTACTACTGTTCCGCATCCTTAAAATGAAAATTATGCTATGTCCAGTGGCGTAAATGCAGATATTAAAATAAATACTACCATAAATGACAAAAACTTTGGTGAATGACGAATTGCGTATTATGTAGACGTACAAAAACTTCAATAATTGTAATTTAGTCTTTCTTAAGACTAAAGGGGAATTGTTATAAGGTATGTAAAAATTTGGTTAAAAATCATCATTTATTATTTTTAATTGATATTACAGATTTTCTGGATTTCCAAGGCGTATTTCTGGTGTATTAAACCAATACATGGTATTTACTCGTCAAATTCAAGTTTTGTAAGTGCTTTTATATACCAAAAGTAATGTTTAAAAACAAATTTTGCTTTTTAACCTCAATTTGGTTACGAGAATAATGTACAGTTTAGAGAGTAAAAACTGTTTACATGAGCGTTTAATGATCTTTTTGTTTATATTGACATGAGTGGTTTGAAATAGGCAATAATGTATGAATTTTGTTGTCCGGTTGAAAATCAATAATCGAAAGGTAAATCATAGCCAAGGCGGCAAATTATCTACAATGTGTACCAATTTATGAAAAAGAAAAGAAGGAACGATGACAATGCCATTATCCCAATTACAAGAATGTGTTGCTGAAGAAACCGTTCTAGACAAGCTACTAGTTGAAAATGGTCATGCTGTCCTTCGTCTCCCTTTGTACCACTCTGTATTAAATCCCATTGAAAATCGGATAGCAGTGAGGAATGTGACATTTCAAATGGAAGGTGTTAAGCAATTGGCAATGAAGAATTGAAAAATTACAACTGAGAACTCAAGAAAGTGTGTGAATATGTGGAGAGTGAATATTTAAAAAGGAGTGATATTGGATGATGTTACCTTTACAATGACATTAAAACATTTAAATGAATTTTTAAAATGAATTTGTCATTAATCAGAAATCAATGTAGGATATATTTGTTAAATAATATTAGTGAAAACAAATTACATGTATGACTGGTTAGTTTATTATAAATGTATACATTCAACATATTCAGCACAAGTCAGGTACACCATTTTTGCTGGCCACCTTTGAATGTACACTGGTGAACATCACAAATACATTATAATGGAAAAAAAGAACTTATTTAACTTAATGCTAGAAATCACTTTTGCATTGCATTCTAATTTTTGAACAAAAACTTATTTCAGATTATATACCACTGATTTAGTCCTCATATGGAACTAGTCACCATGTCTACTTTATGATATACCTATTGTTTTTTAAGATAACTCAAATCTGTACATATTGATTTAAAGCACAGCAAATAATGAATTAATAATGCATTGTTTTTTTAGATCTCAACCGTGCATGTAAATTTTCCCTTGCAAACACTACCACGCTCATGAAAACGACTAACAATTCTTCGAATGTGTCGGCATAAAACATCAATCATCTAATTCGTTGTTCTGAAAGTGATGTTGATATTCTTCAACACATAATCGTACTGAATACTTCCAGTTTCCATCCACATCTTTTTCGCCGTTTCGGAAATAAGCTTCCAAAATAAACTTGTCTTGTTCCACAGTAAAAGGCATTATAACCTAAAAAAATTTATTTACGAAAAAGGCATAAAATACACGAATAAATTTACCTTGAAAGTCCTGGTTAATTTATTAATGAGTTTTGAAAAAAACTAATTTATTGTAATACAAATGTAGATAAAGGAATAATTGAAAAAGGAAAAATCTATATACGTTTATGAAATGTCAATCGAAGATGAAATAAATATTTGTGCCTAATTTCACTAGTAACTTGGAATAAACTTTTGATAAAAATTCTGTAAAAAGCAGTTTTTTTTCGGTCATTCATTGATATCCCGGTATATACCCCTTGTTGTACTTTTAAGCACTTTTTACACTGTTGTTGCCACACAACACTCACTTTGTTGTGTCAATTTTGATGGTATAACAAACACATCCATTCTAACCTAACTTTTGACTTTAATTAGGTTTGTTTGTTATTTTATATATGTAATGGATGTATCAATAAATGATATTACAAACACACCAAGCGATGAAAGTGACTATGAAGAGATAGCACACACGGCAGCTGAAGTTTTAGAATTAATGGAAGAAGCATGGTTAAATGAAAAATTTGCACCGGAGATATTACCTCATAGATACAATGTTGTAGAATGCCTTCTTGGACAAATAAATCATATTGAAGAGAATTTAAATAATGTTAATAATGATGATCTACGTAGAAGCTTGCACCAAATGGAATTAGATAGATTACGATACCTAGTTTGTAGCTACTTACGTTTACGGTTAGAAAAAATTGAAATGTATGTTTATTTCATTTTAAAGCAAGAGGAAGAAAGAACTCAAAAAGGGGATGAGAACTATCTTAATAAAAATGAATTAGAATTCGCGAAATTGTACCAACAAAGTAGGTAGTTTTATATGTTGTGGACACCAAAATTTAACTTCCAAGTATTACGCCTACTTTATATACAACTAAGAAGTAATAACGAATAATTAATGACCAAAAATTAAAACCTCGATATTATATTTTACTGCTGATATAAAAACTGAAAATTAATGAAGATTTTTATTCTTATAATTCTTAGTTGAAATTGCAAATGTGGTGACAATATACTAATGAGAGTGCATAGTAATTCTTAATTATTAGTCTTTATATAATACCCAATTTGTTAGCTCTAGTTCTTAGTCTTAGAGGTTAGTTGCTATATAAACCACCTTTTAATTTTAGGTTTAGATCAGCATTTCGTAGATCAATTACAATTTTGGCCAGGAAATATACCAGACGAGTGGAAAAATCAATTGATACTTCCAAATATACATTCTTTCGTATTTATGAAGGCAAAAAATGAGATTGAAGGTGTGATGGTTAGTCACGTTAATGAAGAAGAGGAAGTTGTAGATTTAAAAATGGGATCTCAGATATTAATCTCTTACAATAATGTTGCACAATTAGTTAAAAATAATGCATCTTGTTTAATTTAGTATTTATTTACTCATGAATTACTTAAACAAAAATTATATTTCATTTATGCTTGTTTTCCTTGCATTTATGTTTCTCTGCATCTTTATGTAATTTATTTTCTGCTGCTAACCTAACCCAGTCTCTTACTAATTATGTAAAAAAAACATTTTGATTCTGTATCAAATTGTGAGGACTTTCAAATTCTATCACGTCCATCTATAACCAAGAGCACCAGAATACATAATGTATTTAACCTGTGTGCTATTGCCATGACTGCCAAACTTTAGAATTTCTTCTAGTTGCGTCTTGAATTAATATCAATTCTATAAATATAATAGCAAGCATTTGTTGTGTACTTTGGTCTAAGGTATCAACAAACGTTTGGCAATACTTACTAAAGATCTACATTTGCAGTAGCTTTATCCATTACCTACTAGTGTTCTGTTGTTTTTAAAGATATCTCTTGCTAGACAAATTAACTCTGTCAAATGGTGATAGTTAATGTGTCTTCCATTTTCTGAGTTAGATGGTCAATAGCTGATTTCAGCTCAATATGTAATCAAGTTAAATTTATACATTAAACAAATTCCAAAGATTTTAATGAACTGGCAGAAAATTAAGTTAGGAATGCTTACGCAGAGCTGTTCAAAATCATTTTAAAAAAGATTAAATCAAAAATCATAGATTATTTTCATTTGGACAAATGATTTAAATCAAAGATCATTTTGAATATAAAAATTATTTAACCTTTTTTACGATTTAAATCATTTTAGGAAAGATTTAAATCTTTTTAAGCGATTTAAATATTTTTTTGAAAATTCGAATTTTTTTAAAAGATTTGTTATTTTAAAAATTTGAATCAAAAAGTAGATACTAGATAGCAGATACTAATCGTTTTGTAGTGTATAAAGAAAAAAATACTCTTTTAAGTAATTTATTGAAAAATACAGAACAAACATATTTGACTAAAGAACGCATTAAACAATAACAGAATAAATTTTTTAGGTAGTTACTTTATATATCTCTTTAAACACTATTTGATTTTAACAAAAGATTTTCGAAGTTTTTGTCGGTCAATGCATGCCGACGTGGAGAATCAAAAGTAGCAAAGGAGAACATTCGCTCCACGGGAGTCAAAGGTGGTAAAATGCAATTATATTTAATAAACATTTTCTTTAGAATAGCATATTTATTTAATATGCCTAATTGATTGGAAGGGTCCTGCAGATACTGAAGAAATTGTAATTCAAATTCCTGAGAAATAGACGGTGGTCCATTTACAGTACACATTTCTGATATAGTGCTAAATTCAAAAAAATCTTCAACTTCCTCCTGATCTATTACTTCATGCGCGACATAGTTTTCAGCACTTATAAATTCTTTTGCCGCATTTATTACTATGTTTTTAACTTGATTCTCTTGAAGAACAAAACTGATATTTTTAAACGAATTCAGCCACCTTAGCTTAAACTGTGTCAAAAGTGTTGAGGCTATTATGGCCATCTCTGATTGACTGTTATGCTTAAAATATACCGAAAATCGAGTTTCAATGGATTTAATGCAGACTTCAATTAAAAATCCAAGATATCGATGGTTAAGAGATTTCATTTTTTAATATTTAACACGTAAACTTCCAATCGTTGGCATAACTGTTCCAAAGTATGTAAAATTTTCTCCTTGAAGAATATCTAGCCAAAGGTTTTAGGATGGCAACATATTCTTCCAAATAATCTATCTCATTTTCTTTAAGCGAATACTGCTTTATATTTAAAGTTTCATACAGGATATTTAGCTTTTGTTTTTCTTTCAAAATTTGGCTCAAAGAGTCATAAAACTATTCACCTTGTTGCTCCAGGGTAGCTAAGGTGATGTCCTATATTTTTTAATTTTTTCTGCCGATTTTGGACGTCCTGATTTATTCCATAGTTGTGTACACTTGTTAATGATATTTGTTTGTTTGGATCTTATATTATGATTTTATTTATGAATTCATTATATCCCTCGTTGCAATTAGGTTTAACGTATGAGTAGCGCATCTAAAATGATTTGGCAAGCAGACAGGTTGTTCCTGTTCATTTCCGTTACTTCACCAGGCTCAAAATAATATCTTGCAATTCAATTTGTCATTATTGTCATCCTCATCATCATAATCCACTTGAATACTTGAATTGAATTTAATAGAACTCTCCGTTTATAAGTGTCTATATTCCTTAAAGGCTTTACAAAGTTGGCTCCATTATCTGTAATGGTAGCTAATATTTTAGTCACTTAAGCCCAAATTCGATATATATTTCTTCAAGAATCTCAGCAATTTTATCAAAAGAATGTGTACCAGAGAAGCGCCTGCAGCTAAGGCGACTGATTTCCTTTTAAGGAATCAGGTCAATCCAGTGACAAGTTACGCCCATAAAACTTCGCTTTTGAGGACCATTATCTGCTGTACTGCATACAAAATTGGTATTCGAAAGATTGACTTTAAGTTCTTCCACCATGTTGTTTTTTAAAACTGCAATTTTTCTTATAATTGTAGTTCGTGACATTACGTTTAACTTCATTCCATCGAATAACTGCACAAAATAGGGATTGTTAATTATAGAAACCGCGCGTTTTTGGCTTGTCAAAACTGGTTCTAATATCCAATTGTGTTATGGGTACAGTTTTAAATTCTGTATTTTTTTTCTGAACGACCTGTGCTCGTGACTTTATTTTTTTCTGATTTTTATAAAGTATGTAATCATTATACGCTGTTAAATGTTTATTTTTTAAATGTCTAAGGAAGTTAGTGGTTGATCTTTTTGTTTGGGCATTTCTGACATTGGGCTGATATTGCTGCATTTTCACCGCGACTGAGAATGTTAAAAAATGTTCCATCAAACAAAACTGATTCACTTGATGGTTGTAGCGGACATTTACCAAACTCAGTAGAAATGCTGCTCGATGATTCTTGATGACTAGGGCTAGGACTAGGACACGCGTTAGTTCCATCAGTATAGGATATAATGTCTACATTATGTACTGACTTGATACTCTTGTTTGAATTAGCTTTAAAATAATCAGTTAACTTATTTTTCGTTTTTGTATTTTCTAAGTTTGGCTTGTATTCAGGATCATCCGAATCATCTGTGGGTGCGTAGGGATCCAATATATCTTCAGATTCAGACATGAGTATATCAGTTTCCTCCATTTTTTCGATTGCTATTCTGGTAGGGTAGCAATTAGGCACCTTAGATAACCTGTAAAAATAAACATTACATTTTAAACAAATTCGTATTTTAAGAGTTCTTGTTCAAGTACCAATAAAAATATTTTTATTATTTTATCATAAAAATTAGGTGTACCTACATAGATTATGATTGTATAGAGTTTTTCGTATATTTTGGAGCATTACTAGAGCCTTTATTTCAAGACCTAAAAACTTTGAAATACAAAAGTCGTAGGATTTTTCCAAACAATCAGAATTTGTCATCGGATTAAACAAATGAAAATCGAAACGCTGTCAAGAAAATACTAATTTTGGTTTTAAATGGAATATTTAGTATATATTCTTTTAGATTCTAATTTTAAAATAAAAATTGGTAAAGTCGTTTAACCAATAGTTTCCTCTATAATGATTTTCGAAAAAACTGTAAAAATAAGATGTGAAATATTAAAATAAAATTAACTTGTCTGGGTATTTATGAACGCAGGGCCCATTTTGTTAGAATAGATGCACATAAATCACGAGTTTTGAGCACCCTGTATAATATTGAAGAAACTGTATTAGATGTTTTTTCAAAGTTACGCTGTTATTTTGGTAAAATATATGAATTAGGTATATAAGTCACGATTTTTTTGGACATCCTGCTCCTGTATAACATTGAGACTATTGAGAGTACATTGTTTAAGATGCAAAAAATTGAAATAAAATTGACGTGTTTCAGAGTTTTTGAAATTATGCTCTTATTTTGAAAAAATAGACGATTTTATTTATAATTCACGATTTTTTTAGACACACTGTACATTGAAAAAATTATATGAGATGCAAAAATAAAATTGACGCGTTTCCCAGTTTTCAAATTACGCTGTTATTTTGACAAAATGGACGAACATTATAAGTTCGAAAAAACTAAAATCTACGAGTTTCAAAATATTTAAATTGTGCTGGACTTAAAAAAATCAAATTACCCCTTACCTCCTAGTTCTCCGCCGTACGTTCGCTTTTTTAGAATCGTCAACTGAATTTTTACACAACTTTCCAAAGTCCAACTCACTATTTAACACAAAACACAAGCTTAAAACTAATATAAAATGTTATTTTACTATAACTAAAAAACTTCTTGATACTTCTGATACGACGACACAGCAAATGGGCAAATGCTAATAATACAATGACAACGCACGGTTGCAAGTCAATTTAGGAATACACACGACACACTAATATAGAGAGGCCGGTCTGCCACCCGTTTATGCAGCAATAGACAAGTTTGCGATAATGCCGACGAATCATGAATCATGATTTTAGCCTTTTAATTTGTAGTAGTTGTAGTGTTTTGTTTCATTTAAATCATTTTAGAAAGATTTAAATCGTTTTAAAAAGAGTTAAGTTGTTTTAAAAAGATTTAAATCGTTTTAAAAAGGTTTAAATCTTTTTAGAGATTTAAATCATTTGGAAAAGATTTAAATCTAAATTTTTAAGTCAAAGATCAAAGATACTTTTCAAAAAGATTTAAATCATAAAACAAAGATCATTTTCTGAAAAAAGATTTTAAATCAAAAAAAGTGTTTAAATCAAAAAAAGATTTAAATCTCAACTGATTTGGACAGCTCTGTAGCTTACGTATATTTAATGGTCAATAAGAGTAATTAGTTCATAGTCAAACCTAAGATATGACAATCATGCTTTTCCACATTTAAGTTGGACAAGCCTTGGTTAATTTTGATTAACTACTTTAGAATATATCTACATCATAGATTTGACACACCAGAATTACGCTGGAATGTAGATGAGACAAGTACGTTTCTATACCTATCATTCCTAAACAGACCCAAGTAGTGGGCAAAACCACTTACGAGAATCACAAGTACCAGTGGATGAAAAAGTGTAGCAATACTGTCAGTGCAAGTGTAAATACACCATACCTTAAGATGCTGATACTTTGCAACTATTGGGTGACTATACAAAAACGCCCAATTTAATTCTTAATATTTTTTTCGGAATTGTGGATCGTTGCGATTTTTCTCCAGACGTACCAATCCCGACCTGTTCGAGCCCAATTTTTGGGTGGGGGAACGCTTAGTTCGAAGAGTGTGGTTTCTTCAGTGCGTAGGTTCTTGCGTCGCAGTTGCCACGCTATTTTTCCTTGTGTAACTGCTAAGCCACGTGGTATTTAATTTATAAGTTAAGTACCTACATCATTATTTCTGGTGTAGTAAATAACATTTTTTACTAAAATTATTTTAAATAAAGAAAAACAAACATTGTGTGGTGACACATTACACACTAAACTTATATTATTTTTTTCCTTCATTTCAGTTACCTATTTTGTATTACAACAACAAAAATTGGGAGTAAGCCATATCGCAATTACACTGAAGAAGACCATCAAAGAGCTGTAGACTTAGTTACAAATGGCTATTCATATCGAGAAGCGGGAAGTGTACACAAGTGACAAGGATTCCATGGGAAAGCATATGGAATAAGGTCAAAGGAAAATATTCTAAGAAAGTTGGAGTGTCGGGCTTATTGACGAAAGTAGAAGAAAGGCACTGTGTTGACGTGCTTTTGGTAGCTGGAGAATTTGGTCCGTTGACTGCCTTCGATCTTCGATACGTGGTAAAACAATATTTAGATAAATCTGGAAGGATTATTCAACAGTTTGTTGACAATATCCCTGGATGTGATTGGGTAGTGAAATTTTTGGGTCATCATAAGACTAAATTAAACCAAAGAAGTTGTCAAAGTATAAACCGATGCCGTGCGGAAAAACCGAGGAAGAAATCAACTAATATTTCTTAAATCTAGAGATCTAGGGATCTACGGAGTGCATATTTCGACGTGGCATGAAATATCCGGAAAGGGTATTAAACATCTCCAAGACTTCTGTATTGGTAATGTTTGCAATAACGGGATCAGCTGTAGTACTGCCTCCATACACCGTTTATAAAGCGGAAAGATTATATGACCAGTGGACACTAGGGGGGGGGCAAAGAACGCCCGTTATAACAGAACAAAAAGCGGCTGGTTTGATAGTTTTACCTTCGAAGATTGGCTTGAAACCATTGTCATCCCGTGGGCGAGTAAACCGTCGAGATGTAAAGTCCTTATTGGAGACAACCTTTCTTCTAATCTCAATATTAATATAATTATCAAAAAATGAAACTCATTTGACTCAACCTTTAGACGTGGGCTACTATGGACCTCTAAGAGCACTTGGAAGAAAATATGAGAAGCCTTCAAAATCCGCGCGAACAAGCGTTGAATAAAACCTTTTTTCCTGGTTTATTAAAAATCCTCATGTACAATTAGAACTAAATAATTTAATGAAAATTAAAGGATGTTTTCGAGATACGCGGTATCAGGTCTAATCTTAATGCTATTCACCAACATCTTGAACAATTACAACCTGATATATTGTTTCTATCTGAAACACAAGTCTCCTCTGAAAGCTCCGAGTCACCCGACTTGCAATTTCCTCAATACCATCTTCACTCTAACTTTCGATATAAAGGAGGCGTATGTGCGTACATCAAGGACAGAATTGCTTGCAAGAGGGTTTCTTCCTTAGAAAATATAAATTTTGACGTGATTTGGTTTAAACATTCTGGTCCTAATTTTGTGAAATTCTACTGTTGCATTTATAGGTCTCCTAATGACAGCAACTTTCAAGACTTCTTCGATTACCTTAGTATGAAAGTTGACTACCTCCTGTCTCAGTTTCCATCTTGCGATATCTCATTTGTAGGCGATTTCAATGTTCATAACTCTAATTGGCTTCAATTTTCATCTACTACAAATCCCGCTGGTCATAGTGCAGAAACATTTGCTATTTCATGTGATCTCACACAAATGATTTCTGAACCCACAAGAATCCCTGATAACCCTAACCATACTCCACATCTTCTAGATCTCTTTCTTACATCAAACCCTCTTGTTTATAAAACTTCCGTTCTTTCGCCTTTAGGTCTTTCCGACCATTGTCTAATAAAAATCATTTCTACTGTACCTAATTCCACTGTTGTTCGCAAAACCGATAGAACCTTGTGGTGTTTTAAGTCAGCTCGATGGAGTGATTTACGGGATTTCTTTGCAACCTTTCCATGGCGTGAATATTGTTTTAAGTCGTCCTCTTCTTCGGACATCGCTCTTTCAGTATCTGAAGTCATCCTCATGGGAATGGAGTTATACATTCCGAAAAACAGTACCGTGTAGGTCATTCACGTTCCCAACCCTGGTTCAATAAGGCTTGTTCTGATGCAATATCTTTAAAAATAAATGTTACATTAAATGGAAATCTAATAAATCGGTTGACAGTCATGTAGAATACGTTGGTGCTAGAAATATCTGCAAAAGTGTCATCACTAAAACTAAAAAGTTGTTCGAACAACGAAAATGCAATGAACTAGCTACATCTCCTTTAGGCAGTCGTAAATTTTGGTCTTTAGCAAAAGCCATTAGTAAAAACTTTCGAACATCTTCATTTCCCCCCCTGACATCTATTGACGGATCGGTAGTTGCTGATTCTGTAGACAAAGCCAAGGTTTTGTGGATTTGTTTGCATCAAACTCGTGTCTCAATGATTCTGGAAAAGATGTGCCCCTAGTCAACTCTTCTTCATACGTTATGAAACCAATTCATTTTCGGTACAAGCTCTTGGAATCGATCATCAGCAGGCTTGATCTCAATAAGGCGACTGGCCCAGACGGTATCCCAGCTATTGTCTTAAAGAAATGTCCCCCGAACTAGTACCAGTCCTATCTAAGCTCTATACGATCTCTATATCTTCTGGGAATTCCTTCATCATGGAAGTTAGCAAATGTTCAACCTATTCCCAAAAAAGGTGATAAGACCGATCCCTCAAATTACAGACCAATTGCAATCACTTCCATTTTGTCTAAAATCATGGAAAAAGCCATCAATCAGCAACTGCTCACGTTCCTTGAAACTAACAAACTCCTTAGTGACCACCAATATGGGTTTAGGCAAAGTCGTTCAACAGGCGATCTTCTTTCATATGTGACCCAAGTTTGGAATAATACAGTAGAGCAGTCCGGCGAAACAGTTGTAGTCGCTTTAGATATCTCAAAGGCATTTGACCAAGTTTGGCATAAGTGTTTACTTGCCAAACTCACCTCGTTTGGGTTAAATGATACGCTCATCAACTGGGTTTCTAGTTTCCTTGATAAAAGACGAATGCGTGTCGTAGTTGATGGCTTTTTCAAAGAAGTTAGCATTAACGCGGGCGTACCACAGGGATCCGTTATAGCGCCTACACTTTTCTGCTGTACATAAACGACCTTATTTCTTCAACAACTAACCCCACCATTGCTTTGCTGACGATAGCACTCTTCACTGTAGTTCATCTCAGTCTACTCATAGTGATAATCCACCTTCTATGTCAAATCAAGAAATTAAAGCTGAAATGGCAAATTCAATCAACAAAGACATTCAACGTATTCTCGAATGGGGAAGCAATAATCTAGTTAAATTTAATGCTAACAAAACTCAGTGTTGCCTTATGTCCGCCAAAAAGATCGATCATTTCCTGTTGTAAGTATGAATGGCTCAGTTCTTAAGTTTTCAGACCCTATTACTCTGTTGGGTATGACTGTATCTTTAAATCTCTCATGGGTTGACCATCTTCTGTCAGCTACCAAAACAGCTGCTCGAAAAATAGGCTTTTTGTACAGATCTAAGCAGTACTTTACCTCTCGACAACTCCTTCTGCTGTATAAGGCCCAAATTCGGCCTCATCTGGAATATAATTCTCACCTTTGGGTTAGTGCTCCCCAATACGCTCTCGATATCGTTGATCGTATTCAAAAGAGAGCGATTAGGCTTATAAATGACCCGTCCTTAACATCTCACATACAGTCCCTTGAGCATAGAAGGATGGTTTCAGTTCTTTCTTTGTATTATCGTTATTACAACGGCTATTGTGCTGGTGAATTACATTCTTTGATACCATCTCCGGCTACCTTTGCGAGAAATACTCGGTTCGCTCATTCACATCATCAGTATGCAGTACAAATCTCCACTTGTCGTACCAAACGGGCGCAATCCACATTTTTCTACACGGCTTCTAAACTCTGGAATGATCTCCCTAGTTCCTGTTTTCCTCTCACTTATGATATGAGAAAATTTAAGGTAGCTGTTCATAGGCATCTATTGGCAATTCATTATCCCTCTATCCATCCTCCTAAGTGTTCCTGAGTACTTTAGCACGATAGGCCTTATTTAGCCTGTTCAGGTCCACAATCATAAAAAAAAAAAAATACCGGAATCATTCCATTAGACCTAGAACAAGTTCTCAAAAGACTACCGGAAAGGCGCGCCGAAGATAATAAAATTTCCCAAAATATAAATGAAGGTTTGTCCTCTTTTTTAAAAGAAAGTAGGTAGCCATATTCCCGTACAGCCTCCCAACGAAAGATAATGATAAAGATTTCACCAGGCAAGTCCGTTTGTCGTGAAGATTTCTTAATAGAAGACATTTGTGGGGAAGCGGAGGTTAATCAACAGGAAGTAGCATCATTATGTTCTACAAGTATTGAGGAATCCCTTACAGATAAAGGAAAACCTACGGAGATAGACGAATATTCAACAGAGGTTGAAAATCCCGACGATGATGAAATTTTTCCAAAAGAAGATCTGTTCGTCGTAGCACAATTTGCAACTAAAAAGACTGTTAAAAATTTCATTGGTCGAATAGAAGAGATTTATGGAAATTATCCTAAACTACTTTGTTTTTCCCCAAGAAAGTGACATTTCCGCCCAAACTGAGGACAATATTGTGCAAAAGGGAATTTTTACATTTGATGTTGACCCTACAAAATATAATTTTTGGTTGGTAACTTTTTCACATACCTATGTACCGAGTGAGTCATTAAGGAAGGACGCCGGCTATATCCCAGAAACCGCTTATGTTACGACTTCAAAAAAAAAATTCTTCAGTAAATGTGGTCAAAAGAAAATGCTGGAAATAATTTTAAAGTTTGCAAATAGACCGGTAGGTGGCGTAACTGCTGTAGTAAATTAAAAAATGTCTAATAAGTAACATAAACTTAAGGAAAAGGTATATTGGAAATATCGTAGTTGTATTTTTGGGACAATTTTGCCCATTTTTTGTATAAGAAGTTTTTCTCTAACTTCACAGGTTTTCCATAGGGGGGGGGGCTGCGAAAGTTGTCCGACAAACACGTAATTATCTTCGGAACCAGTCATCGAATCTTAAAAAGTCATATTTCGTTGGAAAGGTCTTTTCTTGCGCTATTCGTTGATGTATTAAAACGTTAAGTTTGATTAACGAACAAAAAGCTAGAGGACGCTTTCCAAATATTGCTGAAATTTTAGCGGTTTTCTTCAAAATATTAAATAGAATAGTATGTTTTTTATAATTAAGTCAGAAAAGGCATACAATTTCGCCTACACCCTGAAAATTTCAAGTCGATGTCTTTGTTGGTTTCAATTTTATACCTACTTTAAGTTCAGATCCATGGTAATGATTTTGTAGTGCCACGATCATCCAATAACACTACCAGACCAACAATGCATAATGACGATTTATCCATAGTAAGATTAATTTTATCAATGTCAGTGTCAAGGAAATATTATCCTGAAATTTCCTCACAAAATTACTTCCGGTTTTGCGGTGTATGCGGGTGTATTGTGATACAGTTTCAATGACTTATTGCCACATTCTTTTTGCCAACAATGTTATAAACGTTCTAGCATATATCGAAATTAATCCACATAGTAGCACAAGAGCAATAGCTGATGACTTGGGACTAACAGAAACTAATGTTCAGCGTATTGTGAAAGAACATAAGTAAGTTTTAAAAAAGTTAGCTATAAGTTATAGCTATTAAAAAACCATAACTTCAATTTTAATCTAGATTACATCCATACCATGTAGTCCTTCATCAATCACTGACTGCAGCTGATTATGAGCAACGTTTAGACTACTGCTATGGGCTGTCGAATATGCTCATAGATAATCAACATCTGTTATCGCAAATATTATGGACTGACGAGGCTACATTCCGCAATGATGGTGGAGTAAATCGTCATAACATGCATTATTGGTCCAGAACCAATCCTCAAGAAATTCAACATAAGAGCTGGTGGGGCGTCAATGTTTGGTGCGGTATTTTAGGAGGTCGAATTATTGGTCCTCACATTTTTGACTCACCACTTAATGGTGAAAAGTACCTTAATTTCTTGCGGAACGATTTGTCGTTACTTTTAGAAGATGTGCCGTTGCTTACTAGGCAGCGGATGTTTTTCCAACATGACGGCTGCCCGGCACATTTTTCAGTACGCGTGCGTCAATTTTTGAGTATCACTTTTCCTGATACATGGATAGGAAGAGGGAGCTCTTCTCCATGGCCAGCTGGGTACCTACATTTCCTTATTCATTCTTAACTTTAACAGCTTAATAACCATTACCATTGTTACATGGATAGGAAGAGGGAGCTTTTCTCCATGGCCAGCTGGGTACCTACATTTCCTTATTCATTCTTAACTTTAACAGCTTAATAACCATTACCATTGTTACCTTCCAGGTCACCAGATCTAACTTGTTTAGACTTTTATTTTTGGGGAAGAATTAACGATCTTGTTTTTACAACCAGGCCAACTACGCATGAAAATATGGTCATTAGGATAAGAAATTCCATTCGCACCCTCTCCACAGCGGAGATAGAAACCGCTGTTTTGTCAACGCAACAGCGGTTGCAGCTGTGTATTGATAATGATGGCAGACAATTTGAGCATTTAGGTCGCCACTGAGTAATGGCGTACTACTCATCTCTACTTAATTTTCGATGGTCCACCCGGTGTAATTATTAATCAACGGTAATAAACTAACCCCAGAAACTCGATGATAATAACTGTCAGTATTATCGAATTTCTGGGGTTAACTCTCGGGGCAGGGTTAACCCGTGTTTATAAAAGCTGGCCTAAGTAAACTATTATGTTAAAAAACTTTGCGTTTTATTGTTTTTGGATCTAAATTTAAAGTAGATATAAAATTGAAACCAACAGAGATATCGACTTGAAATTTTCAGGGTATAGGCGAAATTTTACACTCTTTTTGACTAAAATATATAAAAAACATACCATTCTATTTAATATTTTGAAGAAAATCGCTAAAATTTCAGCAATATTTGGAAAGCGTACTCTAGCTTTTTGTTCGTTAATCAAACTTAACTTTTTAATACATCAACGAATAACGCAAGAAAAGACCTTTCCAACGAAATATTAGTTTTCAAGATTCGATGACTGGTTCCGAAGATAATTACGTGTTTGTCGGACAACTTTCCCCCCCTATGGAAAACCTGTGAAGTTAGAGAAAAACTTCTTATACAAGAAATGAGTAAAATTGTCCCAAAAATATAACTACGACATTTCCAATATACCTTTTCCTTAAGTTTCTGTTACTTATTAGACATTTTTTAATTTACTACTGCAGTTACGCCACCTAGCGGTCTATTTACAAGCTTTAAAATTATTTCCAGCATTTTCTCTTGGCGACATTTACTGAAGAATTTTTTTTAAGTCGTAACATAAGCGGTTTCTGGGATATAGCCGGCGCCCTTCCTTAATGACTCACCCGGTACACGTTACCCTAAGAATTTATAAGTGTTTATTTCTGTTTTGATTATTAGGACCTATTTTGTATTTTAGTTTTATTCTTGTTAAGGATTTTGAAGCGGAATTTATAATTATTTAGTTTTTTGTGATAATAACTCCAAGCTTTGTACCAGTTTTTAAAGAAGATATACGTTTTTGTTCAATTTACTTTTTTTTTCCATAGGTATATCTCATATATGTGTAATAAGTATAAAAACATATAGTCATTGAAATTTCGACATTTATAGTGTATGTGTAAAATATCACCAGCTGGGGGGTAACTTGATACAACTATTTTTTTTTAATTATGTTTTTGTTAGTTTCTGTGGAGTTTTTTTTTTTTTGTTAAACCGACAGATATCGATGAAATATAACACATATAGAACAAAAATTTTGGATAAACGGTTCAATAAATTTTAGTCACAAGTATAATTTTGTTGCAAAGTACGATACCTTGGACTATTATCAAAACAAAATTTGTTTGGAACCAATCGTTGGCCCAAAAAAATGAAGATTGTGTTCCCTGTATATATACTAAGCCGCTACTCGGAATGACTGGATGCAAACCGATGTTTTCCTAAACTTCATAAAAACTACATTTTTAAATGATTGGAACGAACCGCCCTACTGTGTAACCGAGCTGGTGGACCAGTAGTAATATGGCCTGTTTAGCATTCAGGAAGTAATGGGTTTAATTCCCATTACCGCCCCCCGGTATGAATCTACGACAGGCTGAAGAAGCTTGGAAAGCTCAAGCAGGCCGCCTTCTCCACTGGGGAAGGAATGAAACACGTTGCCTATTTACTTTTTCTTTCCTATTTTGTTAATATGCGACGGACACAGTACCTACATTGACCAACGACTAACTAAACTTTCCAGAAGCAATTTATTAATTATCTTGAAAATACCACCACATACAAGTCATCCTCCTACAGTCTCTAGACATATCTGGCTTTAAATCCTTCAAATATGACTAGGACCAAAGACTAGGTATGTGGTAGCGTCGTAATATAGGTCTCAAAATCCCTGAAAAAGAGGTTTTCTGAACTAGTGGACAACATATGACATCATATAAAATCTGGAATTATAAAAACCGGTTTCAAAAAAGCAGATCAGATAATTCTCAAGTAATCCAGAGGAACGATTTTTTTAATAAGTGTTAGTCCTGACCAGGTTAAGGTTAGTCTCACGTACTAAACCACCCACGAGCATTTAGGAGAAAATGCATGCAACTTTCAACAGATACATATAAACGGCTACCTTAAATATCTTCATATCATAAGTGAGAGGAAAACAGGAACTACGAAGATCGCTCCAGAGTTTAGAAACCGTGTTAAAGAACGTGGATTGTGCCGTATTAGTACAAGCTAAAATTTAGACTGCATATATTAATGATTGGAACGAACGAACCGAGTATCCTTAGCAAAGGTGGCCCGCGATGGTATCAAAGAATGTAATGCAGCATCATAACAACCATTGTAATACCGATAGTACAAAGAAGGAATTGAAGTTATTCTGTGTTCAAGCGACGCAGAAGTATACAAAGCCTATTTTACGAGCAACTGCTTAATAACTGAGGGCAAACGGTCATTCCTAACATACTAATAGAGTCTGAAATTAAGATCTAAGCTATTCATACTTACAACAGGAAATGACGAATCTTTTTGAGAGTTTTGTTAGCATTAAATTTAACTAGATTTTTACTTACAATGAAGAGTGTTGACGTTTGGAAAGCAATGGATCGGGTTAGTTGAAGAAATGGGATTATTTACATATAGCGTCTCAGTTAACCCGAACTAGTTTAGTGAGTTTGGCAAGTAAATAGTGATGCCAACTTGGGCAAATGCTTTTAAAATGCCCACATAAAGCGACTCCCACTGTTTCACTGGATCATTCTAATGTATTATTATAAGTTTTTGTTATGAACAATAAAAAAATAAATTTACATCAGTTCTACATAGTACATAAAGATAAAATTTACATCGATTGGGGCTTGAACCTTGATGGCGCAGTTGGTTAGCGCGGTACTCTAGCAAAGTACAGGTCGTAGGTTCAAATCCTACTTGAGGTAAACTTTTTATTTATGTATTTAATAAAATTAATAATAATTTTTTATTCTAATGTATTGTTTAAAATTTGGATCATATACGAAAGACACCTGTTGAACGTCTAAAAACCATATTGGTGGTCACTAAGCAGTTTACTACATTCAAGGAAAGAAAGTGGTTCATGAATAATGGCAAAAGAAATGAGCTTTGAAATAAGCAAAATACTCCCAGTTCCTTTCATAAACCTGTATCTGACAAATTTGGCGACAATATCTACAGCTTTGATTAATGCCGCTGAAGAATATCGAAAGCATCGCCAGACTCACTGTATTGTCACCTTTGACCAACCCTTACATTTCAAGGCTGTAGAAATAGTTTCTTTTGAAGAAATTTTACTATCAACAGTTATAGTACGACTTTTCATATGCTAATGAAAGCTGTAGGAAGTATAATAAATGGTAGCGGTATTGAAGAACTCTGGAGTGCTATCTACAGATGAACTTCTGTTGATGAAATGCCATGTATATGCCCGAGCTTTGCGGGCTCACTTTCTTACACAATAAGCTCTAGGGAAAACACTTCTACGGATGTTACCAAAGGACCAATTGGAACAACTTCCACAACATAAATTATCCGATACTCTAATTTTTGAGTGCCTTACAAATATTCAGGAGGCACTCCATCAAGTAATGTCAGATCAAATCAGGCAAGCCGGACGTAAAATTATGGATTCAGTATTATGATCAAGTACCTATAATAAAGCTGTGCCGAGCGTACAGCCGACTGGGATCTCTATTTATTCTGCGTAAATATAATGCTTTCGTTTTACCATGCATCAGCTCATATTTCCTACGCAAAGTCAGCACAAATATATCTACAACAAATGGTATCAATGTTCGCAATTAGGAGAAGCAATAGATACTGGTCAGGGATTTGAACAGGTATGACAAGAGAACAAACTTTAATGAAGTTAATGGAAGCATCCGGCGGACTGACGTAAGGTAGAGGATTTGCCGACAAATCGTAGGTAAACTCAAAGACCACCAAACAAACGTAATACGGGCAACAATCAATTATGACAGGTAGGTAAACAAAATGCAAAGCCAACTTATTTTTATCAAATGCATTAGTACGACGGAAGATGTATTTTAACTGTTTAATTAATAGTATTTTCACTAAATACATACTTGTGAATTATTTTATTCGCAAAAGGCATTAGAAAATGAGAAAACATTATTTTATAATAATTTTAAAGTTTTCTAATGTTTCTAGTATTAGTTTTAACTGTACTTTTTCGATGTTTTATCAAGGAGAGAATTTAAATATGACAAAAATAATTTTTTCGTGCATTTAAAAAAATAAAGTTGATGATGGTTGCCAACAAACGAAACGTTGTATCAAAAATTGAATAATAGCATTAAGTAGTGCTAGAAAAGTGGCAATGAAAATATGCTCTTCTTTCTTGATAGCTCTTCAAATAAGGTCAGAAAGAAATAAAAACGAAAATCAGAAAATTCAATTTTTTTTAAATATCTCAAAAACTAAAATAGATATTCGAATTCTAAAACGACCATAAATACATCCTCTCAAATACGTAACTTTTGTTCCATTTAACCGACCTTCCATCTCTTACCGTTTCCGAGATCCCCATAGTGGGCATCCTTATCTTTGACACGTATATATACATACATATATATATATATATATATATATATATATATATATATATATATATATTGAGATGTTTAGAAAGAGGTAATAGAAGTATCGGACAGCTTACATGACATTTGGGTCATAAAAAGGGGTAATTTCTAGCTCGATACAAGTGCGAGACACTATTTTATATAAATCTGGTTCACGATGTGTTTAAAATAAATTTATTTGGTATAAATTAATCTGAATATCATTTGCTTAGTTTGGTTTCATCATAAAAAGCAATTTTCTGCTAACAAAATTGTCAAGGATGTTAAATATAACCATTTTCGTAGAGTCATTTTAGTATTGCATTTTGCAATAAAACTCAATTTTTCAAAGGTAATTTGGCAAGTAGACATTTTACAGGTGTTTAAACATGGACTACATAGTTAGGATTATGTTAGGGATAGTGTATGTTTAGTTTTTAAAGGCAGGAAATACAAAATTTAGTAAAAGGGTTATAATATGGACAGTATAGACAATTTTCGCATATTTTGGAAGCGAATTAGTGACAAAATTATAATACATGATTCACAATAAGAGAAACATTTAGAACATTAGCATACAAACATTTATAGTGCCGTACATTTTATAGTGAAAATTTCAAAAGAGTGTTAGACGATGAGACTTTTCAATGCAAGACTAAATAACATTAGGCATTGCAAATAAGTAGTGAGAACAATAAAGACAAAGTACAAAGCTTAAACATAACATTTTAAGTGTTAAAACATTTTTAATATGAATTAATTTCATTTTTAGATTTAAGTTTGGTTACGTTGTAAATTTTAGGTTTTTCACATAATTTTATACTTTTTCCACATTATTAGATTTAGTTTTTGCTCTTAAAGCAAATAATAGATGTTCTTTCTCAATATGAATAAGTTTTTATAAGGATACAGCGTTTTTATCCGCAAAATTATGCTAAATCTGAGGTGAATTCTAGACAAATTTACAAAAGCTTAAAATTTTCATTAAATTAAATGTTTCGAACATAAAAGATATGTTTTCTTATGTAAAATATCCTCAGAATTCCATTTTTGCAAGTAATTTTAGTGTAGCTTGTAAGTGTAAATAGTTAAAAGCTTATTTTAATTAGATTAAGTTATTTCGTTTATTAGTGTTAGGAATTATAGCTTGTTAGGTGTCCTTTTATTCAAAATTTTACGTAGTTTTCATTTCCGTTTTTAATTTTCATTTCCGACCATGTATAAGAAAGTTACGGCCAAAATTCCATTTATGTACAATTTGTAATTTTGATCCTCCAATCACATCCATTGTTAATTTTGCAATATGGCTGTAAAAAAATTGAAATTTCTGTAGCAACCAGAAACATATAAAAGCAAGCGCTCAGGAAATCACTCTCTAGAATTTGTTCAAAAGTGAAAAAAGTTAAAACAGTGTTGTAAAATTTGTGCGTACATAACCTAATTTATTATCGTCAAGAAAGTTTACGTTACGAATAATTTTCGAGAGCACTTGTTTTTGTATCGTCGGTTAAAAATAAATAGTTCGGTCTCCGATACCTGTCGTTTAATTAAAATAATTCTGAACGATTTTGTGAAGATTTGTTTATGCGTTTTCCAATTTGAAATAATTCTTATTTACCAAATTAAATTCCATTTTTATTTGATCAAAGTTTGTTTTATTTCTTCGGACAATTCCTTTTAAATAAATTATTTTCGGTAACAAATAAAATTTCAAAAATCATGGATATTTAAACAAATATTTTAAACGATACATCATTGAGCCATAAAATCATTAAAATAAAAGTTACCGTTAATAAATAAGTGTTTGGGTTCCGTTTGAAAAAACATCTTGAAGCTTAGTTGGTGTTTTGACAACCGAACCGATTATTAATTAAAATTTCAATTATTTACTTGGTAAACACCTAAAATAATAATTTCTTTTTTCTAAATTTTCATTTGAATCCAAAGCATTAAATTGCTAAATTAAGTGGCATTTGAAAATATGACAGTTACTTATTTTCACTTGATAGCTTCATTCAACGCATAAGCGTTTGAAAGCAAATTAAAACGACAAATACTTTAGAATTCAATTACATATAGGATATTTCTTATACTCAAAATTTTATCTTCAACTAAATTCCTTGATCTATCCTCATATTGAGATCCTGAGCTAGTCCGCAATATACTAATAAACCATTTAAATACATCCAAACTTCAAATACGTAAATATAACTAAATATCCATTATAATTTACCTTCCATCTGCATAAGTCCATTATACCGAGATCCCCATAGTGGGCATCCTTATTTGAACTATATATATATATATATATATATATATATATATATATATATATATATATATATATATATATATATATATATATATATATATATATATATATATATATATATATATATATATTCTCGGAAAATATTAACAGCGTTGAGCAGTTAAGAGAGAAAGAATTATCACTGCTTGCAGACATGTCCCAAGAGTTTGTAGGTAGCAGACCGCGAAAATTTATTATTGCAATAAACATTTTTTGTATCGCAATTGTTACCGTGATAGGAAAGTTAGTTAATGAGGTTTAACATATTTTGTTAAATATTAAGTCGTTATTTGAGCATGGTTTTCAGGATATTTTATTTTGTAACTAATGTTTGGCTAAGCGTTGAAAAACATGTGTTTGAGGTTTGACTAGCAGATGTACGCTTAAAAGCTGCTTTACTGAAGGGCGTAACGAATCATTGGAAATTCTTATGTGCACATTCTTGATGTAAAATGTCACTAGCTAGTAATTAATTACGTCGGTACTCACTACAATCAAAGACGTCTTTGTTTGGTACGTTGAAGCTTGAGACCTAAATATAGCGCTTGTTACGGATGAATGCATATTTTTACAATTAAGATGTTCTATAATTAATATGAAACTGTTCCAACATAATAATTTTTGTTTTTTATTACTTTTGAAAATGGGGTTGATTGCGGGAGTAAATGTAGTTAGTTTGAAATCGGGGAAAAGCTATTGACAGTAAGAGGATCGACGAAGCCAGATCGATGTGGTTAATTAAATACCTTGATTGTAAACAGTTTGTCTTTAAAATATTTCTTGCGTGTACATTTTCTTTTGAATTAGCCAACGCTAATTTGTGTTTTCTTTCGGTGTTAGTTTTAATGTGTTTTTCAAATATTAATCTATAAATAAGTCACCCTTTTGAAGTTAATTCAAGTGTAAGTAGGTATTTTATATAAATTAAGGCTGGAAGCAAATAATTCTACAAGCCTATATTAAAATCGATCATTGCCTTGCAAAGGTATCTCATTCGAACGCGGGCTCATTAAGCTGAAATCTGCTGAAATAAAAGACAGAACAAGGCTTCCTCACTCTTGTATTTGTGTGAGTTTGCATTGTTGTTTATATTTATATTTGTGTAGAGGTGGGCCTGGAGAACGGGTACAGGAGACCGCTTGGTTATTAATTGTAAGAGGCAATTGCCAAGTGGGTACATACTCCGGTTCCAGATGACCATTAAACACCTCGAATTTTATTTTTATTGTTGTATAGATGAATGTGTAACCTGAGAAAGGGGCGTTGTATTTTTCTAACGCACTCAAACTTATATATCGGTCACGTTGTTATGATCTATTTATAACTTACCCTTGTAAGACTTTGTTTAATGAGTTTTTGGTTTCAGCTTGTTAAGTAGAATCGTTTGCCTGTGAACTAATTTTTCTTTATATGTAATTTACTGTAATTGTACGTATGAATTTTGCGCTTTAGTAGTCACTAATCAATTTTGTACGTGTAAATTCCTTGTCTATTTCCTTTGTCCTTGCCTTTACCTTATTATCACCCGTGTAACTTTACTGTTGTTGTATTTTATATGTACGATAATTTGTCTTATTATTTTATGTGCTTATTTACTTAGAGACCGGCATGATTGGTTTTAAAGAGCCACATGTTTGGTATTGCGATTTTTATCCTGATCATTTATGACACAATTGTGGGTATGACTACATAGTATTTTTTCTTGTGTTTATGTATAACTAAACTGCTCTTTATTTATTTTTCTCTTAATGTTATAATTTTGTACGCACTTTAACCTGATTTAATGGGTTTTTTTTGTCATTTGATTTATGAATGTACAATTATTTATTTATGAATAAAGTGGGTTTTATTGATGGTTCTTTTCCACAACAGTACATTAACGGGCTGAACCAACATTGCGCAAAGCTCGTTAATTTTAATTTGAGTAGTTTCATTGTTTACCAGCCCCACATGATGCAACCCTTAACCTCGTCCAGCCTATCTCAGTCAAATAGCACAGCGTACCTACCACTAGAGGGCCAATTCTTTTGATCAGATTTGAGGTTTGCGAGTAATTTAATATCATACTTGTAAATAAATTCTAATGTTTTAATTATTGGCAGGAAAGTCAAAGTAAGGCAAGCAATTAATTTGAGTAATAGTAACATTATTTTCAGTAAAGTCAAGATAAATCACTTGGATTTGCATTATTCAAATTACACTTTTCAAGATAGGATATCTGGGGGACGCTACAAGTTAATCTTCGACGTTATTCAGAACATGTTCTCAAAAGGTGCTTGCTGTGTTTGCAAAACCAAGGTCGTCAATTTATTGTAAATTGTGATATGCGAATAGTTTTAATAATTGAAAATTCGTTGTAATTAGTAATAATTTTGAGTCTAAATTTATTTGTTAATAGTTCATAAATTCATTTCTTTAGTTTAAACTCGAAATAACGTTATAAATGTGTTAATTTTAAATTTATTCTTTAGAATCTAAATTTTTCAATTATAATTTAACTTGCTCTTTGTAAACGTTTGTTGCTTTTGTAACACACCTACAACACATCGACTTTATCGCAAATATTTTAATTGTAAAGGCGACGCTCATTTGCTTTACACGGTTAACTCGATATGTCAACGTCTTACTCTTAATAATAATTAAAATATTTATTTAGTTGTTTATAAATTTTTAATTACACATGCATACATGTTTTAAACCAAATTTTTAGCTCTTTGCAATGGTGTAAAAGTGCAAAATAGTTCCAATAAAAAAAAAGTTATTTACTTGTGTAAACACCTGTAAAGCTAATAATTTCCTTTTCTTTTTCTAAATTTTCATTTTGATCCAAACATTAAATTTTCTAAATTAATCATTTGACAACTTTGACAGTTACTTATTTTCACTTAAGTTCATTAACGCATGCGTTTGAAAGCAAATTGTATTCAGAGCAACTTTTATACTTTAAATTCAATTACATATAGGATATTTCTTATACTCAAAAATTTTATCTTCAACTAAATTCCTTGATCCCTATCCTCATATTGAGATCCCTGAGCTAGTCCGGTGCAATATAACATAATAATAAACATTTAAATATTATTCCCAAACTTTAAATATAAATATAACTAAATATAAATTATAATTTTCCTTCGTCTGCATAAGTCGCCTTTATAAAATCAATTTCAATATTAAAACATACCAATATATATATATATATATATATATATATATATATATATATATATATATATATATATATATATATATATATATATATATATATATATATATATATATATATATATATTCTCGAAAATATTAACAGCGTTGAGCAGTTAAGAGAGAAAGAATTATCACTGCTTGCAGACATGTCCCAAGAGTTTGTAGGTAGCAGACCGCGAAAATTTATTATTGCAACAAACATTTTTTTGTATCGCAATTGTTACCGTGATAGGAAAGTTAGTTAATGAGGTTTAACATATTTTGTTAAATATTAAGTCGTTATTTGAGCATGGTTTTCAGGATATTTTATTTTTGTAACTAATTTTTGGCTAAGCGTTGAAAAACATGTGTTTGAGGTTTGACTAGCAGATGTACGCTTAAAAGCTGCTTTACTGAAGGGGCGTAACGAATCATTGGAAATTCTTATGTGCACATTCTTGATGTAAAAATGTCACTAGCTAGTAATTAATTACGTCGGTACTCACTACAATCAAAGACGTCTTTGTTTGGTACGTTGAAGCTTGAGACCTAAATATAGCGCTTGTTACGGATGAATGCATATTTTTACAATTAAGATGTTCTATAATTAATATGAAACTGTTCCAACATAATAATTTTTGTTTTTTTATTACTTTTGAAAAATGGGGGTTGATTGCGGGAGTAAATGTAGTTAGTTTGAAATCGGGGAAAAGCTACTGACAGTAAGAGGGTCGACGAAGCCAGATCGATGTGGTTAATTAAATACCTTGATTGTAAACAGTTTGTCTTTAAAATATTTCTTGCGTGTACATTTTCTTTTGAATTAGCCAACGCTAATTTGTATTTTCTTTCGGGTGTTAGTTTTAATGTGTTTTTCAAATATTAATCTATAAATAACAGTCACCCTTTTTGAAGTTAATTCAAGTGTAAGTAGGTATTTTATATAAATTAAGGCTGGCAGCAAATAATTCTACAAGCCTATATTAAAATCGATCATTGCCTTGCAAAGGTATCTCATTCGAACGCGGGCTCATTAAGCTGAAATCTGCTGAAATAAAAGATAGAACAAGGCTCCCTCACTCTTGTATTTGTGTGAGTTTGCATTGTTGTTTATATTTATATTTGTGTAGAGGTGGGCCTGGAGAACGGGTACAGGAGACCGCTTGGTTATTAATTGTAAGAGGCAATTGCCAAGTGGGTACATACTCCCGGTTCCAGATGACCATTAAACACCTCGAATTTTATTTTTATTGTTGTATAGATGAATGTGTAACCTGAAAAAGGGGCGCTGTATTTTTCTAACGCACTCAAACTTATATATCGGTCACGTTGTTATGATCTATTTATAACTTACCCTTGTAAGACGTTGTTTAATGAGTTTTTTGCTTTCAGCTTGTTAAGTAGAATCGTTTGCCTGTGAACTAATTTTTCTTTATATGTAATTTACTGTAATTGTACGTATGAATTTTGCGCTTTAGTAGTCACTAAACAATTTTGTACGTGTAAATTCCTTGTCTATTTCCTTTGTCCTTGCCTTTACCTTATTATCAACCGTGTAACTTTACTGTTGTTGTATTTTATATGTACGATAATTTGTCTTATTGTTTTATGTGCTTATTTACTTAGAGACCGGCATGATTGGTTTTAAAGAGCCACATGTTTGGTATTGCGATTTTTATCCTGATCATTTATGACACAATTGTGGGTATGACTACATAGTATTTTTTCTTGTGTTTATGTATAACTAAACTGCTCTTTATTTATTTTTCTCTTAATGTTATAATTTTGTACGCACTTTAACCTGATTTAATGGGTTTTTTTTGTCATTTGATTTATGAATGTACAATTATTTATTTATGAATAAAGTGGGTTTTATTGATGGTTCTTTTCCACAACAGTACATTAACGGGCTGAACCAACATTGCGCAAAGCTCGTTAATTTTAATTTGAGTAGTTTCATTGTTTACCAGCCCCACATGATGCAACCCTTAACCTCGTCCAGCCTATCTCAGTCAAATAGCACAGCGTACCTACCACTAGAGGGCCAATTCTTTTGATCAGATTTGAGGTTTGCGAGTAATTTAATATCAGACTTGTAAATAAATTCTAATGTTTTAATTATTGACAGGAAAGTCAAAGTAAGGCAAGCAATTAATTTGAGTAATAGTAACATTATTGTCAGTAAAGTCAAGATAAATCACTTGGATTTGCATTATTCAAATTACACTTTTCAAGATAGGATACCTGGGGGACGCTACAAGTTAATCTTCGACGTTATTCAGAACATGTTCTCAAAAGGTGCTTGCTGTGTTTGCAAAACCAAGGTCGTCAATTTATTGTAAATTGTGATATGCGAATAGTTTTAATAGTTGAAAATTCGTTGTAATTAGTAATAATTTTGAGTCTAAATTTATTTGTTAATAGTTCATAAATTCATTTCTTTAGTTTAAACTCGAAATAACGTTATAAATGTGCTAATTTTAAATTTATTCTTTAGAATCTAAATTTTTCAATTATAATTTAACTTGCTCTTTGTAAACGTTTGTTGCTTTTGTAACACACCTACAACACATCGACTTTATCGCAAATATTTTAATTGTAAAGGCGACGCTCATTTGCTTTACACGGTTAACTCGATATGTCAACGTCTTACTCTTAATAATAATTAAAATATTTATTTAGTTGTTTATAAATTTTTAATTACACATGCATACATGTTTTAAACCAAATTTTTTAGCTCTTTGCAATGGTGTAAAAGTGCAAAATAGTTCCAATAAAAAAAAACGTTATTTTTTCTTAAACGTCACCTAAGTACCGAAAAAGTTACCTTAATAATGTATTTTTAGCAAGTTAAATATTTCTATCCCCGTTAATAACCGAGATCCATGTATTTGACCCGAAAATACATTCTGTGTGTATTATTATATATATATATATATATATATATATATATATATATATATATATATATATATATATATATATATATATATATATATATATATTAGTAAGGACACCTCACCTTTCACTTTTTACAAGCACGTGGGGATCGTGTTTTTCACCCTATGGTTTCTTTTCGGAGCGCATTTTCAACCCTTGATTTTCACCCTAATGTGGTCGTATTAAGAACCTTTTTTATGGCTTCTTTTCGGAGGCCATTTTCAACCCTTGAAGGAATTTTCACCCTGATTAGAGCCCTTTTGGTTGTGTTAAGAGCTTTTTTGTTAGTTCACACCTATGATTTCTTTTCGGTGGTCATTTTTAACCCATTGATAGAATTTTTACCCTAATTATCGCCTCTTTATTAGTTTAGCTCCTGGAAGGTAGGCAAATCCGTGCGCATACAATGTTCTAATAAGGGGCCCTAATGCTAACTTGTAAGACGTGTACATCTTCAAAACTTGTTATCGTGCCTTCGTCCCCTGTCGCGGCCCCCTGGTTGGAAATGGTATGGGGGCCTAACCTTATAAGACAAGTCCAGAAACCAGCTCTTGGGACTTGGCCCCTATCGTGGCCCCCATGGTGCTATTGTATGTGGTTTCTAACCTAAAGACAGGTGTAGGCCTTCGCCCCCGTCATAAAAATTTGTATTCTAAAAAGGCGGCCGTAATGCTAACTTTAAGACAGGACTTGTGTTAGATCAGCGCCCTGGCCCCTTTGAGTTAAAATTAATTTTTAGCGCCATCTAGTTGTGTATTTTTAAACTAGTGAGTGTTTTCTGTAATAAAGGTAGCGGTAGGACTAATTAGGGTTTGTTTGAGGCGCCATCTAGTGGTGTATAGACTAATGAACATTTTCTGCAATAGAAGTTGACCGTGCACACCTCTCCCTTTCTCTTTCTAGTTTATTACAGAAAACACTCACTAGTTTAAAAATACACAACTAGATAGCGCTAATTAGCATTAGGGCCGCCTTATTAAATACAAATTTTTATGACGGGGGCCACGATAGGGGCCAAGTCCCAAGAGCTGGTTTCTGCACTTGTCTTATAAGGTTAGGCCCCCACACCATTTCCAACCCGGGGGCCGCGACAGGGGACGAAGGCCCGAGAACAAGTTTTAAAGATCTACACATGTCTTACAAGTTAGCATTAGGGCCCCTTATTAGAGCATTGTATGCGCACGCATTTGCCTACCTTCCAGGGGCTAAACTACCAAAGACGCGTAATTAGGGTAAAAATTCCATCGAGGGGTTAAAAATAACCACCGAAAAGAAACCATAGGTGTGAACTGACTAATAAGTTCTTAACACAACCAAAAGGGCTCTAATTAGGGTAAAAATTCCATCAAGGGTAGAAAATGCCTCCGAAAAGAAGCCATAAAAAAGGTTTTTAATACGACCAAATTAGGGTGAAAATCAAGGGTTGAAAATGCCCTCCGGAAAGAAACCATAGGGTGAAAAAATACGATCCCCACGTGGGCATGTAAAAAAGTGAAAGGTGAGGTGCCCCACAGCACGGAGGCTTGTGACGTAAAAAAGTTAAAGGTGAGGTGCCCTTTACTATTATATATATATATATATATATATATATATATATATATATATATATATATATATATATATACACACAAGGAAGGCGTGCCACTTCGATCAATTGTAAGCTCCGTTGGATCTCCGTTACAACACTTGGCAAGATACTTGGCAAAACAACTACAACCGCACATCGAGAAAGCCAAGTCTTACATCAAGAACGCGAGGCACTTCATTGAGATACTAAAGGAACAGGCAGTGAGACCTGCGGGTCTACTGGTCAATTTTGATGTGGTCTCATTGTTCACAAACGTGCCAGTTAACGAAACATTGGAGATCATCGGGCAGAACTGCCAACCCTAAAAAGACGTTCTTAATCTAATAAAACAGTCTCAAGAACACATACTTCACCTACGAAGACCAGCGATACCAACAAACAGAATGAGCACCGATGGGATCACCTCTATCATCAGTGATTGCCAATTTATTCATGCAAGATTTCGTGACCAAAGCACCACAGTTACCTTACAATCCAAAACTCTGGCTGCGATACGTGGATGACACATTTGTGATTTGGGCACACGGAAAAGAAAAACTGACCGCATTCCTGGCACATCTCAACACCATCCATTACAAGATCGCGTTCACCATGGAGGTGAAAAATGATAAGAAACCGCCATTCCTAGATGTACTGGTGTATAAAAGGGATAATGGAATGTTGGACACACTGTATACCGAAAGAGCACACATGCCAACAGGTACCTGAATTCCAAATCGCACCATCAGCCAGCACAACTCCAATCAGTGGTAAAGACACTGGTAACAATACCGAAAGGGGCTAACAGACGAGGACAACATGCATCAAGAAACAGTTAACATCAGAACGGCGTTACTACAAAATGGATTCTCCAAAACAAACATATCGTGAGCATAAAAACCAACACAACGAAAAGATGGCGACACAAACGTACAATTAGCCAAATCCTGTCTACCATATGTACAAGGCACAACAGACAGAATCGGAAAAATACTTTGAAGACATAACATCAAAACGATCTTTACAACCAACAAAAAGTTATTCAATGTGCTGCAAAAAAACGAAAACTAAAATAGAACTCGAAGATCAAGGAGTGTACGAGAATCCATGTCGGGATTTTTCACGAACATACATAGGTCAAAAAAACAGACGCATCAATGTGAGAAGGGAGGAGCATCGTAACGCAGTGCAAAAAGACGAGAAAACATCTTCACTGACCCAAGATGTAAAGGAGAACTCACGCTCGATAGATTTGGACAACACAAGGATAATAGCAAACATACAGTACCTATTACACCGGATTATCAGAGAAGCTATCGAGATAGAAAAACGACCTTTATTTGTACTTACTAACAGTCGTGATGGTAAAGCGTGGTCGCCACCGTGCAACACTCACGGTTGTATCCCCAACCTACACAAAACATACACATAAACTCGCCCTGTTCCCCACACCCGCCCAGCCACTTACCTGCCGTGATTCCTACACCCGCTTCGTCCAATCCTAATCCTACTCGCTCCCAATCTTCGAGGTATTGCATACTCAATAACCCCAAATCCATCCCCACTCAGAAATCCGTATTCAATTCCTTGAAATCCCTTAACCTTCCCTGGTCGAACTTAACGTTTAACCATAACCACACCTGTCTCCTAGAAACCTCCTCTCCCTTGCCGGAGGATACACAGCTTAGGTTGCGACACCCCTTCGGCGTTATCCTGTCCCATCTTTCCGGTCTCTCATCACTCCCACCCTAGACCCCCCTCCTTTTCGTGAGTAGATAAGAGATCCTGAGTGCGATCGATCTGCTACATCTGAGCAAGGCCGTTCGCATCACCTCCAATTTACAATTTAAAATAAGTTTTCAATCAACAACAGTTTATTAATAATTATTAAACAAATCCAATTATTCACAATAATTTCCAACAAGTAAAGCCTGACTTTTATTCTCAACACAGATTATAGCTGAAGGAAAACAGATATGTGAAAACAAAAAAATTATTTTTCTACATAATTCGCCCACGAGTTTACAAATAGTCCAACGTGTCTCCAGTTGTCCTATACCTTCAGAAAAAAATTCATTTCTTTGGTCCTCAAAATAATCCTGTACTTCTTTTTGAAGAGCTTCATCCGTCTCAAATCGTTTGCCCCGTAAATGTTTTTTTTTAATGTCTGAATAAAAAAAGTCGCATGGTGCTAAATCCGGGTTATACGGAGGGTGGACAAGCTCTACAAAGCTGCACTCATTCAAAATGCCCTGCACGATGCGCGCCTTGTGAATGCGGTAGTTGTCATGAAGCAGCAATGTCTTTTCACGATGCGAGTTCGGCCGTTTTCGCAAGAGAGCCGTTTTTAAATTCTTAATTGTGTTTCCATAAGCTTCAGCGTTTATTGTACGCCCTCTTTACATGTATTCCACTAACAAAACGCCCGCAGAATCCCAGAAAACAGTTGCCATCCACTTTTTTCTCGAAAATTGTGTCTTTGCTTTCTTCAGAGGTGGGGAGCCTTTGTGAACCTACTTCATCGATTCCTGTTTACGAGGGGGTCCCAGTGATAGACCCACGTTTCGTCACCAGGAACAATTTTATTCAAAACGTCACGGTCTTGCGCCAAAGCCGCCAAATTGTCTCGGCAAATTTGTTCCCTGGATAATTTTTGCTCTGGTGTGAGCAACTTTGGAATCCAGTCTATCACCCCTAAATCCTCATGCAAAATTTTTAATGCAGTTGTTTCCGATATGTTGAGTTCTTTAGCAACCACGGAAACCTTTGTTGGGCGGTCTTGCACGGGAAATTGTTCGCAAAGTTGAGCAATTGGTATTGCTTAAAAATCTTCCTTCGTATAACAATAGAATAGTAAATAAACATGCACTCACTCATACATATTTATATGCGTTCTCGAGAGTTCCTAAGTACTTAAATTCCTAAATCTAATCACCTGGTGAGTACGGCTTTTCGTTTGGTAAGTCCAAATATAAATTTGCAATTAGGTATTGATTATAATCTTATTTTACTGTAGGGTCCAGATAACCCGTTCCATTGAAGAATTATTAAAATTCTTCACGTTATTTCTTTACTCCAACCAATCGCAGCTTGTATAGTATTTCTAATGTGGTCTATGACGCTTCATCGTGGCCGTTTCACCGCCCGGCCAATTCATCGGTGGACAATTCATCGCCGGTCGTTTTATCGTCTAGCCCAGCTACGTATAATAAAAAATGAAAATAATAGTATAATTGAAGAGCTATTATTCCATGGCAATTAGCATAGAAGGTTTCTAATTTAAGTAACCTGTAATGGACAGGAAATACATTATATCGGACTGTCATTAACTCATTATCTTTAGAAACTTTCTATGTTGACTGCTATCTAATCGCTCTTGCTGACAAGAGATAATTATATTAAAAAAATGAAAATATTAGTATAAATGAAGAGCTATTATTTCATGGCAAGTAACGGCCGGCGATGAAACGGCCACACTGAACCGGCCGCGACGAAACATTCCATACCGTTTCTAATGTGTATATATTTACTTATTTATTTATTTGGTAGCCGGTAATTTATTGTCAATTAAATTTAGTTAAGGACAATATATTATACTCAAAAAAAAAAACTGCACTGTAAAGTTATAACTTTTATTCACAATTAGTTTGTCACATACCGCTTTTGTAATACTTTAAAGATTGAAAAGCGAATGATTCTATGGGTTTACTTTAAGCGGTCAGTAATAACAAAAAAAGGAGACAGTAATGAGATGAAGCGGTCAGTAATGGACCACTTTCCAACCTGTGGGGAAGCTACTATCGATATAAACTATCAATGTCAAATTGGCAACTTGTCAATTTTAATACAGGGTCAATAGTATGCAACCATTTTTTCTCACGTGCGTAGATGGTGAGTCAACACAAGCAATAAGTAACAAACAACACGTTTCATTTAATAAGCATATTTAATAAGTGAATTATTGATAACAAGTAACGACAAAACCAATAGAAAAATAGTAAGCATAACAATTATGGCTTCTCATTAAAGTAAAAATTAAAAGTCGCATTGTCACGACCTTCAATATTAGTAGCCGTGATAGATGTGTTCCAAAATGTTTTGATTTGAAAATCGTATACAAACCTCGGCAAAAGTACCATTCCCCTGTCTCGAGAACTAGTTCACCGAGAGGTGAAACCTTTCGGTGAACTATACTTCTCTCGACAGGAATGGAACACTTTCCGCCTCGGTATGTAATATACTATTTAGCGTCAGAAATAAATTAATATTTTAACTTACGTAATTTAATTTACTCCAGTTTTAAATAAAATTTAACCTCTATCCTTAGTAGCAATGGGAATTTTCCACCCTTTCAAACTATACTTTTAAATGAAAATTTCCAAAATTAATGGTGAATCTTTAATTAGTTTTCGGCAATCCGTCAAGCGTTCTTTATTTTCATAATTATCCCACAATATAAATCCTAAGGAAAATTACGAAAATTCTATCCGTGAGTATACTTTAGCGTTCCTCGGAAGAATGCCTCTCTTATCCGCATATGTCGATAACCCGCGTATCTATCAAAATTTTATATACAATTTATACATACAGCGCCATTTGAATTTATTTATGTACAGTATGTTCCGAAAACATTAATACCTTACACAATTCTTAAATCCCTCCAAAATGAATATCCTAGCAGGGGCAGTTAATGCCAAGGGCGTCCGTCGGAAACGCTACCTACTTAAAAACCTTTTTACACCAACACAATACACACTCTCCATTACAGAAACAAAGCCCACAAACAGATGCACACTTAACTTTAACGCATATCACACCTATCTAAACAATACCCGCCATGGAACCGCCCTCATAATTAAAAATTGCTTCCCATCCACTCCCTTTCAACTTCCTGCGCATCTACAGCATCTTGAATGCGCTTCTGTGACGTGCACTTTCCCACTGCGATCGTGTTCTTTTCCTGCTACAACCCGCCTGGCCACAATACACTATACGATGACCTTTTAATTTACGCCTCCAGCCTCCCTAATGCCGTCATCTTGGGTGATTTTGATGCCCATCACACCCGATTCGGTGTACTCCAGAAGCAATGGCAACGATATCATGCTACGATCAGCTCTGTTGCAGTTGCCGCTTTTGCGAATCGCTAACACATAGCTTACATATTTCTATAATCTAGGTGCCCCAACAATAGACTACAGCCTTGTTTCCGAACCCATAGCACACTATTTCGATCGTGAGTGCTTTTTAGGCCCCACGATAACTTCGTATTATCTACTACTACTGATATAAACTTCATTTTGTGCAGCTCCCCAGCACCTCCTCAGCATAGTCATTAAAGATTTTACAAAAGCAGACTGGAACGAGTTCTCCGAACACATCTACAACAACCTTCCAACACCCAATCTTCTAACGACCAAGATCTCGAAAGAGCCATTAATTACGGAAGCGGTCGATATCTCAGTACCATTGAAATACATCGGAATTTCACGCAAACCGCTCCCACAGCACATCGTGAACTGGATCAAAGAGCAAATACGAATCTATCACCAATTCTTAAGATCTAGGGATCCGACTCTCAAAACCGAATACAATCGCCTTAACGTCTTATTCAGACGAGAAGCAAACAAACACACCGAAGACTCCTGGACCAAAGCCACCTCTCAATTAAACTACTGAAACGGGAAACTTCTGACAACAGTTTATAGACTGTCCACCAGAAAGAAACCCCTAAATCCCACTTAACCGACCCACAAGGCAACCTAATCTCCGGCCAAGGAAAGATCGACGGTCTTCACCTCCAATCCATTTTCCGATCCCAAATTCGACACCCAGTTCAAGGCACTCCAAGAGAATCGCCTTGAAGAATTCCGTACCATTAACCTTCCAGAAATCCAACTGGATAACGAGAATTCCTTGTGTGACCCTTTCACTACCGACCAGGTCTATGCGTATTTTAAAAAAGGGCGCAATTCAGTCCCAGTCATGACGGCCTAAATCGTAAAATTCTCCGACACCTGCCCGACCCTGCCCTCCGATTACTTTCCGACATTTATAACAAATGCCTAGCCCTATCCCACTTCCCGACGGACTGGAAATCGGCCTCCAACGTCATGATACTCAAACCTCACTTCGACCTAACCACACACCACCCTCCTACAGACCAATTTCCCTCCTGAGTTGCCTCGGAAAACTTCTTCCTAACAGCCAATTCGGCTTCTGTCCCAACCGAATGTGTCACGATCCTTTGTGGAAGCTGCTTACAGAGACCACCAGAGCATTCAATCACAAGCAATGCAACCTGGCTGTGTTTCTGGACATTAAGCAAGCATTTGACAGTATCTGGCACGCCGGTCTCCTACACAAGATCCGCAACCTCAACATACCCGACCCCTTCTCCAAACTTCTTCTCTCGTACCTGACTAATCCGTCAGTTCGAGTCAAAGTAGGCAACACCTTCGATCCGTTTCAACCTACAGCAGGCGTACCACAACGTTTTGCCTTAACCCCGATCCTCTACACTGTATTCTCTTCCCACATTCCCGAAGTTACACAACTCGGAGTAGTCGTGCAATTTGCGGATGGCACCATCTTCTGGGCGGTGAATCGGAACAACGAAACAGCCTCCCACCTCATATCCAAAACCATCCGGGCGAACCGGTGGAGTCTCCGCCAATCCCACCAAAACCTAGCCGGCAGCAATGTTTCCTTCACCCTAAACAACGAAAGGGTCCCACTCCAACACGAAGTCACCTACTTACGAATCCTCTTCACTAAAACCCTTAATTGGCTCCCCGATGTTCAAATAACACTTAGCAGGGTAAGAAACCGAGCAAATCTACTGGGCGACCTCCGGGATACTCAGAGGTTACCACCCCAAAACTCTATAACACGCCTACAAAACATAGATACGCCCTGATATGAATTTCCGACACCCATATACACTAACGTAAACCCTAACCAGCTCTCCTCTATCGCGTCCCGTGAATGCCGAATACTCAGACGCACACACAGGTTACCTTTCGGATACCCTAACCGCCTCACAATACAACACGCAAACATACCACCCAATACACACAGAATACAGACATTACAAAGAAACTTTGCACACAAAAGAATTTTCGGCGACATAATCCCAACCAGAGTGATCCTTACCACTCCCTACAACTACCGACTTCCTCAATTTCCATGTAAAAAAACCCAAACGAAAATTCAAACACCTCCACGCGATCCTAACACAACTCCTTGATGACCTCCCCGAGAAGATAGAAGAATCCCTAGATAACACTTCAGATTAACCGCAAGCAGCATGCTACACCCAGCTAAACAACACTTAAACCTTAAACTGATTAACATAATTATTCAAATAAAATCTAATTTTTTTCTGTTTTTTAACACCAAAAATAGCCGCTACTCATGATTGTAAACTATACAATTACACAAAACAGCGCAACACTAACAAGAAAAGAATGACCAGGGCTGAAGAGAAGAACTTCATGAAGTCCACGAACAAGATCTACATAGCTAAAATAAGTAAATACTAACCATAAGCATAAGCATACTAACAAAAAAAAGGCGACATTAATTATCTTCTTGTTTCCGTCCTGAAGTGACTATCTTATCTTGTTGACTTCTGCCCTGAAGTCTTCATCTTATCTTATTACTTCCGTCCTGAGGTCTTCATCGACCTACTTAGCTGCCGAATTATCTTACTTCTACCTGCCGACCCATTATGGGGTGCCATAAATTTTCTATCATATTTACCAGACCAGCTTTCCGTTATAAAGGTTTCTTTTGTGCCGTGGCAGATTAATCAATCCCGTCTGCAAAACACCGCAATACCTGTACACTGACAGTTACTCGAGCGTATGCCCAGAGTAAACAAATATATCCTATTACACAAAATGATCCTATTTGCTTTTAGGCGTATGCCTGAAAAGCGATATTTCTAATTCATTTTAAAAACAGATATCAATAACACCTGGGACCCACTAACCGACATATAAAGCCATTGCCCTCATAGAAGCGCATTATCAGTCCTTTGTTTGATTTTAAGAACATATTTATATAAATACTCTATATCCAAGCGCTTGAAATTAAATTTGTAGAATTTAAAGTAAGCCAAATGTTTAATACTAAAGTTAAAATCCATTCTTCAATTTGGAAATACGATCAACCTGTTGAAATGAACTCAAAACCACTAATCCCAAAAAAACTATATATTTATCTTCTGATTAAAATGTAAAATCCTACATAAATACATGTTTCAATTGCTTGAATTAATTATGCAATCATCATCAGGGGGAAGCTACAATTCTGGGTATAAACAGTACACATGTAAGTTATTATAATCTACTTACTAAAAATTGTCTAAATCATTTATTCTACACTAAACCTCTATACAAACAAATTCACACTAAAATTACGTTAAACAACCATATTCTAACGACAATGACAAATGACATTGTTGTAAAATCCAAGTGTGAAATATATTAACAAATGAATATGGAAAATCAACAAACCACAAGTTAAAAATTTCCTTATAAACACAATTAAAATATATATAAAATAATACTATGGTTGGAGGTTGTTGCTACTATAGGTGACTAGATCTGGTATCACAGGCGATTGACTAATTATATTGTTGACTAGGTTAGTCCCTCTCTTAAGATAGTATGTAATGTAGAATCTTGTCTTAAGTTTGATATTATTATTATTGAGCGTCGTATCCAGTATTTCTACAATGTCCATGTGAAATTTATCACCACTGTTTAATATGTGCTCGGCAAAATGAGAAAACTGTGTCCCTCTGTTGTTGTTCTTAATTTGACGGTTGTGTTCTTTTGTTCTGACCACTATATTGCCTGTGGTATATAACTAGAATCACAATCTTCACAATCCAATTTATACACGCCAGGAAGATGGCTTTTTTTCCAGCTTATCTTTGTAGGTACATAGACTGGCATTTATATTATAAGGCACTTTGAACGTCACCTGAATTTTAAATTTTTCAACCTGGTGTGAAAGGGACCATAATATGGGAGTGACACATGTTCATTCTCCCCATTTATACTTTGTAAAGAGGTAAGTTCCTTAAGTTTAATTTTACTAATAGTTCTGTATATGATCCTATCAACCGTTTTCCTACTGTAATCATTGTTGTGAGCTATTTGGAATATAATGTTCTTTTCCACACGAAAATCAGTGTCTTGAGAGTGCATAATCTGTGTACGTACGCATGAATGGCTGCCTGACGGAAGTCATGTGGTGAGTTGTTGTTATAGGGAACGATGTTGTCTGAGTGAGTGTTTTTCTGAAATACCTGAAATTCCAAGTGGTCGTGGACTTTAGTAATGTAAACATCAAGACAGGGAATAGAGCTATTATTCTATATTTCTTTAGTAAATTCTATATGTTCGTGCCAACTATTAATGTATGTAAAAAAAACGTTAAGCTTACTATCATTACCTTCAAAAACACAGAACACATCATCAACATAGCAGAACCAGCAGGCTACATTCTTTTTGTACGTATCGCTTTCTAGTAAAAATTTTTCCTCTACGTGTTTTAACATTTCACAGAGAAGGGGAGATAAGTCCCCTCCCATCATTAAACCTTCTTTTTGTAAATAAATTTTGTCTCTAAATTTAAAAAAATTAAGACACTGATAACCATCAATAAAAAGACCTCATCTGGGAATTCAATGTTAATGTTACTGTTATATAAAATCTCCTAAAAAATGCTCTTAGTTTCTTCAATGGAACATTAGGAAAAAGGTTGACAATATCAAAACTAACTAATTTTGTACTACTGCCTATTCTAATATGTTTAATTGTATTAATGAGTTCAACCGAGTTCTTAACACTAAAGCTAGATCTAATGTTTAAGTTGTTCTTAATAAATTTGTTAAGACATGTATTTAACCAAGCAGTAGCTGAACCTGATTGCGAAATGACTGATCTAATAGAGACATCCATAGAACTATCACTTTTAGTCTTGTGTATTTTGGGGAGACTTTATTGTCTCCCCATTAATAAGCTATAAAGAAAATTTAAGTAAAATTAAATTTTCTTTAAAAAAATATGTCTACACTTTTTCTTATAAAATTAATCATTATTCAGATATTGAACAAATTTCAACAAACACTTAAATTCCATCTTAGAAATTTATTTGCCGCTAAATTACGAGTCGTATCAAAAAATTGCATAGAATATAATTAATCTAGTGGTATGCGAAGCTTTAAATTTTTCGAACCGAACTCGAACTTTGAGTTCGGGTTTGGTTCGAAAAAGATTTTCGAACTGTAAAGTAAAGTGAAGTTAGGTGAACACGTTTTTGATTTTATTTACGTTATTTTGCGATACACATTATCTACAATTTAAGATGTTATGAACAGTTCCAACGATGGTAAACATGGACTTATAAATTATGATTCCAAATCCGTGGGTGTTTGGCGTTATTTTAAAAAAATTAGTAAATGCCAACTGGTACAACAACGACGTTACAAAGACATTTAGACACAAAAAATCATGAAAACGTGAAACAACATTATGTAGACTACAAAGAAAATCGTTATATTTCAAGTGTAAAATCTACAACAGTTACAAAACAAAGCAAACTGAACTTTCCGAACACATGGAATGCATCTCATCCACAAGCACAAGCTTTGTCTCAAGAAATTGCAAAAATGATTGAGTTAGATTTTCAACCATATAGCATAATAGAAGATATTGGATTTCGAGCTGTATTACGATTAGCAGAACCAAAGTATGATATGCCTACCAGAACCACCTTTTCTCGACACTTTATACCAACATTGTATAAAAATACTATTGATAATCTTAAAAGAAAACTAAATAATGAACTAAAATCATTGTCTGTAGTATCGTTCACAACAGATATGTGGACATCAAGAAACAATGTGTTAAGTGAGCATCGTCAAGTGCTAAAATCGGATCATACTGAACAGTTAGTATTTCTGCACGAATATTTTAAAAAAGAAAATGTTCAATAATAAATATTCAATATTGTAATGCAGTATTTTTCTTATTTTTATCCCTATTGAAAAAATTACAAATAGTTCCAGTTCGATTCGAGGGTTCGGAATTTGTTTTTGAACTATGTTCGACTCGAGTTCAGTTTGTAAAAAGTAGGGTTCGCACACCACTAAATTAATCGATATGTTAAAGGTCTATATCTAGGTATTTTTATATCTTTGAAATATGCAGCTGTTTTAGAAATATTTGATAAAAACCAAAACTGCCCCTAATAAACCACCCTCTCCACCGCTGGATTTCTCCCAAAATCGAATCAGCTCCAAGCGAAATGAAAACCAGCTTAAATACAAAATTTGAAGTTGATAGGTGTTTTCGTTCTGGAGTTATCATCAATACGTAACTAAGACCCAGACACTACTAATAACAAGCATCACTAAACTAATCACTAGTAAAAGTTGTAAGCTTTTCGGTATCACTTTGGATCAAGGGCTACCTTGGAAGTGTCATGTTGAATTGCTCAGTCACTCATTGTCTAGTAACATTTACCTTATAAAACAGCTTAAGAGTACAGTAAATAATAATGTCTTAACATCAATTTACTTTGCCTTAATTATCTCACGTTTAAGTATGGGAATATTCTTTGAGGAAAACGTGTCCATTCCATAAAAATTTTTCACTTACAAAAAAGAGCAGTCCGAATGATACTGAGTGTCAAACCTAATGAGCACCGCAGACCTTCTTTTACAAAACTGCGAATCATGATGTTACCATCAATGTATGTACATTAATCGCTGTTAGAAATATATTCAACGCAAAAAACAATTGCCAAACATTCAGACCAACATAACTGTCATTCGTTGGCGCGACAATTTAGCTATACCTTTATTTAGATTAACTAAATACATCAAGAATAGTTTGGACTATAATTTATATAATAAAATCCCATATATGATTAAAAAATATCCTCAGAATAAATTTACGACTGTCATCAAAAAATTTTTTCTGGAAGATCCCTTCTATTCTATAGAGGAATATTATTATAAATGTTCAGATATAATTGGCTGAATGGAGATGCGTGTTTGTGTGAAATCTAGTTTGTAATTGTGAATGCCATTAGTTAGTTCTTTATCAATATTTTAGTTTTTTCTTTGTATAGCAGTCTTGAATTGTGTAAATTTGTAAGTTGGTATGTGCCTACCATATTACGAGTTCCTTTTGACCTGCTATAAACACTTGTAAATTTTGTAACATAGCAAATAAACTATCTATCTACTAACGTACATCCACACATCTAGACATCATGGCCGATCTTGGCCAAAAGTTGTAAAATGAGCTAATAAGTCAATTTAGCGATAGTGAAAAAAAAGTCGATTACATAACCTTCTGAAGAATTTTGGTTATCCTTCTTGTCATCACAGGGGATGAAAATCAAGCACTGTAGCCAAAGGATACATCGAGAAATTAATGAACTCTAAACAAGACATTGCAAAGAAAATTCTTCAACCAATTGGAATGATTCCGAACAATATTAAAATTCATTCTCAAGCAAGTTCAAACAGAGTAGATAATGATATTGTACTCACAGTGATTACAGGTGGTATTCATTTTTCTGGAGCCACCCTTAATAATTGTTTGTTTAATATAAAGTTTTAGAAGTTAAATTATAGTGTATTTTTTAATTAACAATAAATCATATGTTTCATATTAATTCATATATTATTTGTAAGCAATCAGTAGTACTTTTTCTGCCTCGCCCAAGTCAGATAAAATACTTTTACCTCTGCTGCTAATGGCAACACACAGGCGTCTAAAATGTAAAGCTTTTATATCATGAAGTACTTAGCTTTTTGCGTTTTTTTAATGGTTCATATTTGTATTTACGTTATACAAATCTAATTTTTGATAAAAAGCGGCGGAAAATTATTGTACACCTAATATATTAATAAAAAACTAAAAAAAACAATACACATAAATTGAACATTTTTAATGAAATAATTTAAAACTTTGGTAATATAATAACTCATACTGTATAAAAATAGTTTAAAAATTTGTTTAGAGGTCAGATTTTTCATCATCGTCATTCAGATTTTCATCAGTTTCTTTAATGTCATCTTCCAGAACGACTTTGTTTTTCCTTCTTGTATTATAACAATCTTCTGCTACTTTACGTAATTTATTTTCCATTCCAACACCTGTCTCTTTAACCATACTTGCAAAAACACTATTACTATTTTGAAGTAGTTCATGAGGAATTCCAAATTCTACAGCTTGACCCGCATCCATAACCAAAACTCTATCACAATCCATAATTGTATTTAACCTATGTGCTATGGTCAGTACTGTACAATCTTTGAAGTTTTTTCTAATTGTACTTTGAATTAAAGAATCAGTTCTGTAAATGAAAAACAATTTACACATAAGTAATTTCACAAGTCACACTTACTGGAGATCAACGTTTGCTGTAGCTTCATCCATTATAAGTAATTTACTATTTTTAATTACTGCTCTTGCTAAGCAAACCAATTGCCTTTGTCCTATACTAAAGTTTGATCCACCTTCCTTTATTTCTTGATTTAAATTTTCAATGTTTTGTTTCAATTCCACCTGAAAAGATAAAGCTATTCAGAAAAAAAAAAGTGAAGAAAGCACACAGTTTATTTTAACACAATCGGCAGAGGTCAGTTACTAATATTAAGCCTAATAATGCAAACGTGATTGCAGATGTCTTCCAGGACCCATGGTCCCATTTCATAAAGTTACAAATACATTATCAACAATATGAAAATGTAAACTTTCACCGTTAACACTCATAATAAAATACTTATCTTTTTGGGATTTTTTAATGGTGTACTTTAAATTATACAATCTAAACGTTTCGATAACACTTACAGTTACCTTCGTCAGTAGTAATGTTTGTTAAAAATTGTTAAAGATGTAGTAAACAATTTTGTCAAATTTGAAAAATTAAAACATAAACATAAGCCTGCTATTAGTATAACAGTTTGGGAAACATAAAGCCAACTATAAAATTTTTAGTAAAGATTTTGACAAAATTGTTTACTACATCTTTAACAATTTTGAACAAACATTACTACTGACGAAGATAACTGTAAGTGTTATCGAAACGTTTAGATTGTATAATTTAAAGTACACCATTAAAAAATCCCAAAAAAGATGAGTATTTTACATTATCAACAAGTACACTTTAACTAAATTGTAAAAATATACAGAAATTGGTGTTTTAGAAAGGTACTTACTTACAAGTTACAAGTAATTTGTGTGTTAGTAATAACAAATTCAATAATAAAAGAGAACTGTAACAATTTGTAAACAAATACTTGTTACTTATTGGAAAATTTAACTGAACTCTATTTAGTAAATCATGTAAATTTACATAAGAATTGTTTGTTGAAAACTTACTCAAGTAGAATTTGGTATTATTAGTGTAAGCAAAATTTATTCTTCAACTGAAACTGAGGAAGACTAAGTTCCAAGGCGTAAAATGCGAATTTTTAAAGAGGACATAGTATTGGTGGGAGATTTGCTTCTTCCTATTGAAAGATCATGTGCCTTATCAACAGAAATACAATTATGGACAGCGTTGCATTGGTTAGGCACTGGTGGACATATTATATGATTGGAGGCGCTTATGTGGTTAGTAACGCAAGCGTTTGTCAGTGTGTTCAAAGAATGGTTACTGCAATCAACGACTTTTATGTTTCCACAAATTGTGAATTAGCCAAGCAATATTTGGAATGTGACTACAAAATTTTATTTAATTCATAACTTTCTACAAGCGGTAGGATGTGTAGAAGGTTCGTATGTTAACCCATTAACCGCTATTGATCCGAAAACGCAACATTTCAATTAAAAATTTTTTTTCGCCCTTTGATTTCAAGATTTTTAAATTTTAAAGTTACTTTATGTTAAAACGTATATACGAGCATCATAGAATAATTTTTTTAAAGAAAAAAAATTACTATTTATACAAAATACAAATATTAGAAGACAGCGGTTTTGACGCTGTAAATTATACGTCGGTATTTATTTTTATAAATCCGAGGTTTTTTATCGAAATGAAATAAAATTTTATTTTCAATAGAGGTAGAGAACCTACTGTAGGTATACATCAAGCAAATTTGTTTTAAAACACAATAACATACTCTAATATAGAACTAAAGATAATGTTGCGTTTACGCATCATCAGCGGAATCACAGATCGGCATGTCCCGCTGAATTGGCGCCTCAAATAGTATAACGGTCGGTTTTAGTTGTTCATTATCGTTGCTGTGAGATAGTTGTGTCAACTAGTTAATTATTTTCGTTTGGTTTTGTAAAAATTTTAATATTTAGTTCCGTTATTTTATAACATTTATTTCTAATTATGTGTGATAAAAAAAATTTGGATTACAATAAATATTATAACACACATGCCCTTACTTTGCAAGAATTGGAGGCGGAAGTAGAGAATCTTGGCAATAGTTATGACGTAGATGCCCTTATTATACCACCAGATGTAGATGAGTTGACAGACGAAGAAGACATAGATGAGAATTTGCTTCGAGGTATCTATGCTTCTCTATTTTCTGTCGTTTTATTTTCCGCCATTCAAAATTTGTGAACTTAAATTTTTTAATTCAATTATTATATTCTTCCGTAGATAATGAGATTCCACAAGACTTACCAGGGACGTTTGAGATTGTGGTGCATGATAATGTTTCATCCGAAAGCCCCGTTGAACAGTGTGCAGCTACAGGTACATAAAAAAAGCAGAAACAGAAGATGTATGTTCCAAAGTGGAAGAAAACCCAATACAAACCACCAAGCGCTATAATAGAAAGGAAAAAAAGGAGGTGAGCATTCAACAGCCCTTGGTTATAAAAGAATACAATAAATTTATGGGCGGAGTAGATCTCCACGACAACGGGATTGCAAACTACCGCATAAGGGTTAGAGGTAAAAAATGGTGGTGGCCTTTATTTATCAATTGCGTAGACAGCGTCATTGTCAACGTCTGGAAATTATTCAGAATAGCTAACGATTCTAAAATTTTCCAATTAGAATTGAGATCCTACATAACCACTGGTCTTAGCAAAACTGACAATGTTGATAGCAACGAAGGTGACGAGGAAGAAGCATCAGTATATCAAGGAAGAGGTAGACCAACAAAAAGTGAATTGCCAGATGAAGTAAGGAAAGATGACGTTGGCCATACTGTAATACGTCATCCAGAAAAGGCACGAAGAAGATGCCGAAAATGTAAAAGTCAAACAGTATTCATGTGCCAAAAGTGCAATGTGCATTTGCATCCTGCATGTTTTGAGAGTGTTCACAATTAAAGCATTTGTTATTTTTTTTTAACTAATTCTGCTGTTGATGCGAAAACGCAACATTATTTTTTACGAACATCCTGTATATATATATATATATATATATATATATATATATATATATATATATATATATATTTGTATATTTTTTAACTATGCCTTAATTAGGATACAAAAAACATAATTAAGTAAAAAATTCCATTTTTGAATGTTTATTTTCATGTGCGGCGGTTAATGGGTTAATAAAGATTGATGCCACCAAATTGAGATGAGGGTTGATCTTGTTGACAGAAATGGTGACTATTCAATTAACTGTATGGTTGAGTGTGCAGACCAAACTTACGCACTTATAAACTTAATTTGCTCATTTTTCACATGTTGGAAATATTGTTCGTTTATCATTATTACATATTTACAATTTCATCTGCTCGTAACTACCTTCTTCCCTCATTTCCTATTATCTGTTTTCTTCTTTTCCATATTTCTTCCATACGTTTAGCCCCCTTCCCCTTTACGGCCAATATTTCTCTACTGTTCTGTCATCTTCCCTTAACCTCTGCATTCATAATCTTCATCAATTCTCTGCATAACCTACATTTTCTTTCTTCGTCCTTTCTCCAATATTTATTTCCCCCATCTTCCGAACCTCGCTATCATTTCTTTCTTTTTTCCTTTCAAATATTTTAGTATCCCTTCTCCCTTAACGTTCTTATAGTTTGCTTATATTTTGATTCTTTTATTTTTCTCCGCCTTTCTTGTTTTTATACATCCCTGTCCCTTCTTATTATGTCCATTCTCACTTCCACTCCTTCTCGCCTTAGCCACTCATCCACTTCTTCCTTCGCATTCCCGTTTCTATCTTAGTATTCTTTTGCGTTTTCTTGTCAATATTTAACTCTCTCTTCTTTTATTTCTTTCCAACTTTCTTGTGATATTTTACACTCCATTCTTTCTCTCATTTCCTCCTCGTACTTTATTGTTCTGCCCCCCGCCTTTACCCTCGTTTTTTCTTTTTGTACTTCCTCTCTAACGATATAACCCGGTGTTTCTCTTTGCAGTCCCAATATCCACTTCCCGTATTTTCTTGTAGCTCTTCCACCTCTTTGTGCTCCCCGCCACCGCTCCCCTCACTTCTGCCCCATACAACACTACACTTTCTAATGGTTTGTCAAATAGTAGCTTCCTTTTTTCTAGGTCCATCCCAAACAATCTCCCTCCATTTCCACTCCTTTTTCCTCCCATTCCTTTATCTATATCCCTCTTCTCTTTCGTCCTTTTTTTACATATTTCCATACTTCTTCCGTTTTCATTTCCTTAATCTTCATCTTGTTTCTTTTTTTCTTCCTCCTTTTTTCTATTGCATGTCTCCTTGTGTTTTCTTAATGCCTCTTTGTACTCTTCTTTTTCTTCGTTTGTGAGTAAATTTTATTTAAAAGAAACATGCCAGTATCAAATATAGTAACATAATTTTGCTGCCCGCGACTATCGTTTATGTGGTATGATTTCGTAAGTCCAGGCATATTGTCAACAGACGAAATAATAATAATAATAATAAAATTTAAATATGCAATAATTTTTATAACGTTAACCAAATAACTCTAAGATAGTATAATGGAATGTAATCTACTTTCTATTGTGTAAAATAAACTGTACTTTAACATTACATCCAACCGCTAACACATGTGCAAGAAGACAGACTTCTGTAAGTATTAATTAAGTCGTTACATAGAATAAGTAATTGTTAGATAGGAAGTAGCAAAATTTTATATCAACCGCTCCGTTATTTGCTAAGCAATAATCTTAGAAAATTGAAATAATCATAAAATCAATAATTAATATAAAACTCCCGACGCCCCCACCTGATCATAGGGAAAATTGGAATTTCCAATTATCCCACTGCTAACGTCTGGTACGTTATATAGGTGGGTCGCGCGGGCTTTCCGTCATCTTTATCGTTCTTTTTACGTTATTGCACAGATCGAAGTTGCGTTGCTATAGAGTATTAGGTAAAATAGTAGTGTTCAATTGCTTAATTAAATTTACTTTGGTAAATACCTGCTCTGAGATAAAATTTAGAAGCATTTAATTTGTTTTAATGTAAAGGGGGACCTGTGACCTTGCTCCGCTTCCGTAACCGCCGTCCGCCCGAATTAATTCTGTTTTAGGAACACCTTCCACCGCCGTTGATCTCTGGATCTCCACTGCAGCAGTCCGTTTGGAAGCCGTGCCGAGGTTCAGGATTGGCCCAAAGACAACCTGGACTACAGCACATCTTTGAATGGAGCCCGAATCCGTTTAGCCTTCTCAACTCCTGGAACCAGAAGCCGTTCCCGAGTACCGTCCAGGAAATCAGAAATTGAAATAATACCGTAACTTATACATTAGAATCAATACATTTTTCTTCCAAGCGAGTATCAATTGTCTTGTATTGGTGGAAGCTGACTGCAAGCTTCACTTGCCGACCGCAAACACCCTTACAACGGATTATTTTGTTTTAAGAGCTTCTTGAATCTTCGATATAAGCTTTCAGTTTATTTACAAATGATTTGGTTGAAACCAATGCCTTGATGTTGGTCGGTAGTCTGTTGTATTCTGTATCACGTGTTACCTTGACTTTTTCTGCATTTTTTGACACTGTCCCTATGTGAAGTTACTCCCTTTGTGTGGTGCTGTGACTATGAATGATTGTTTCCAAGAAGAGATATGGTTGCCTTCTGTTTTCTATAATATGTTTTCAGTCTTTCAACAGAGAATAGTTCAGATATGGTGTGTGTATTAGTTTGTTGTTTGGTATAGTTCTATTGTGTGCATTAGTCTTGGTTTGTTGAATACTGTTTTTAATGACTTAAGAAGTATTGCAACCTTTGACACGAGTTGCTTAGTGCAGCTTTCCCAGATTGACAACAAGTAAGTGATATGGCTGTGTATGTCAGCATAGTATACTTTGTTGGCACTCTCTTCTTCTAATATTGGACAACTCCACATGACACTGATGCATGGCATTATTTCTTTCTCAATTGTTCAGTATGTTGTTTTGAACAATAGCTTCTTGTCTAACACGAACCCTAAATATTTGTGTGTCGTACCTGAGGTAAAACTGTGTTTTTTATTTTTATCTCCATTTCTACATTCGTTTTATTCTTCATTGCAAATACTATATATTCCATTTTCCCTGTGTTGCTTGCTAGAAGGATTGAGTGCGGTCTACAGTATATTCAGCTGTGAGATTGACACTTGTCATGTTTTGTATATAAAACAAGTAAAGTAGTGGGCCTAATACTGAACCTTGCCGTAGGCCTTTGTTTATTTTAGTTGGATCACTATTAGTGTTGTTGGCCCTAGACACTATTTGCCTATTTTCCAAGTATGTTTTTATTAAGTTATTTGCACGGCCAACCGTGTCGAACGCCTTTTGGAGCGACAGCATAGATTCCTTTATCCGGTGCTTCTCAAATTTCTTCAGTGACTTCTAATACAGCTGATTTTGTGCTGATGTCGTTCTGAAAACGGAACTGGTGAGGGTCGAAATTGTACTAGTTGGAGATAAAGTTCACCATTTATTTCTTCAAGAGTTTTTCACTTAGCAAGGTGATCGGTTTATAATTGTTGGATTTTATGGATCCCCAGATTTGAATATGGCACAAATAGTAGCCATGTTTAGTTCTGATATATCTCACTGCTGAATACTTCCTTTGTCAAGTTTGCTACTGGTTCCGATATTTCTTCAGTGACATGTTCGATGTCCTTTGTGCTATTTCAATTTAATGGTTCGAACTTTATCTACTGCAGTTTGTGATAACATTATTGTAGAGGAATTATAACTGGGTGGATAATTTTTCTTTGTAGGTTGATTATTGTGTTGGAATTTTAATTTAATAAACATTTTTTCAAGAAAAATTAAAAAATTGCAAATTGCTTCTCAAAGAATTGTTCAATTGATGTTTACTTAGGAACCAGTCTGTTTTGGCAAATTGTTTTATACTTACCATGGTAGCTTTGTTTAAATTTTGGGCCATTTCTAGTCTGGATGAAATAGTCCAATACTGCACGCTTCAATATGTTTACTCTTTCCATACCTTGATTTTGCCATTCTTCGTTATTCCATAAGAGAATGCTCCACATAAAATAGCTTTACATTCCCAAATTTCTTTTAGTATGTTAATTTTATTAATAAAAATGTTGTGGAAATTTTGTTTATAGAGCAATTACTTGTTTGTATCTATTTGTCAAATTCACATGTAGTAACAGACGACTGAAATTTACCTCTACCTGTTATAATAATTAATAATTAACGATACAATATTTCTAAAACTTCCGTCACTTACAAATTGTGTTTTTAACAATTGTAAATGACTACATTAGCAATTTTTTGAAATAGGGTCCTGATAAACCGATCAAATATAGCTGCTTTTTAAAACGTTAATCTATTACATTTTTAAAAACAAATGCATAGGTAAATGTACACATTCGAAGAACAATACACAAATTTACCAACAATGTTACCACATAGATGAATAATTTTTATGCAATTGTTTGTACAGTTGTTTTTATTTAGGTTCATTTAATTTGTTTATTTGAAATAAGTAACTAGAATCTCCTTTGTTGTATTAAAATTACCACTAATAGACAAACAAAAAAAGATTTTCAAATTATTAAAAATAGGTATAATAAAAGAGAATAAACATTCATTATCATATCAAATAATTAGCAGTAGTTAACTCTAATTATGTGTTTCTTTGTATATTAAGCTATATGAGAAGCAAATAAACTATGGATAATATATTAGCAAATTTAAAAGCACTTACAAAACACCACACTTATGAGTATGATGAAACCCCAAGAAATAATGGAGTAAAAAAGGTGAATTTCAGTTATTAAATTTTTACTATAATTTCCTAACAATGAATAATTATGTTGTACTCACATCTTCAAGTGCGTTCCACAAAACTTTATCATCAAATTTATTAAGAGGATCAAGGTTGTGTCTAATAGATGCCGAAAACAATACTGGTTCTTGTGGAATAATAGATATTTTACTTCGTAAGTCATGTAGTCCAATTTCATTAATATCTACATCATCTATTTTAATAACACCTTGAGTTCGTGCTAGCCTAAACAAGGCAGCTATTAATGATGATTTTCCTGCACCTGTACGACCCACAACTCCAACCTAAAATATAATTTCTAAAAATTGTAGGGTAAATAATAATACAAACTTTTTCTCCTGTACGTATTGTAAAATTTAAATTCTTAAGTACTGGTTCTCCAGGGATATATTCCAGAATTACATTACGTAATTCAACTTGACCTTCTTGTGGCCAGTCTTTGGCAGGTTTCTTTGTAGGTAATGAATCATATGGACCTTCTTTGTCTAAATGAGTGTACTGTAAAATGCGCTCTACACTTGTCATTTGACTTGCAACTTCAGCAGTTTGTCGAATGCCCCATTGTAACATTCCTGTCAGAATTAAGGATTGAGAAATAACCAAACCTACATCACCACTTAATGTCGTTCCTGGAGGTGTACAGAATAAAACTAAGTTGTACAGAATTAAAAAACTTACCGTCGTCAAAGATAATAAATTGAAAAGTCAGTATAGTTAAAAAAATTATGCTGATAATATCTAAGTAAAAACCAAAAGCTTCACTGGTTGATATGAATAAAAACCATGTTGCAGTATGGTGATCTTGCAGAACATCAAATTCCCTTATAATTATTTGCTGAGCGTTTGATGCTCTTATTGTTGATAATCCAGAAAATGATGCCGAAACATGAGAAAATGCTGGTGCTCGTGCTGAAAGTAGAAGTTCATGTCATTGCTGCATAGCTGTTATTTAATGTTGATTTTTGTTTTTTTTAAACGCTTTCTTACATGTAACAGAATCTGCTTCAATGAATACATTACTCTCAAAAAAGAGTTTAGTTTACATACTTCAGTTCATCAAATAAGTATGATGTATGTAGATTAGTAAAACTTACAGTTTGAACTTCAGTTAAAAACCGCTATCTGATAAATAAATACAAGATCCTCTATTAAGCAGTTTGAATATATGTATTATTGTTAAAGTGTTTGCAATCGTACAAGTTAAAATTTGAAAGCGGTTGATACTTTTGAAACATGTCTTTGGAATGCAATGTAAAGAGATTACAATTTATTACCTATATACTTCACCAATAGCAGTTATAACATAAAATTTTGTTAAAAGTTGGCATATTATAATAAACGGAAAATCTGAGTTTTGGGATTTCACCTTTCGGAAAGATATGTGACTAATACAAAAATTTAATTAAAAAAATGAATATTTTACTTTGGACAAATCGTATCATCATGTTAAAACAGATTTCAATTTTGATGGGAGTCGAACGACATTATTTAGGGTATTAAAGTCAACGGGTTACAAACACAAACATGTCAATGGACAGAACATTTTATGTGCAACGGAACATGTTGTAGCCTAAATTAAGATTTTGAGAAAATTTCTACAGTTGAAAAGGTCTAAACGAAATGTGGATTTATCAAAATGGTTATAATATCCATCGTTGGGAGCAAGATTCTGACATCTAAAGCAATCCATCCAAAATTAAAAGGTAAAATATAACATTTTACGCGCGGGGTGTAGTTAGGGTTTTTGGAAAACTGCAACTATTTACTCGATTCAAGGACTAAGGAATCGGGATTATCATAAAACTCTGAATAGGGACCCTTCAACATTGGGTGATTAAATAGCTGAACTGCCCGGAAATTGTGTGGTAGTTATGGATAACGCACCATATCATTCAATGCAGTTAGACAAGTCACTCTCATTTTCTAGCAAGAAAGATCAGCAGCAGGAGTAATGGATTGTTACGCATGGTGTCAAAATTGAGGGCAAAATTACAAAAAAAGAGATTACAATCTATTAAGTATTACTACACCAATAGCAGTTATAACATAACATTTTGTCATATATCTAGTCGTCCAAACATATTACAAAAATTTTTATAAGATGTTAAGATATTTATCCCTAGTCGTCGAACTCTATGACGATATAAACTAGGCAAAAGTTTCGAAATATTCTATCAACAAACATTACATGTGATACTTCATGTAATGAAGAATAAAGATGTAGGACGAATGGATCTAAATTTTATAGTAGCAGTGTACTGATGAAAACTTTCGTTCTTTTGTAAATACATTAAATAACTTTAGATTTGTGAAAAAACCAATTTGTTTATATTACGCTCAGTGGTATAACACGTATAGGTACAGCCTTAGATTAGGTAAATGTCTAAGGCTACAGCCAAGAAAAATAATGTTAAAAATTGCAAAAAATTAAATGGATTTTGCTGAATTTTTGTACAAATCATTATAGTGTATTAAAAAACATGGAAAAGGTCCCGAGTGATATGGTATCGTTCTGGAATACTCAAACATCACATTCTTTGTTTAGAACAACTGGATTCGTAATACACGGCGGGGAAAGTATGGCTATACGTTCGCATACGGTGTAACGCAGTCTACCGCAAGGCGTATACTACTGCTATATATATTTACAGGATGTTCCTTAGTTTTACATGGAAAATTTATAAACTATGGGCGAAAAACTTTCCTTTACGAATATACAGGGTGCTAAATCTTACAGAGAAAATAAGAAATCAATTAAAATTTCCGAAACCGCTTGTGATATTTCAATGATACTTAGTAATTAGAACGGCGCATGTTTTTCAATATAAATAAATATTCAGTTTCAACAGTGGCGTGCGTACGAGTACTGACTTTGATAAGCTTAAACAAAAAAAAAATGGTACGCAAATGGTTTTTTCTCATAAAAATTATTTGTGGATTTGTATTGTCCAAGAAAATTTTGCTATCTATAAAGTGGTATTACACTTGTGCATTTCCATGCTGCATTTTTAGTTGCAGCATCAAGATGCATGGATTTCTTGGTTTACACTGTAAAAGTTGCAGTATCACAAAATGCATGATTCATATAGTTAGAACTTGTTCTATTTTTGAACAGTTTAACTTTAATTGTGCATTTCTAATGACTTTGCTGGGATTTATTCCTTCCCAATAGTCAGTTGACGTTTGTTTTAAGTTGGTACTTCCACTCTGCGAGGCGGTAACGCGTGCATGGAAATGCTACATTGTGCTACAAAACCTTTTGCCCATTTTATGCTTTTACTTATCGTTGGAAATATTCGTTAAGTTTTCCGGCAACTGTTTCAATTTTTCCATACTTCTTTTGTATCAGATGAGCATTTAGCATTTGCGTAATTTGTGAAATATTAACTAAGTGCATATGTTTTTAATTAAACGCTGCCAAAGATGTCCACTTCTAAAAATACGATGTTCACCTGGCCATCGGATATCAGTCATTATGCAGGGAAACCAGTGCTCTATGTGACCAGGCTGAAAGAATACAAAAATAAAAACAAGCGGACAGAAGCTATTGATTACATTAAAGAACAGCTGAAAGAAAAATACCCCGTGATGTGTGCAACTGTAAGTAACAGTGATGTGCTTACAAAAATTCACATCTTAAGTACGCAATATGTAAAGGAGGTTGGTGTATGAAAAAAGTAAGCGGGGCACCTGCAGAAGCTTATAAACCAAAATTGTGGTGCTTTGATTTGCTCAACTTCCTTTCTGAAGGTGATCCTGTAAGGGACAGCCTATCTAATTTAGAGTCGACAGTAAGTAATGTTACTGATTTGTTCTTATATATCACACAATTTTTTAAAGCAAATCACTGAACCTGATGTTGCTGAAAAAAGTTTACATGTCACTCACTTCATTTTATATCATTGATAGGCGCTCCAATTTTTAATTTGCTCCAACAACTATCACACCAGCTAAAAAATCTTAAATCATATCAAATCTGTTCTTCCGTCTGTCTATCTCTGTAATTACTACTATTTAATTCATTATCCCTCTATCCATCCTCCTAAGTGTTCCTGAGTGCTTTAGCACGATAGGCCTAATTTAGCCTGTTCAGGTCCACAATCATAAAAAAAAACGGCTTGAGGTATTAAAATGCGTTTTTTTTTTGCAAAACAAAAACAATAATCTATGTCAGATGGGCGTTTAAAGCTTCGATAGATATAGAGGTTAACGCTTTCACTGCGTACGACTCTCATGAGAGCCGAACTGGCCATTAGCGTGGTGGGTGCGCGCGATTCTCATAGGAGCCAACGAATCTTGTTTACTTTGTCAGATAGTGTGAGAGTAGCATTGTTCAGAGGTATATTTTTTTAAAATGCGCGTTATAGCGTTTTACGCCTTGCGATTCCCAATCTCCACTGTCTTCTCTCATTCCATTCTCCGTCATTCAGGTGTCTTTCACTCATGGATTTCTTGATCCCTTGACTCCAGTTTTTCCTTGGCCTTCCTCTTTTTCTTCTTCCTTGTGGTGTCCATTCGAGTATTTGCTTTGGCAGTCTATTTTCGTCCATCCTTTGAACATGTCCGTACCATTTTAATTGTTTTTCTTCTATTTCTTCTACAATGGTTTTTTCTACTTCCATTATTTGTCGGACATATTCGTTTGTTTTATGTTCTAATCTTGAAATTCTCGCCGATCTTCTTATGGCGTCCATTTCCGTAGCTAATATTTTTCTTTTATCGTTTTCGGTCATTGTGCATATTTCACTGCCATAGGATAGTACGCTTTTGATCATAGAGTTGTATATTCTACGTTTGCTCCTTTTTTTTTACGTTTTTTGACCATAATACACCATTGAGAGCCCCTATGATCTTCCGACTTTGTGTCATTCGGTTTTGTATTTCTGTCGTATCTTTACCTTCATTTGTAAATGTTACCCCTAGGTATTTGTATTGTTCTACTTCTTCAATCGTTACATTGTTCTCAAGTGTTACATCTCCTAATTTTGCTCCTATACCCATATACTTTGTCTTGGTAACATTCATCTCAAGTCCCCATTGTTGGTACTCTTCTATTAGTTTTCTGGCCATTAAGTACTCTTTAAAGGAAAACACTGGAGGAGTTGTCAAATGATGCTCATGTCAATATTCCCAGATTGTAAGCAAGTACACAGTAGTACTGTGAGTAGCTCCGCATCAGTAGCTGCCTTATTAAATTCAGCTTAAGATACCCTGGAGGAGCATCGGAAAATCCAAAAAATAGAACCAGACGATGAGTTTCATACCTTTGGAAGGTTGGTAATCTTTATAAAAATTTACCTTGTACTTTATTCTTTTTAGAATAATTGCAACTGAATTGAAAAAATAAAGGACCAAAAGACAGTTATGACATTATGGATGCACAATTAGACAAATGAGGTGGAATTGTGTTATTAATCTTAGTTTTAAAATAGGTATTTTAGTGTAGCATGTACGATTAATAGTATGTAAGTAGTTTTCGATTTTTTATCTGTGTTTAAGAAAAATAAAATACAATGTAACATCGTAATAATGAGCCATTAAATGTACGAGGGGTGTCCTAATTAGAAATTTGTCCAGAATATTACAAGTATCTGCACATAGTATAACAGGTTCTACTGTATATACATAGATTTATGTTGCAAAAATCAGACTTCAAAAACTGTCTTATTTAACTGTTATAATTAATTAAACTTCAAAAACTTATTTATATTTTCTATGATAATCAACAGCTCCAACACCATTTGCGTACTCTAAAAATTCTTGACGGTTATTTAATACAGATTGGTTTGCCCTATTACCTGCTTGTCGACTTAAAGCATACTGAAATCTCAGCTTAAGTCATTGTTCTCCAAAATATTGTAACTGTTATGTCTTGTGGTTCTTAAAAAGTTATGTAGAACAACGCATGTTAGTGTTATTGTTTCTACCTTTTTAGAATGTAAATTGACAGTATTCAATAAAACGCGGGCTCTGTTAGCTAACATACCAAAAGAATTTTCAACCACCCTACTTTCTCTACTTAACTTGTAGTTGAGCATTGAGCCCCGGTCATATTAATTAATTAATGCAAATGCTGCATCCACAACAATTACATATGGTACATGTTTTGAGCGACCTGGGAATGGTGTTTCCTCGGCAAAGAATTTTGCAAAAATTCGCTCGGCATTTGTAGCAATAAGTTTCTTATGTGTAACTCTAACTCATTTAAATTTGTGGGTCTACTTCTGTATGCTTTATTTTTCAAATAATCCCCACAGAAAAAAATCGAGAGATGTTAGATCAATTTTATTTAAAAATAATAAACCGTTGAGGAGATACTCAGGGGGTTCCATACTTTATACTAACTCTGTATATTGCACAGAAGTATGAGTGCCCTACTCTAAATGAATATGAAAGGCTTTTGTACAATTCTCCAGTAGCCAAAAAACAAAAGAGTTAACCTGTCTCTTGCAGAGATAGTACTTCTAAATTTCGTATCTTCCTTTTCTATCTCACTTCTTACAAGACTCAAAAGTAACTAAAACGTATGTTTGTCAATTATTACAAAATTTTGAAAACTGTTTGAAAGATGAATATTTCCTCGACAGTTATCTCTATTTTGAATCCACAGTTTAACCCACCATCTCCTTTTATTATTAGGCAATAAAAGAGATGCAGCTGCACCAATGATAATAACAAGAAGCATTTCTTCATAATCCATAACTTCTCTTTGAAACTTTACAACTGTTGTCTCTAACTGCTTTCAGGTTATTAAGATAACAAATCTCAACACCAACATACAGTTATAATTTGTGAAAAATTAAATCCCTACAGAGATTTCCCTATGCATTTAAAAATGCACTAATGTGAACGCATGAAAGATCACAGCAAGTGCAAGGTGTCGCCGTATCTAAAAATGCAGCATGGAAATGCATAAATGTGAATAAGCCTTAAAGTTAGTTAGACTGGAATACGTCACTTGTGTTTTACATCCAACATTTTCTGACAATGTGTTAGCATTCAAGTAAGTTTCAGTCATTCAAATCTGTTCGTTGTAAATCATTGTTGAAACTGGTAGCATCTGAAAAGGTACACCTGAAGTTAGACTTCGAAATGTAAGAACACCTAAAATTGGGAAAGCAGTGCTACATGAAGTGGAAGAAACAGGTACGAGAAAGATTGCTCGAAACTTGAATATTTGCCACCAAATTATTTGGAGAAATTTAGTGAATTCTTTGTTGTATCCTAGCCATGTTTTAAGAATAGAGACCTTACTCTCCATATATTTTCCAAAGCGTGTGACCTTTTCTGAGTGATATCTTCTTAATGTTGGACAAAATCCACAATTTGAATCACAGACGAAACTAATTTTTCAAGAAATGTTGTTTAAAATTTCCACACCAACCATTTGTGGGCGGATGAAAATCCCCATTCCAAATCCGAAACCAATTTTCTATCAAAGTGTGGGCAGGAATCATTGGTAACAACTGCCTTTGTCGTTTGAGTTTGTTCCGTTAGCAATAACTGTCTAATAACAATGCACAATACTCGCCCATTATTGTCCTCCGCTGTTGCAAGTAATCAATAAAAATTATTCCTCGGGAATACCAAAATACGGTAGCAATGACTTTACCAGCAGACGGAATCGTCTTTGCTTTCTTTGGAATAGGCTCTCCACGTTTTATCCATTGCTTTGACTGCTCCTTGGTCTCCGGAGTGTATTATTTGCTAATTGCCCTGCGTTAATCAATTATTAACATTCACAGATTTTATCAAATAATGAATTTTTATCGCATCCAGCGTTAATTTAAAAAACATCAAAAGTTTTTCAACTTTAGAGTTCCATCCGGACTTTCCGCGAATCTGGACCTGAAGACCCCTACCCAGAAGCCGTCTCCGCCTTCCTCGGATCCTCTATAAAACCGCGAGACACGTTACCGCATTTCTACTTACGTGTCGGTCCGATACGCCGACTACTTGCGATTGTGCGACCGTTCCGCCGATCTGTCGACAGCTGTACGTGCCGACCCGTTTATCATAGTAATCATCATAAACGCGACACCGCCACCTGGACATCATCTGCGTACAACGGGGCTTAGAGCTGCTGATACCTGAGGCTGAATGCACGTAAGTCAAAACACACAATATTACACATACGCCATTGAACGATGTTACGCCGGGCTGAACGCCCGTAGTCATCTTTCATTTACTCCGTTGAATAGAAAGGTACTTGCCTAAATTCTTTCAACCCCAGGGAAATCATTTTCACAACGCAGCGGGTATGAGCCCAGATTCTTGTAAATGATATTCCACCTACCCATAGAACACAAGACACACACATATACGCCTACACTGGGCAAAACCATTACAGTGCAGAAAGCAGCAGATTGACCGCAATCAAACACTCGTAGGTAGATCATATTCGGTCACCTAGTTTATTAAATGAAACCCCCGCACGTCGTATAAACACGTGAGTAATACGTTTTATTAGAATACGGAAATAACCTCCGTCCTAACCGCTCAGGCATCGGGAGAGATCCCGTACATTAGTTTAGTCCGTTTAAACAATTGGAATAATTGTTTAAATCCGTCACCGTAGTTATAAATCTCGTATAAATAATAAAATTAGTATTTTTTAAATTTCCAGTATATAAAAAGGGAGATAAAGCGCAGTGTGTAAATTACAGGGGAATAGCTCTGGTGGGCGTAGTCTACAAGATCTTAGCTACAGTGATTACAAGTATACACCGAAGAACTAACGGGCGAATACCAAGCCGGGTTTCGCAAGAATAGATCAACTGTGGACCAGATCTTTTCACTGAAAGAAAGAATGCCATGAGAATAGTATTTATAGATTCATTCTAGAAACATTTCGATCTACCCTCGTATTAACAATAAAATCAATAGTTTTTCCGGAACCATGGGCGAAAGTTACTGTAATTTGTCAAAAAACTTAAAATTGAACTGAACTAGAAATATCCGTTTTGAAGACCGCTAGGTCCAAAATGGTCGAAAAGAATAAAAATGTCTGTGCATGGTGCAGAATATTGAGTTGCTAGTATTTAAAAACTAAAGCAGGTGTGTAGTTTAAATTTGATATACGATTGTAAGATGTAAATTTTTACGCCCCTGCGATTATTGATGGTGGATGGATCAATAAGGCATGGAAGAGGAACGGAATGCGTTGTTTTCTTTTGCCCTTTATAACGTTAAAATTTACATTCACAAATTGATTAGAATTAGGCATAAAGGTCAGCAACTAAATATCTAGACATGAGTCATTTTTGGCGTATGGAGCTATAGTTGCACTCATTTTTTTTCGGCTAGAAACAACTAAAAATAATACAGAGGAGATTAAAAATTGCAATACTTATTATTAACACGTAAATGTCAAGGACACTGTAATTTTGTTATTGCAATCGATTTATTAAGGGTGGAGTAATAAGGGTACGAGTGTTTGTTTCTATTATACCATTATTATAGGTATATCTTGCTTAAATTTAGTGGTATTGGTTTGTAAGAACAAAAAAACACAAATGCGATATCCATTGCTATTACAATTATGTATTTGCATTATCTACTAAAATCTGTAATTTTAGATTATAACAAAACATTCAAACAGAAATTTAAACGTATTTCTACCAAAGAACGAAATATCTATATTATATAAACATTTCAACATAAACAATTTGTTTGTTATTACAATGTCAGAGCCGCGCTCGCTATGTTAGCGAACAAGTAATATACTCGTCGTAGTGGCGCTAGTGGCTACATCGTATTTTTCACACCTGATCTTTCACACATATTTCCCTTTAACAATCGCATTCGAGTTGAGAACTAGAAGTACAGCTACTTTCCTGCGTTGAACTTAACTAAATTTTGGGCCTCCACAGGGAATAGGTTATTCCAAAAATTACAGCGACGTAACTTTATGAATAAACTAATCTTTTCTTGCGCGATAATTAGTCACCCAATATGTGCTGTAGAAATTTGCATCCTTATAGGAAAGAAGTTATTGTAAAATTATATTAACACGGTTAACTTCACAATCGTGAACTTCTGCATAAATCCATTTTTAAGGCAGTGATTAGGCGCCAATTATGTGTCGTTTTGCACCACTAAAATGAAATGTTGTGCTCCCAGAGAAAATTATGTATTGTAATAGTTACATCGGAATCTTTTCTTGCACGATAATTAGGCACATATTGTACCGTTTATTGTAAAAATTACATCGATTAACTGTTCACTTAACTTAACTTCACAACCACGAACTTCGGAATTAAAATTTTTTTATGCAGTAATTAGGTGCCTATTATACACTGTTTGTGTTGTTAAAATGAAATGTTGTGTTCCTGTAGGAAAGAAGTTATTGTAAAAATGACATCGATAAGGGTAACTTCACAACCACCAACTTCTGAATAAATCCTTTCTTCGTTCTACAGTAACTAGGCGCCCATTATACACTGTTTGTATCGTTAAAATTAAATTTTGTGCCCCTATAGGAAACTAGTTATCGTAAAAATTACGTTGACACGGCCAACTTCACACAGCCGTTACCTTGTGTATAAATTAATTCTATCTTACGCAGTAAATATGCCCCGTTAAAAATAAATTATTCAAAAGATTGCATCGACAAGGCTAACATCACAGCCGTCAGCTTATAAATAAATGAGTTTTTTCTTGCACGATGATTGGGCGCCTATTATGCTCCGGTTATATTAATTTTTATGCCTCTATAAGAAACAAGGTGTTATAAAAATGACATCAACACTGCTAGCTTAACCTGGCCGTGAACTTCTACGTAAATCACTTTGTTATGCTCTAGTGAATTTATTTCAATATGTTGTTGTTTACTTGTTTATTTGCTTAATGTGTATTTTTCTTATTTTTATTGTATTTTTATTAAAATTCCACTTCTGTCATTATAGATGCATTTATATTTAATTATGTTTAACCCATTTTCTCATATTATAACTATACTAAGTTTTTTTTCTAATATTAGCTTAACACTTGGTTAGTCGCGTGGTTAACAAATGTCTCCCACGCTACCCATTGTACCTTCCTACGTTTCGTCGGGCTTCCGTAAACTGCATATCCAGTCTCCTGATATCGCACACAGAAAACACATAGGTCTCGTTTGGTAGACATTTTTCCCCCACGCGACCAATCTCACTACCTTAATTAAGAGAAATACTTAATTTTTTATAGATTTTATGGTCTAGAATGACATTATTATTTTATGGATCATATTTATTTGAGAGCCAGCTTTTTTCTCACAAAAAGAAATTTATATAATTTTTTACTTATGTAAACATCTTTTTAGGTGTGAATCCAGAATCCAATCCGGGTCTCAGTAGAGATCCACAACAGTGGTTTCAAGAAGTAGAAAGTGAAGATGAAGGTCAAGCAAGTGAAAAAGATTCTAGTGACGAGGACGAGGCAGATCATGTAGATCATTCTGATCATGACTCTGAAAATAAGTTCGTAAGCCCTTTTTCTTCTGAGGAAGATGACGAATTAGGACAATATTTTTTGTGTAAAGATGAGAGCACAAAATGGAAAAAACGGGATCAAATTTTAATGTTCGCATGTAATATAATATCTCACTTACTGGGACCTGTAAAAGAGGCACGTACAATCAGAACTGAAATAGAGTCTATAAATTTATTTTGGATGATACCATTATAAGCACAATTGTTGAATATATCAACATATATACATTGACACTGTAATGGACAATTTGAGTAGGTCAAGAGCTTTTCTCGGTCTATTATACATGATTCGCACTCAAAGATGTTCACCAAAAAATCTGCATAAAATTTGGGACAATTCTAAAGGTCTAGACTTGGAAGCTTGCTATTTGACAATGTCTGAAAGAAGCTTTCGTTTCTTAGTCAGACGCTTACGTTTTGACAACATAAGAGTTCGTAAGGAAAGGAAACGTAATGATAAACTGGCAGCCCACCGAGAAATTTTAGATTTATTTTTAAAAAATTTCCAAAAATATTATACTCCCTCAGATTTCCTGACTTTTGATGAGCAACTCTTGGCATTTAGGGGTAAGGCTTCGTTCTGCCAATTTATGAAGAGTAAGCCTGCTAAGTAGGCCTCAAGGTTTTTGTAATAGTGGATGCAAAGTCATTTTATACAATAAATTTAGAGCCGTACGTTGGAAAACAACTGAAAGGGGTATATATAGTGTAAGTACTTCAGTTACAGATGTGGTACTTCGCCTAATTCAACCTATAAAAGGAGGCAGAAACATCACAACCGATAATTCGTTTGCAAATTTAGACCTTGCAAACAAATTACAGAGAGAAAAAACTAACATTAGATGGCACAATTCGAGGCAATCGAAGAGAAGTACCCAGAGCATTTTTGCCGAACAAACAGTATCCTACTGTTCAAAACAAAGTAAGGCTGTAGTGTTACTATCAACTATGCACTTTTCTGACACAATGGACGAGTCGACTGGGGAAAATCGTGAACCCGAAATAGTTACGCTGTGTCCAGAAATTCAAGACGTTGGCCTATGGTTCTATTTTACAACCCACTAAGCATTTCAGCAATAAATGCTCTGGTTGTATTCCAACATCATCATTTTGAATCGAAAGTTCCTAGAAACCATTTCTTGGAACCTTGTTTTGCCCAAAATACAACGTAGATCCAATCTTTCTCACCTTCCAAGGGAATTAAAGCAAAGGGCAAATATTATTTTGAGAAAACAGGGTGAAAGTATTGAAGAACCATCGATGAAGAAGTCAAAAGACCAAGGACGACTTATATTTGCCCGAGAAAAATAGAAAGAACCACTAGAAAGTTTTGTAAACAATGTAAAGATCATTTAATTCAGGTAGAAATATGTGTCAATTGTTCAGATATTAATGATGATACCGGTTAGTTCTATTGTTTCTTACCGTTTGTTCGATTGCTTCTATTTTCAAAGTTCATTTTAATAAAAATTTTTACCAATAGTTCAAACAAATGTTGAATAATAGCGTATCTTTGATTAAAATGCGTTATTAGTTCATATTCGGATGCTGATTAGTTAATAAACAATCAAATAAAGAATTGGGGGAATAACCAAGGGTCAATTGGTTTCTACATTACTCTTACCAATCTTAACTTCAAGTCAGCTCCAGCTCGTCTGTTCTTTAAATATGCTTATCGCTATAAATTACTTATGAAATATTCTAATGTACAAATTGCTATTTCATTTTTAAGCTGTTTTAAATCCAGAAGGTTGCTTATCCACTACAAGGCAGTAATTAGACACCAATTGTGGGTTGTTTTACGCAAACAGCCCATAATAATTTTTTACATTAAGCTCATGACTGTGAAGTTCGTTCTGTCGATGTAATTTTGACAATAACTAACTGGTTTCGTTTAAGGGTGCAAGGTTTAACTTTAGCGGCATAAAACAGCGCATAATAGGTGTCTAATTATCACGCAAGAAAAGATTAGGTTATTCATAAGACTACGGAGTTAGCCTTGTGGATGTAATTTCATTTTAACGGTTTAATCAGTACATAATTTGCGCCTAATTACTAAATAAGAAAAAAATGGTTTATGGAGAAGTTCACGGCTGTGAAGTTAGCCGTATTGATGTAATTTCTATAATAACCTGTTTCACATATAGGCACAAAATTTCACTGTAACGCCGCAAAACAGCGCATGATTGGTGACTAATTATCGCGCAAAAGAAAAGGATTAGTTTATACATATGTGGGCATTTTATTTTGAAAACGCAAAACAGCGCATAATTGGTAATTGTAGTGGATAAGCAACCTTGTGGATTTAAAACAGCTTAAAAATGAAATAGCAATTTGTACATTAGAATATTTCATAAGTAATTTATAGCGATAAGCATATTTAAAGAACAGACGAGCTGGAGCTGACTTGAAGTTAAGATTGGTAAGAGTAATGTAGAAACTAAATAAAGAAACATGATTTATGCAGTTCACGGCTGTGAAGTTAATCGTATTCATGTAATTTTTACAATGACCTGCTGCCTATATAATTATCGTGCAAGAAAATATTAGTTTATTCATAAGGCTATGAAGTTAGTCTTGTCGATGTGATTTTTGCAATCAGTTATTTCCTACAGGGGCACAAAATTTTATTTTAACGACGTAAAAAAGCGCATTTGGCACCTAACTATTAAAATAAAAGAACTTTATATACGCGGAATTTCGAGACTGTGAAGTTAGTTGTATTGATGTGTTTCTTACAATTACTTGTTAACTATAGGAGCGCAAAAATTAACTTTAAGGGCGCATAATGGGTACCTAATTATTGCATAAGAAAAGATTAGTTTATTCATAAGACTATGAAGTTAGTCTTATCAATGTAATTTGCAATAACTTATTGCCTATGGGGGCACAAACTTTCATCTTAGCGACGCCAAATAGCGCATAATTGGTGCTTAATTACTGCATAAGAAAAAACTCATTTATGCAGAAGTTCACGGCTGTGAAGTTAGCCGTGTCAATGTAATTTAACAATAATTTCTTTTCTCTAAGGGCGGCGCAAAATTTTATTTTAACGTAGAAAAATGGCACCTAATTACTGCATAAGAAAAAAATCTTATACAATTTTTGCTACAAGTTATTTCCTATTGGAGCGCATCACTTAATTTTCACGTCGCATAATGGCATATAATTAGCACCTAATTATACACATGTTTAAATCACATTATTCAAAAATAGCGAAATTTAACTAAATCACTTTTATATGTTGCTTTTTATTCTATTTATAATTTAGATAAATCAGATCATGTCAATTTTTACCCGTTACAGCTTCTAAGTTAATATTTCCAATGTGCAGATGTTATCATTATATCTATATTTTGGATAATGCAAGTTAAGAAATATTTTTTTAGCCTTCTTTTGATAAATTTTCTTTGGTGAATTAAAGCTCTCTTCCAGCATTATTTGTTTGCAAATATTACAACCGTTTAATTCCTAAAACCTGTTGATTTAATTTAAAATGTTTTTTTGGAATTACCTGTTTACAGAGTTGCTAATTATATGTTATTCTGACATTTTCTTCATGATTATTTGTAAATATATTCAATTCCTTTGAATTAATGATTTATAAAATTAATTATATAATAAAATTTATAAAATTACTTAGAACAACCGCCCGTTTGAATTATAGTATCATCAGAGCAAAATCCAGGCTTCCCATAGACTATGACGCTGCAGCGCACCTGGATTGGCGTTAATGTAACTTGAATACCTTAATGTTTATCAATAAATAAATAAATAATTGAAAGATTATTATTCCTTTTTTTTTCTATGTGAATAGAGGTAGATTGCAAATCATACTTGCAACTATTAATAATTATTTATAGCAGGAGAATGTTTAAAAAACACTTCAACAAGAAAATATTACTTACTTATTCCTTCTAAGCGCTTTATATTTTGAGCGCTAGTCAAATATATTTTTCTAACAAAATAAAATAATATTGCAAGAACAACAGTAGGGATTATCATCCAAGGCGATACAATAAAAACTAGGATAAGTATACCAAACATCATGCTAAAGATTTGGAAAGCATCAATTAAAGCTTTTGGAAGTAGTTCATCAACTGCACCCATATCCTTTGAGAAACGATTTAGTATGCGACCTTAAATTAGTACATTATCCTTAAGTTAATAAATAAACATGTAATTACCAGATGGGTTTGTATCAAAAAATCTCATCGTTGCTTGTAATACGTTGTTAAACATTGTGTTATGTAAACCCCTGGACGCATTCATACAGATTTTAAAAAATAGCATGGATCGGCATATTGTTAAAATTATCATTGTAAATATCAAGGCACTGTAGATGTAGATACATGTTGATGTGTCAAGATTATTATCCTCCGTAGTTGTAGTATAATTGTAAGTTGATCCATTAATGGTGTTGCTTTTAGTTACATTGTCATTTAGTTCTATGCTTTCTGTAGTGGACAAAACATTCGTAACGTTTTCCGTTAACTCGTCAATAAGACTTGATTGTCCATTCTTATAACCAGAACTATTTAAAAACAAACGATTTTCTTCTGCGTTTGTCCTTTAAAATAAAACACTCAATAAACTAATGAATTCCATTTAATGACATTTTCTTTACCAACTTGTTAACCATAGATCAGATCCTTGATAAGCTACTTGTGCTATAATTAGAAGTAAGAAGAAAAATATAAGTAAAATAATAGGCCCTCCTTCTCGTATATAAGAAAGATATACTAATGATGATAAGGCGCCTTTTTCAACCAACTCCTGAGTTTCTTGAGGTTCATAGTCTTCATCTTCCAATATTTGGCTCTATAACATCACACTGTAAAAGTAGACTAAAGAATAATACAATTCTTACTTCCATCGAAGAGACGGATATTAAGCGAGCTGGACGCGTACTACGCTCCATAGTTCCATCACGTTCCCCAGGCGAATCAAGCTGTAAATGAGCCAGCTCCTTATCAGCCAGTTCAGTGTAAGTACCCACATTTTTGACTTGTCCCTGAAAATTTTAATGAAATAAAAATGCAAAAAATTTAAACATCTTACATTATTCAATACTACGATTATGTCAGCATTTTTTAAAAATTGCAATTGATGTGTAACCAAAATTCGAGTTTTACCTCCTAAATATTTCATAATGCACTTCTCAAATAAATGTTTTGCAACATGTGTATCAACAGCTGATAATGGATCGTCAAAAAAGTATATATCCGCTTGTCTATAAACTGACCTTGCTAAGTTAATACGCGCTCTTTGACCTCCGCTTAAGGAAACTCCTCTTTCTCCGACCAACGTTTTATCACCATTAAGAAACAACTCAAAGTCCCTCTCCAATGCGCACACTTCCACAACTTTTTTATACCGCTCTCTGATATAAGGTAACCCAAAAAGAATATTATTTCGTACTGTTGAAACAAAGAGCCAAGGTTCTTGTGATGAATAAGATATTTCCCCAACAATTTCAAGAGAACCAGCAATAAGGGGTAGTTCTTTGAGTAATAATTGTAAAAGTGAGCTTTTCCCAGCCCCCACTTGGCCTACTACTGCACATAATGTTCCAGGTTTTAAGTTTAAATTAATGTTTGTCAATGTATGAATTATAGGATTAATATTCCAACTGGCTTTTGCTTCAGTAATTTGGATTAAGCCTAATTTTGAAGAATCATCCGGTTCTGACACCTGGTTCGGTGGTTCTTGTGCACTTATTTCTTCTTGGAGCAAAAATTTCTGCAAAGTAAAATGTTCTAATATCAAGTTAATCATCAATTAAATAATACCTCGATCCTACCCACAGATACCTTTGCTTCCGCATAATATGAAATAGCTAACGGATAAAATATAGCCATGTATAATTCTATCGTATTAAAGAATTGTGCTATTGAGAACACTTTATCACCTGTTAAGGTTTTACCCAGCAGAACATAAGTTATTATTGTCAAATAAAGCGTAAGTTTCTCTGTATACATTGATAAAGCCACTAAACATGCCCGAATATAGGAAGTGATTGTTAATACGTCAACTTCTAATCTAAAATAAATTTTTTTAAACAAGAATTCCTAAAATAAAAGACCTACATACTTTCGTGCAAGTTTCACCATCTCTTCAAAGGGTTTTTCCCATGCATACATTTTAATAACTTGTATTCCATTGGTAATTTCATTCATCAGTTGCACTCTTCGATCTGTACGATTTGCTATTGTTAGTCTTAGCTTTCCTTGTAAATATGATAAATAACCTGTAGTAGATGTTGGCGATTAAATTTAATGATAAAATAATTTGGAACCAAACCTTGTAATGGAACTGCTTGTAAAGTAAGTGCAGCAATTCCAGTAAAAGCGGCATAACCAATACTGTCGTACATAATAATCGCAGCTACAACTGCTTGTATAGGCATAATCCAAGTATAATGTAAGAAATACGTTACTAAATCAAATCGTAAAACGTCATTGGACAATAAGTTTATAACTTGACCAGCAGCAGTATTACCACTTGATGCTTTATTTAAACGAAGAAGCTACAAAAATTATCATTTATAGTTTACATTTATATATGATTCCATGTTTACTTTACGATAAATTAAGGAACAAGTACCAATCCTACATTGCATTCCTATACGTGCTTGTCCTAATGACGTTTGATGCATTATAATAACATTTATGAGGGATATTAGGATGAGACCAGCAGCTAACAACCATCCTTCAGTGCTTGATTTACTACGTGATGGATCAAAATATTTTAGTAATCGAGCTAAAACCAATGGATGTGCCATCCTAAAATGTTCGTGTTGTCAAGAATTATATGTTTGAAGTGGCAATTTACAAACCGGCTTACCTCAAAACAACGCAAAGGACGAAAAGTTCAAATCCATACAAAGAATATGGTTTTAAAAACGTTTTCTTAATTACTCGAATAAACTCAGGTTGTTTACTCTTTAATTTCGCTCTTGCACATTCTTCTTGCCAATACCTATAAATTGTATATAACATACTAGAGAACTGGTTGGAATAAGTTACCTTTCCATGATGTTGCCTAGTTTTTCAGATGTATCACATTTATTAATACTGTAAAGATCCTTTACTTCTAAGTCATTTTTGTAGCCATTATAGAATAGTGGAAATAACCAGCTGAAACAAAATATATATGTTAACAAATAATGTACGAACTTTGAAACACTGAGGATTACAAAGAGTAGTTTTTTAAGTATAGCTTTGTAGAGAATGCAAAAATATAAGATAAAAATAAGAAGTAACTAAAAATCGAAACATATACAACCACAAGGAAACTAACAACCAAAGCCTGATTTACGTTTCTGTGCGCTTTAGACGTCCGTCATTTTAGGCGCCCCTCTTTATACTTAACCCTTCTTTATCAGCTTATCTATAGTCATACACTTGTGAGGTGTATTTTCAAAAAGTTGTCCTCCTTGTGTAGTAAATTCAATGATATAATAAAGAAAGACTGATTTAAGCATGCCATTTCGAAATCAAAAGGTAGGGGTTTCGCGAGAGTCTAACTGAGACCTTTCCATTCAATGGGGTCACACCTCGGGCTTCAAGCGAGTCTAAGCGAGACCTCCTCGACATACAACCCACTCCCGTAGAAAGGGGCGCAAGCTCGTATTAATGGTGCGTAGGTGTAGGCGTATAAAGCACTCCCTAAATTGTAATATAAAGAATGGTAATCTCAAAGTAAATAATATATAAAAAGATTTGATACGTCAAAACTTTAACAGAATATCAGAAAAATCCGGACACATTAGATAACACCTGTCGTGCGCGAGCACTTCAATGAAAAATAATAAGTAAAAACAAAAAGAAGAAAGTGAATCGTTTGATTCAGAGCAGACCATAGCAACCGAGTTACTTCAGAGACTTCCGTCGGTTCCAAAAAGGAACCAGTTCTCACTGCTACGGTACACAATTGCATCAAGGAAGCGGTTAAGATCTCACCAGGACTAGAAGACCGGATAAGAAGAGTCCAGCACAGAAAAGTCAGAGGAATACACACAGGACATCGGGATATCGACATACCGCAGAAATGGGCATCCACAACACCGCTACCGCCACGGAACAACGTCGTCGGGACATGAGCTGCTTTTTAATAAACACATTTTTTAATTAATTTTGTATTTGTTTTAATTTAACATTTGTTTTCCTCCTTTGCTCTGAGTCTCTGATTTTCTAGCCTTTTTCCTTGGGGTGTGAGGCTGAACAAATAGTTTTACCCTACCGTTTTCCAACCCCTTAAACTAACACCAAACGTGATGGTTAAGTATAGTCGCCACCGTGTCACGGTCCCAACCCCCACATTCTCCTACACCGATACTCTCACCTCGCCAGCCTCTGCACGCACCCGTTTCCACTCCAATTCCTTATCCATTTCAACTACCTCCACGTACCCCTCTATTTCCACACGTTCGAACCCCTCCAAAAAAACCGCACACACAACACGAAACACACCGCACCTACATCCAAATCCGCCCTGTTACTTACACTCACCTAGCTGCCTATATATCTCAATAATATCTCAAAATCTATTACCACGCAGAAAACACTGTTCAACTCCTTGAATCCCTGAACCGAGATCTCCCTCCTTTTTCCTGCCTGATTCGTCACGTAGATAAGAACATCCTCTTCGAAGGTATTCTCGATTCAATTTCTCTGCCTTCGGTGTAGAAAGGAATAAAAATCACCTCGAAGGCCGAAACGCTCTTACATCCTTGACTCTATGCATTACCACATCCCTATCTACCCTCCAGTACCTCCTAGCAAAGGGCGTGTAGATCAGGCGACACTACCAATCCAAACCTTCCCTAACGCCACCACCACTCGCCAATTACGCCCTATCCGCCCCACCCGTTGCCCCAACTTAGGCGGTAGTCACAGATCCACTTCCTGTAAATCTGTGTCTCAACCGAAGTGTAACAACTGCGGAGAGCCCACCCAAACGACTACTTTCAGTGCCAGAAACGGTGAGAACCTCCCACAACCCCGTAAAAGATGGCAACCCTTAACCCACTCTCAACTTTTAAATCCGATACAGAAAACATTACAGTCACACGCACACCAGGCGCCGAACCCGTCACAATAAAACACGTTACAGTCACTCACATTTACACTCATATATATATATATATATATATATATATATATATATATCTTTCCTGATCAACGCGACTTACTCAAAATCCTTCTACTCACACAACAAACGTAGTCTCGCTATCACTAAAACCTAACTCATAGACAAATGCACACTTAACAATGCAAACTACCATTCCTACACACAGCCTAGTATCGCTCTGCTAGTCAGAAATTCCTTCTCGTCCACCCGTTTTCAATTATCTCCACACCTACAGCATCGTGAATGTGTCGCTGTGGCGGTGCACTTACCTACTCCCATTGTTTTCTTTTCTTGTTACAACTCGACCGGCCTCAATACCCTTTATGACGAGACCTTATTGTTCGCCACACGCATTTGGTGACTCCACAAGCACTGGCAACGAAACCACCGACCTTATTACAGTTGCCGCACTTGGGGTTGCTGCCATAATTTTCATGGAGACTACTTTATTGGCACTACCATCACCTCAAATCACTTACCACTTCTGGACAAAACTTCATTTTGTCCAGTTCTCCCACCAACACCGTTACATTCTGTAATTAAGGATTTGTCTAATTCAGACTGCAATATGTTTTCCAAACGCAGTTCGGACAACATTCCCACCCTGAATGTTCTAATTACCCAAGATCCAAAGAGAGCCACGAAAGGGTTAACTTCCGTAAGTATAAAAGCGGTCAAAATCTCAGTCCTACTGAATACATCGACATATCCCACAAACTGCTTCCATGACAAATCGTAAACTAGATCAAAGAGAAAATTCGAACCTATTGTAGATGCTTGCGATTCAGCAATCCGGCTTAATCAGGTGCGAAACAAACAGACATTCCAAAGGCTTCACCTCCAAATTAGATTACCGTAATGGAAAACTTCTGGCAACAGCAACCCCCAAATTCGATCTTACAGGCCCACAGGGCAACAAATCTCCATAAATCAAGGAAATGACATCATATACAATCCATTTTCGTATCCCCCGAAGAATTCCTAGAAGATCGCCTTAAAGAATTCCACGACCGACATCTTTCCGAAATCATATTGGACAACGGAAGTCCTTTCTATCCCCTAACGTCAGCGACCAAGTCACCACGATCTTCACGAAAGGACGCAACTCCAAGACGGCTTAAACCAAAAAATATTACATCTGCACGACCGAGCCTTCCGATTACTGACCGACAACTACAACAAATGTATATCACTCTTCCACTTCCCCACGGACTGAAAATCGTCATATTACTTAAACCGCACTGGAACCCCACCGGTCGCTTCTCCTATCTCTTCAGCTCTATCTCTTAAGCTGCCAAGGAAAATGCTTTATGCAAATTCTAGCCAAGTGACTAAAGATCACAACGAAATTCTTCCTAGCAGTCAATTCGACTTCCGTCCTAATCGAAAGTGTCACGATCCCTTGTTGAGGCTGCTTACAGAAACCACCAGAGAATTCAATCACAAACAAAACAATTTGACTGTTTCTGGATATTAAGCAAGTATATGACAAGGTCTGGTACGCCGGTCTCCTCAACAAAATCCGTGGCATAAATATTCTAGTTCACTTCTCCAAACTTCTCTCGTACCTGACTAATCGATCAGTACGAGTCAAAGTAGGCAATACCTTTTCCGATCATTTCAGCCCACCGCAGGCGTGCCGAAAGGTTCTGCTTTAGCCCCAATCTTTTACACTATCTCCACTTTTGACATTCTCTCTGTTATGCAACCCGGAGTTTCCGTTTCGTAGTTTGAGGATGACACTGCTTTCTGGGCAGTGCATCGGAACAACGGAACCGCTTCCCACCTTATAGAAAAGACTCTTCGGTACATCTCCAACTGGGCAAACCGTCTGAGTTTCCGTCAACCCAACCAAAGCACAAGCGACCCTCTTCGGACATTCAAGCTACTATGAAGACTAACTTCATAAATCTGGCCTACAGTAATGTTTCCTTATCCCTCAACAATGAAATACTTACACTCTAAGAAGGAGCCATATACCTGTGAATCCAATGGCAAAAACTCTAAACTGGCTACCGAGAAAACCTACTGTGCGCCCGCCGGGGTCGAATCAGAGGTTGCCTCCCCAAAACACTACAACATACTTACGAAATATACATACGCCCTGTTATAGATTTTCGAGCACACAGATATTAACCCTAATCAACTCTCCTCAATCGCCTCCCGCGAATCCAGGATATTTAGATGCATAGAAAAAAACTACAGCTCAGATACCCTAATAACTTACAATAAAACACGTAAACATACCACCCATTGTCGATAGAATACAAACGTTACCATGAAACCTTACACACAGAAGAATTTTCGGCAACGCAATCCCTTTCCTCCATTCCCAGGAAAATAACCTAAACTCAAATTCAAACACCTTTCCGCCACCCTACCCGAAACTCCTTGAGGACCTCCCTAAGGAGAGAATCCCTGTCTATCTGATGACGACCAACACAAGAGACTAGGCAAACGATTTGGTATATCCGCACATTAACATAGACACCATCCCTAATCAAACAATACGCACACATCTAATGTCAGAATGTACGCTAATGACAATAAAAATCAAAACATTTTTTGTTTTAATTTTTCATAACTCTAAAATACGAAACTCATGATTGCATCACTACAATAAATCTAAAACATCGTAACTCCAACAAAAGGAGAATAATCAGCGCTGAAGAGGAGGTGGACTCCTGCATAGTCCGATAGGAACCATCATATGCTAGAAATAAGTAATTTAATAACAAAATCAGAGCATCACAGAAAAAAGCTAACTCACAGTTAGTGAGCAAAAATTTGAAAATGTTTCTAGCAGGCAGACTGATATTTGAACGCACGAAGAAGGAGAAAATCAATTTGCTTTATTATGAAAATCATTACAACGTTATCGCTTCATTAACTTCCGAGTTCACGTGTAACTATTCTGTGAGGCTTGTCACGTGGCTAGCAATCATAAATTCAATCATCCTTGTGTAGCTTCATATCCATACAGCCGCACTTAACCACCCCATGACATAGCTCAAGAAAATTTATGTGGTGATTGAAGGAGAATGTTTATCTGTTTATAGACATATACGGAAGAGAGAAAGAACGTATCATTCAGCTACGAAGTTCATAGGTGCCTAGTATGCTTCAAAACTTAGGAGTAGAAAAAACAGATACCACCACACATATGCAGAATAATCTAATGTAAACACTCAATAAAACAAATCGGAAAACCATCTCTGCCACATTCGACCTTCGAAAAGAACGATATCATGTTTATACTTTATAATCTGGAAACCGACATTTAATTTCTTCTAATTTTGTAGATTGGAAGGTTGTGTGTTGTTCCACATCATATATATTGAAAGGGTTGTGTCTTCTTCATGTTCCCCCTTATAAATTTCAATATTCAGTTGTCAGTACATATAGTTGGCCCACAAAGTTCATACAACTTTACGCCATGTATTTGCCTTCTTATTTTTGATATATCGGCGACAGCTCACCCTTCTGCGATTAAAGAGCAATGTTTCATCCGCAGATAAATGCTCACTTGCTCACTTTGTGAGCCGTAGCTAATACTTAACTGACTCGATTAGTTAAAACAACGAAGTAACATTTCAGATCGACAATTATGTGGTAAACACTGTATAGAGAATCGTAAGAAAATGACCTCACAAGAGAGAGACAAATGAATACCTCTAATTATTTTCTAACTGTCGTTATAAATGTGTTTGTCCTGCTACATTTACTTTTAGGACAATTTTCTATAAAAAAAAACTACGTAGAAGGTATTCTGATATGTCACCTCCATTAACTGACGTTATTATCATTTACTGAGGACGGCGTTTGTAATTCTTATGGAAACGGTTAAATTTATATTCAACTTGCATTAATGCTCATTGCTGTTGAAGATCATTAGATGTGGCATTATAATTATGTCCATAATCACTGATAGGGGTTGCTATCAGACCTAGAAAATACGTATTGACTAGAATCAACATCAGCGTAAAGATTTACAAGAATTTTTTCTCGCAATCTCCAAAAAAAAAAAAAACTAGTGACGGCATATAGTCCTCCTACATTATTTTAGCGGTGCAGACATACAAAATAATCGCATCGGCGTTTTAAGTATTCCGCGCTTTTTTCATTCGGCGCTTTGGTCATTGTGGGTGTAAATGGTCCAACTCTAAGATTCGGCAGAATGGGCGTATTCGGCGAAATTGTCGCACGTTTTAGGGGGTTTCAGCGCAACAGATGCACATCGATTAAAGAATTCTAATTCTAATTTTAAAATATAACTGAAAAATGTAACATTCCAATTACTAAATAAACATAAATAAAATAACATAACATAAATAGTTATGTAGAATTAAAATGCAATCAATTTTTTGAGATATTGCGAACGAAAGATTCATCACAGACTAGTATGCGCGCGCGCGATCACGATACGCCCACTAATAGACACGTACACAAATATAACATTTTTGGCACTTTAGGTGGGCAACTTAAATATATGTATATGTATATTGTATATATATATATATATATATATATATATATATATATATATATATATAGGTATGGAAAAACATTATTGCGGGTCTGACTTATAATATGCTAGAAAGAAACCCAATAAGCATTATATGAGTGTGAGAGAGACACAACTTTACCGATGTTGCCACTTATACATATTTGCATGTAGGCACAAAATATGAACTACTTAAGCCTCCTTCAATCTAGCTTCAATATTTCTAATGAAAACAAAGCAATTAAGATGATGTTGAAAAGTCGCGTGTTCTTTGAAACTATTAAGTAAATACTTTACACTTAAACATTAAATGATAATATCTCAAACATCGAAGTTTATTGTAATTGCGAATTTATGACATGGTTCGATTACTCTTCGTAAGAAGAACCAAGAAGAAACTTACGAGAGCTACAAACAAGAACATTAACATTATTGATAGTACAACTTAAGTTTAAGGTTTAACTTTAGCATTATAATTCTTATTGAAACACCAACTATTTTTAAAAATGAACAGCATATACTTTTTTCAAAACCCTACTTTATAAGACTTTCGAAAAGACCTCTGCAAGACTGCGCAAGGCAGTAACCCAATCTGTGATAAAATTCAGTTCGGGTGTTTTCTAACATTTCTTGGGTGATGCTGTTTAAAGAGTCTGTAATTTTGACACAAGTTCGTCCAAATTGTTAGCACGTTCATGCCTGTACCCATCCATTTGCTGGGATACGTATCCCCAAATAAAAAAGTCGATCTGCGCAATATCGGGTGAGCGAGGAGGATATTTAATAGTACCTTTTCCACTAATAATACGGTTAGGAAACGTAGTTTCCAAAAACTGTTGAACTGTTATTGCAGTATGAGCAGGACACTATCTTCTTGATACCAAATGTCATCAAAATTTATATTGCGGCGTTGAACAGCTGGAACTATCTGGTTTCTCAACAGTTCTAAATATTTGTCCACATTCAAGTTTCCGTTGATAAAAAATGGACCAATTATGGAAGTGCCTAAAATTCTTGCCCATACATTAACTTTTATTGTGTCCGGTGAGGAATACTAATGTGTTTGTTTTCCCGAGAGTAACCAACAGCGACAGACGGATTGTGATGGCCATGTAAGTTAAAAGAACACTCGCCGGTAAACAAAATATTTTCAATAAATCTTTCGTTTTCATTAGCCTGATTCATCATATCTTCACAAAATTCCATACGCTTTTGATGATCTTCTGGAAAAAATTCTTGTGTAGTTTGCAACTTATAGCAACGGTATTTATTCCTTTTCGATATATTGCGAACTGTTTTTGGTTCAATGTTCATTTCTTCAGCAATTTTTGTACTATTGCACGGGAAATTAGTTTCTGCTAAACTACACACTGCAATTTCTTGGAGTTCGCGCTCTTCGTTTAAGTTACGACCAGGATGCTCACCATCATTACCATCAATGCTACTGCGTTTTCTACAATTACTTAAACATCCACATCTTTCAAATTTACAAACAGCACGCATAATCGCATTGTCGTTAACAGTAGCAATTAAATGTGTCATTGATACAAGCCTACTCAAAAGACGCATGTATGGCATCAGCGCTTTTAGTTTGTTGTGTATTCTATCTCACTTAACACGTGAACTAATTGTACTGTCTTTGTTTTACTTATTTTAAGTCAGACCCGCGCTAATATTTTTCCATACCTATATATATATATATATATATATATATATATATATATATATATATATATATATATATATATATATATACTTTGTATCATTACGGCACTTGTTTTAGATGAATAGCCTCTACAACGAAAAGAGTGGTCCTTTAAAATTTTTTAAATAATTTTGCTAAACAATAACAACGTTGCCACATTTTTCATAACTGCAGTGCAAATTAAATTGTACCTACGGGTAACATAACCTCAACCCAAATTCTAACTATTAGTAATATAAATGCAATAATTACACGTCTTTTAAATTCTAACTAATCTCATAGTCACTTCAAGCAGTGTAATACACTTTGAAATTAATTAATAAGGCAAATTGAGGTAGTTTAAGAAATTATTTTAAAACATACAGGGTGGTCAAAAAAAGCGTGGCAACAAATTTAAAATGTTTAAATGGTACAATCTGCATATTATTACATTTTTAGATTCCTCTATAAATGTACTTTATATTGATATTAAGTTTATCCACTCATTAATAAGGGTTTTGAGGTTTGAGACAAAAAAACGGTATTTACAATAAAATAGTGCTCACCTAAATAGTGGGATTTTTACACAATGACAAATTTTGGGAATGTGCACTTTTAGTACAGTTTTTAGTAAAGAATAACGTATTTAAATTGTAACTTAAAAAAAATCAATACCATAATTTAAGCCGAATAATCATATTTTCAAACAACAATAACTCATTTTTTTTTAATGGAACCAACTGTCAGATCTCCATTCAAATATCAAGATGATACAAAGTTTGTGTATCATATAATTAACTGTGAGTTATTCTCAAAATTGTAAAATTTGTAAGAACGTGTGTTAAAACAATGCAAATTTTTATTGATTTATTGATCATTGTAGGTTGTAAATAATGAATAGTTGAAGAGGAAGAATTATTAAATTAAATGCTCAAAATGTCTCCCATTTGGTAATAAACATTTTCTTAAGCGATCAAGAAACGACCTTGAAACACGTTGGTTTTGCACTTCCGGGCTAGTATTGCGAAAAGATAGACCTATTCTTTACATTATGTCTTGTCTCGTTGTTACAACATCTCGGTACACTTTAGATTTAACATTTTCTCACAAAATATCCATAAGAGTAAAGTTGCTGCACCGCGTCCTATCCGTTTTTTCCGGATAACGTTCTTCAAGGTGTTGTCTAACTTGAAGACAAAAATAAGCTGGAGCTCCATCGAGTTGTAGCCACATAGCTCTTTTTATATGTTCAGGAAGGTGTCGATTTAAACGTGGTAGATCTTGGCAAAGAAATTGCAAAAATATAGGCCTTATCAAACTGCCTTCAAACAAACATGGGCCAATAACGTAATCATCTATTATTCCACCCCATACATTCAAGGTTTATTTATGTTGATAGTTTGCAACATAACCAATCACGATTCACAAAGCAACTTGTGTGGAATGTAGATTCGTCAGTACATAATACGTATTTAAAAAATCGCCATGTTCTCTAATTTCATTTTCAGCCCATTCGCAGAACACCACTCTCCTTAAATAATCATTTTCAACCAATTCTTGATGCAGTTGGACGTGGTACGGGTCGAACTTATTAATATTTAAACACTAACGTTTAGATTTTATACTACCGATAAGGTATTCAATCGCAAGGTGATTTTCTTCGATTAGAACGCTTTTGTTTCTGGCCTTCTTGTTCGCCCACACCTTTCTTTCAAATTTTCAAAGAACCTTCTATCGGACTGTTTTTTATTTGGAGCGCACAATCGGAGTGAAAGAAGGCAATTTCCGTCACTTTCACAAATACGACATACGCACATATCAAAGAAATTAATTCTTGTAAAGAATAATTCGTGAATAAAACAATGTTCACAGTCACCTCCTTTATATAAGCTATTACATAAATTTTGATATAATTTAATCATAATAAATGGAATTTATGTTAAAATTACAATAGGACAGTATATGCGATTTGTTGAAATTCATAATAAATTACAGCCTACTGAAAATTGGGTACTAAATAAAAATTTGCATTATTTTAACACGAGTTCCTACAAATTTTTTGACAATTTTCAAAATAACTCGCAGTTAATTTTATGGTACACAAAGTTTATATCATTTTGATAGAGATTTAAATCCTAATCGAGTCACGACAAAAAAAATTGAACCATTCCAATAAAAAAATTGAGTTATGCTTGTTTGAAAATATGTATGATAAGTCGGCTTAAATTATTTAACACCCTATATGGTATTGATTTTTTTAAGTTAAAATTTAGATACGTTATTCTATACTAAAGACTATACTAAAAACGGATATTCCAAAAATTTGTCATTTTGTAAAAATCCCACTATTCAGGTGAGTACTACTTTTTTAAGAATGCCTTTTTTTTGCTTAACCTTAAAACCTTTATGAATAAGTCATTAAACCTAATATCAATGTAAAGTATATTTATTGAAAGATCCAAAACTGTAATAATACACAGGGCGTGCCATTTAAAAATCGTACAATGTGACTAGCCTGTATATTTAACATAATATCTCAGTGTGCCTCATTAACGATTCGCTAAGTCATTTTTGTGACAGATTTGACATAACACCGCCATAGAAGAACGGAGTGCCAAATGGGCACCCTGTATATTATTATATTAGAGCCACTTATAATATTTTCCATTTCACTTAGTAACCCTATCACTATGATAATAAAATACAGTGGTTTGTTACTTATTACGTTGGTTGACTATTGCCACACCAAATACTGAAAAAATAATGGCCTGGCAACTCTGTATACCAAAGTGGCTGCCATTGTGAGTCATTTGGCGCGTTGGCGGTTAGTTAGCGTTGATCTGTTGAAGAGGTTATATGTGCGTTTGGAGTTGTTTTGTAGCGTCAGTACGATTTGTTGGTTTTTTAGTGGAACATTTTGTTATTTTACAATATTTTGCTCGCCATACGTTACCAGTTATGGGTAAGGCAAAAGACATTGCCCCACGAAAGATATCCGAGATAAAAACGCTTTTAGCTCACACAAAACATTCAAATAAGAGCTATAGCAAAGATTGCTAACGTGTCAAGAGCCACAGTGGACAGAATTTAAAAAAAAATTGAAGCAAATATTGAAGTAACTCCTCAACGCATACGTAAATGTGGAAGAAGAAAAATTACTACACCTCGGGATGAGAGGAAAATTAGACAAATCGTAAAGGAAAACAGAAAGGCTCCCTGTAGAATCCTAACAAAAATGATGCAAGATCAAGGGGTCAACATATTGGAAATGACAACCCGTCGAGGAATAAAGGAAATGGGTTACTTAGCTTGTCGGCCGGCAAAGAAACCGTTGCTTACACATGCCATGAAGAAAAAAAGATTGCAATGGGCCAAGAATCACAAAGATTGGACAGTAGAAGACTGGAAAAAGGTAAGAACACCTAATTTTGTTTATTAATGGTATTACGAGTTGAAAAAATACAATGAGCACAGTGATACCAAACAATAATTTGTTTCCAGGTTTGCTTTTCTGAGGAGTCCACGGTACAAATTCTTATGGACAAATCAGAATTTGTAAGGCGACGACCAGAGGAAAAGTACCAGTCCGATTGCCTCGTTAGAACCGTTAAACATCCCCTAAACATCATGGTCTGGTCAGTTATGAGCTGGCAAGGTACAGGCTGGCTGTACATCGTTGAAGATACGATGAGGCAGGACCAATATTTGAAGATTCTTCAGACAAAGATGCTGTCTCAGGCTAAGGAATGGTTACCGTACGGCAGATTTACATTTATGCATGATTCTGCACCCTGCCATTAGGTGGAAACTGTCAGAAAATTTCTCAAAGATGAAAAAGTAAAGGTTCTGGACTGGCCAGGAAAATCATCAGACCTGAATCCTATAGAGAACCTTTGGAAGGAAATGAAAAGAGAAATTGCCAAGACATTAGTCACAAATCAGCGTGACTTGATCGAACAATTAATTACAGTTTGGCATCGAGTAGAAAAAATCCAGAACAACTGCAGGAGCTTGGCAGAAAGCATGCCCAGACGATGTTCGGCTGTCATTGCCGCGAAAGGTGACACCGCCAAGTATTGATTTAATATCCCTTATGTCACATTTTTACACTAAACATAAAATATAAACCTAATTTTATTATGTTTATTACTTTTATTTATTGTTCCCAAAAGAACACTTAAAAAAAATAGATTACGGACATTATATGACAATAATAAATTACAAAATTAAAATTTTGCAGGGTGGCTCTAATAATTAGATCAGCCACTGTATACAAGGTGTTTCTAAATTCATCGAAAAAATTTAGGAGGGGATTGCCCGTATGAAATTATGATGGGCTGTTCCTATAATATAATTTCCTGAGCAAATATCAAATCTTTATTTCGAGATTGAGTTTTGTAAAATAAAAATGTTACTTAAAATCCCTGTTTATTTAAAAACATTTCTTAACCTTAAAGTTTTTTCCTAGAACCAATAGATTCTGAGAAACAAAATAAAATACAATACCATGATGTTTATTCTTTATTAAATAATGAACTACGTATTCAGAGTGTAAAACAGTAAAAATGTGAAATGCAAGAATAAAATACGATTCATAATAAATGTTGTAAATGACCGCCACCAGCCAAAACACATGAACGTAGTCTACGTCTCATTGTATTTGAATACGATTCTTCAAATCGTTGATATCAAGTCTAATGATTTAAGATAACCCCAGAACAAGAAACATGGATTTAATTCTGGAGATCGATGAGGCCAGTGTTGTGCCCCTCCTCGGCCAATCCAACGGTTGGGATAAGTTGCATCTAAGTATTGCCCAGAAGTCTGACTAAAGTGCACTGGAGCACCATCGTGCATGAACCACATGTTTTGTCTAATATTGAGTGGAATGTCCTCCAGTAGTTCAGGAGATCATTTTCGAGAAAACTGGTGTAAGCAATTCTACTTAATGACTGAGGCAGAAAATGTGGCCTAATTAAGTGGTCCCCTATAATTCCAATCCATACATTAACTGAAAAAACATTTTGAAAACGGTGCTCTATAATATTATGCGGGTTATCGTCTGACCATACATGAGTATTATGAAAATTTATGATGGATACTCTTGAAAAATGTGCCTCATCTGTAAACAATGTGTTATTAAGATATTGAGGATTTCGTTGTATTTCGTCTGTAATCCATTCACAAAATGTAACTCGCTGAGGAAAATCTCGAGGTAAAAGAACTTGAACACGTTGGATGTGATAAGGGTATCATTGCTGCACATTTAAAACTCGCTACACAGATGTGTGGCTGATATTAAGGGTGTTACCAATTTTTCTAGTGCTTGTTTCTGGATGTTAATCAGTTTCATCCAGAATATCTTGTTCTGTCCTTATATTTCTAACTGTCCAGGTACGACCAGTGTTGATTGAATTTTTTTGTGAACTTCCAGTATCCGATAGGCGTTGGTTAATACGTACAAATACGGAATGATAAGGTGTCACTCGTTGCGGATATTTTTCAGCATAAAGATGTCTAGCTTCTAGAGAATTACTATTTGTATACTTGTTAAAAAATTAATAAATCAAACTAGTGCACAAACAAATCACCACAAAAATAACAAACTACAAACTTACAAGTAAAATTCAACTTGTAACTATCAACAACAGAATTTGACATCAACCTACTAAAATCTGAATAAACATTATGTATACACGGATGAATTGCCAAAGTGACACCAAGATTAAGAAATGTTTTTAAATAAACAGGGATTTGAAGTAACATTCTTATTTCACAAAACTCAATCTCGAAAAAAAGATTTGATATTAAATAAGGTAAGGGTTGCTAATTTCATCCCCTCATAATGTAACAGGAATTTCTTCTCGAAGACTAGCCACTTTCATTTGCAATACACCACAAACTGACATCTTATACCGATCTCCCATTATCTTTATATGCCGGAACTTTAATCTTATTAGCGAAATATCAACCACTCGAGCCGTTCCTCCTTATTGTCAGCTTATTTGAATTCGAATATTGTTTAATTCCTTTTAATTGTTTTATTTTATACCATTATATTTAGTTACGTTAGTTTAAGTCTAGCTACATTTAAATGTTAATGTAATTTCAGTTTTACTATTGTCCTGTTAATGGATGTTATATCTGTTGCACATTAAAGCTTATTATTATTATTATCATAATTTCATACGGGCAATCACTTCGCATGAATTTAGAAACACCCTATATATATATATATATATATATATATATATATATATATATATATAGTGGATAGTGAATTGCATTGCAAAAAAATATATAGAACGAAATATGTACCTTATGATTATGCGTATGCAAATGGTGTAAATTCATAGATATCTTACTTAATAACTAGATAAACAATCCTTGAAACCATGTATGATCCGAATTGAAACTGCGCATAGGGGTATAAGGAGTTGCGCACTAGTGAATACTGTACTGTGTAAACATAAACCGCCGTGTGTGCAAGAAGGCAAATAGTTGTAGTTATATAATTATTTGTGACCTCACTTGAAAAATTGTAGATTTTCTTTTAATTTATTGCTGTCACTTTGACAAAAAGCACTATGCAGCTTCTCATATTTCACTTCTACTAATAGTAAACTCGAAAAGCGCGAAAAACCGAGGTTACAGAAAAACTTTTTGACAATTACAATTGATATCAAAAATTGAACTTGGCAATTCTAAAGATACGACTGCGCATGTCCGAATACCCCCAACTTGTAAATTTTCGATCATTTTCGACCTTATTCAAATGTTCAATTTATCTCGTATTTTAAATACGCAGCTCATATGCTCTGGCTATCTAGTTATTAAGTAAGATATCTATGTGTAAAGTACATAAACTGCTCTTTTTTTTAAACTGAGGTTGACAAAAAATAACATTTAAGATACTTACATTACAAAATAAGTAAAGAAAAACTATCGAACGACTGTGGTAAGTACAAGTAAATTTATGTTTACAGTGTAATGATACCTATTCTCGTCGTGTAACGTTTATATCCTAACAACATATAGAGTAAATAAAGCTGGTGAAGTAACGTAACGACAGATGACGCCACCGGCGACGGCAAATGTCGATTAAAATTCTGTTCATGGAAGATAATTACTTAAAACATTTAAATAACCTTACACTGGCTTAAAACGAAAATAAAAAGCGAAATTATATGCTTATGACTGAAAACGTGATGAACATGAAAAAAATTAAAAAAATGTATTTATTGAAGTAATGGCGTCTTGTCAATGTCAATTACTCTTTGTACAGTTGACATGGAGACACCGAAGAATCCCGAATCAGCCACCTTTGGTACGAAATACTGTCACAATATAGTGCCTTATTTAGGTGGTTGGAGAAAAAAATATATTTTTGGGTTATTCATTTTGTTGTAAACACATTGATTTTTATTTTCAAAACATTATTTCACGAAGTTATATAGATATTTTTTATATTTATGTTGTACAGTTTATTAAAGTAATTTATATATCCATAATGATCTCTGCTTAGACAAGTTAGATTCATTAATATATAAAGGGTGTCCCAACAAGAGCCCCGAATTTATTTTTAAAGAAAAACACATTATTTTTTAATTAAGCAAACATTTTTATTTCAACATAAAGAAAAATAGTTCCGATCAAACGTGAAATACAACATCAGGCAAATGGCCACCACGAACCTCTGGCACAGTGTTATTCTTTTGTTGAAATTTTGAATAACGTTTTCGCATAAATGTGGCTGTATTCCACCAATAACGTGTCGTATTTCCTCTTTAAGATGTTCAACTGTTTCAGGCTTATTCGCATACACCTTTTCCTTCACATAACTCCAAAGAAAAAAATCCATCGGCGTTAGATCCCACGATCTTGGTGGTCAATGTTGATCGCCAAATCGAGAAATGACTCGGCCTGGAAACTTGGTCTGCAGTAACACCATTGTTTCAAGTGCAGTGTGTCAGGTCGCACCGTCTTGTTGGAAAAACATGTCCTCCACATCAATTACATCCAATTAGGGCCACAAAAACTCCGTTAACATTTCGCGATACCGAACACCATTAACAGTTAGCGCAATTCCAGCCGCATTTTCAAAGAAATACGGCCCAATCACTCCGCCAGCCCAAAATGTGCACAAAACAGTTACTCGCGGTGGATGCATTGGTTTTTCGAGTATCACACGAGGATTTTCAGCAACCCAAATTCGACAGTTTTGCTTATTTACGTATCCGTCGAGTTGAAAATGTGCCTCATCTGAAAAAATGATTTTCTTCGAAAAATCCGCATTAATTTGATGATGTTCCAACAACCAATCAGCAAATCCACGACGCTGCTTATGGTCCCTTGACTTGATTTCTTGCACCAATTGAACCTTGTACGCGTGCAAATGCAGATCTTTTACCAAATTTAGTTGCATAGTGCTTCTGGAAATCTTTAATCCTTGACCACGATGCCGAATGGAACTTCCTGGATTCTCGGGCACAGATTCCCTTACTGTGGCTATATTTTCGAGTGACCGACAAGGACGACGACGAACAATGGTCTTCTGATCCATCAGCGTAAATTTGGTCTCAAATTTTTTAATTAAACGCCTCACTGTCGATTCATTTGGCGCATTATTGCGACCGAAAACTTGACGTAATTGGCGAACTGTTTCCGCAAAACTTTCACCATTTTTGAAATGTGTTTTTACAATAATTAAACGTTGTTCGTTTGAATACTTCTCCATATTCCTAAATCGCGTGGTCTGTACGTGACAACTGTCAAAAACAGCACCGTACAACTCGTATTAACAAAATGGCGAGAAATTTAAATCCGGCGCTCTGGTTGGGACACTTTATATGTATATATAAATTATGTAACGTAAATATAAACATACATCAAAGGAGCGAAATTAATGATTTATCCCTCGGTGCAATTTGTACATATCCGTTAACCAAGCACCACCACCACATTTCTAGATCCGTTATAGTGTATAACTAGGTGCTAATTGATGCCGCATTTTCAAATTGTTTGCTAGATTAGGTCATGATGTAAGAAGAAGAAAACTTGACGTAATTGGCGAACTGTTTCCGCAAAACTTTCACCATTTTTGAAATGTGTTTTTACAATAATTAAACGTTGTTCGTTTGAATACTTCTCCATATTCCTAAATCGCGTGGTCTGTACGTGACAACTGTCAAAAACAGCACCGTACAACTCGTATTAACAAAATGGCGAGAAATTTAAATCCGGCGCTCTTGTTGGGACACTTTATATGTATATATAAATTATGTAACGTAAATATAAACATACATCAAAGGAGCGAAATTAATGATTTATCCCTCGGTGCAATTTGTACATATCCGTTAACCAAGCACCACCACCACATTTCTAAATCCGTTATAGTGTATAACTAAGTGCTAATTGATGCCGCATTTTCAAATTGTTTGCAAGATTAGGTCATGATGTAAGAAGACAGGAGACGGTAAACAAAGGAACATAGGAAAACATAGGGTTGTGCCGATGCGCTAGCGAGCATCTATTTTAGATAAGAAAATCAAAACTACTGTAACCTAAGCGAAAAAAAAAGTGCACGAGTCACGAAGCGAACCCGTACCCACAGCGTGGAATAAGACTTCTACCGCTACACTACCAGAGCTCTAGCAGTTTGACATTGAAAGTGATATTTAAACCATTCATAAAAATACCTATTTATGTAGATAAGGCATGCGCAATTTGTACCGTACTATGTCTTCCTATGTTCCTTTGTTTACCGCCTCATAAAACGACCAGGTGTAGCAACGCGCAAAATGGCCGATCGAAGAAGAATGAACAGCCAATCAAATTTTTATCCAGAATGTAGCACGATATTCAAATGTATAATTAGTCACACATATTTGTAATACATAATACAAAATTATAATAATCATAAATTAAATAGAAGGAGGTTAATTGCATCCAAGTGCTAATAATGACAGTTATAGTAATATGTAAATTGTGAATTATCAAAAATCTTTTACTGTATGTACGTTGGAAGTTTGAATAATTCACAATGTTTGCCATTATTAGCACTTAGATGCAATTAACCTCCTTCTGTTTAATCTATACTAATTTAACTGCCTAAAAAGCAACTTTTTTATTTTATTTTTATTTTTTATTTAAAAAGAATGCTTATCGGTGATTCACTGATCATGATGCAATAACGACGTTAAGAAGTTGTTGATAATGTTCGCGTAGTTTGTTTCCCGAACGTTCCAGTCCGCCCTCGATTATCCTAGACGCACAGCCCAGAATGCTCCGCGACTGGAACGTGCGAGAATCGAAGCGAAGTTTAGCGAGCCGCATATAAATAGCGACAGCGCTCGGACTAAGACTAAACAAGTTCAATTCTACACGAGTTCTACCGTTCGACAGCAAGCGAACATATTATTTGTCAATTGTTTTTGTTGAATGCAGTCTGGTTTTCTGTGCTGGTTTCGCTTACTAAAAAGCAACGTCGTTTGATTTCAGTTACCTACTTGTGCACTATTTGCGTAAACATGGCACCGCCTCGAAGAAAGTGTCATTTTAATTTGGAGTTACAGAAAGAATATCCGTTTATGAAAATAAAAAATAAATTGAGTCCGCATATTGTGTACTGTGAAATTTGTAGAAGTGATGTTGATATTTCCAACAGTGGTCGCAGCAATATTAAGGCTATCTAACCAAAAAAAAAGCATACATTAGCTGCAAATACGAAGTCTAAAAGCGCTACACTAAACACTTTTTTCAAAAGTGAAAACTTCGGCTCTGAAAATATGTTAATTGCAGCCAAAGAAGATACTTTCGCGTATCATACGATCAAGCATCAGCAGAGTTTTAGATCTTTGGATTGCACATCAAAGCTAATAGCGAACATGTTTGAGCCCAAATTTATGGCAGCTCGAACCAAAACTGAAGCCATTGTAAAAAATGTTTTTGCTAAAGAATCCCAGTTGCGATTGGAACTTGATCTACACAAAGTACATTTTGTTAGCATCATGATCGATTCGTCCAACCACAAAGAAATTAAAATAGTACCTTTGTTGGTGAGATACTTTAATTGTGAAAAAGGTATTCAAGTGAAATTACTTCAGTTGCAAGACTTACCTGGTGAAACATCAGAACAGTTAAATAGTTATGTGTTTAATACTTTGAAAACCCACAATTTAGTGGACAAGTGTATTGGATTAGCTGCTGATAATACCAATACAAATTTTGGCGGAATGAAAAGAAAGGGAGTGAACAACCTATTTGCAAAATTGAATGCTTCTCGTGGCAAACCTCTGGTTGGCATTGGTTGTGTTGCACACATTTTGAACAATTGCGTACAAAATGCTACGGACGTCTTACCAATTGACGTTGAGGTTATTGTTGTTAAGTTATTTAAGCATTTCTATATTTATACAGTGAGAATAAATCAACGTAAACAATTCTGCGACTTTGTTAATGTTGAATACAAAAAGATGTTATCATTTTCTAAAACAAGATTTTTAAGTTTGATGCCCGCAATTGAACGAATTCTACAAATGTACGAACCGTTGAAAGCATACTTTTTGTCTATTGAAAATTGTCCAATGATTTTGAAGCAATTTTTGAGTGTCGCACCAGCGAAATTTGGATGTGGTTTGTACACAACATTGCTTCTATGTTTCACAAAGTCATATTAAAGGTAGAGGGTGACAAAATATGCGCAACAGAGGCCGCTCTAGAGAATTTCGATCTTCAAAATAAGCTTGAAAATCGTTTGAATGAATTATTTTTGCCGCTTAAAGTAAGAGAATCCCTTTTACAACTTGACAATTGGGAAGGTAGTTTAAACTATCGAGATGACTTCATCTCGCAGGTTAGATTATTTTATTCAAATTGTGTGAGTTACTTGAAGAATTGGAGTACAAATTTAAATGAATTAAGGCTCTTTGAATGGATAAATTTGAGAAACCAAGTTTCATGGAATCAAATTTTGTGTTCATGTGCTGCTTTTAAAGACTACTTGGGTTCGACACTGAATGAGGACGAACTCTTCGATGAAGTTAGTCTATTACAAGCTAGACTGTCAGAAGATAAAATTGCCGAGTGGAACTCGAAAAATATAGCTACCGAAGATCGATGGGTTGAAGTATTTAAATGGAATCAAGGGTCTGGATCAAGTGAAGATCTCAAAAATTGTGAGATTTTATGTCAGTTTATTTTTTGTCTTCCTGGAACAAGTGCGTCAATTGAGCGACTATTCTCTAATATTAATAACTACTGGAGTGCAGAAAAATCGCAAATGAAAATATTGACACTAGAAGCTGTGATGCAAGTGTACACAAACTTCGATGAGACTTGCAGTGAAATGTTCCAGTTTTTGAAGACCAGAAAGCAAATTTTGGAATCTATCCTAAGCTCTCAAAAATACGATTGGCACAAAGGTGACCCCACTGATGGCGTTGCAGGCACGTCAAAATAATTAATAAAATTACACATTTCTGCCAGAGTATTTTATGTGTTTGTATTTTTTCTAATATAGGAATATAGGTACATATATTATGTATATGCATGTGTCATTAAAAATTATTTTATTTTTTATTCTCATTTTGATGCTTGGCTATGTCACTCTACATTTAGTTCTTTGATTTGTCCGTTTTTATCTATTCCTAATACAACTTTTTGTTACTTTTTATTTCTGTACTTATTTTTCTGAAAATAAATATGGTCACCCAAACTATATATGAATTACATAATATCAAACAAAAAGTAAAGTATTTAATGTCTCTCGTACCATTATATTGCGTATAATTTATGCAATTTACAACGCAGCACGTTGGCATAGTAGCTCCGCAAAATATAATGTAATATTTTGGTATTTTAAGGTTATATTATGATATGATTTACACATGTTGCCAAGTTGCTTTTTGTATTTGGGATAAATTTCTGATTGATGGTTACTGCGCAAGTTGCTACACATGGTCTTTTTAAATTATGGATTAGGTAAGGTTAAGCCAGCACCGCACACACACAAAATGTTCCTACACCGGATCATTATTAACCAAACACATTGTAATCTTTGCCAATTAATAGCTTCATTTTAGCTAAAAAATTAATAAAAAAATGGTAACCATTTATTAATAACTACACTAGAACAACCATTTCCAGCCTATAAATACACACTACGATGTAAAGTTAAAGGTGCTATGCAAAGTTTCGATCGTGAACACTTAGAATAATTTATTGTGAGATTTGCATGTTTAATAGTTATTTCACAATAATTTACTTAATAAATAAACAATTTCCCAGTATTTCTAAGTTGTTAGCCTAACACAAGACTGAAGTAGATTTAATCAATTAATTTGTGATGATAGTTACGACTTACTTCTTATATCAATTTCTTTTAGGTATTGCATTTTTAAAATTATTGTTTACAATTTACTGAGTAAATAAATAATTTCCAATTAGGAGTGCTAGCGTAACACAAAAGCGAAAGTGTAATCAATTAATTTCTGACACCTACTTATGTGTAATTTGACTACTTGATAAGTTAGTAAAATATTTAGACTCGTCAACTCACACTTGCGCTTTTTTTGTCGGGTTCGTTGAGTAGTAATAGCAATAAGTATGTCACACATAATAAACAAAGGAAACATATTACAGTCCAATACGGTCGATGGCAAACCGATATTCCAAATTACGAATATTGATTTAAACAATGTTTAGTATGTAATACAATTTTTGTGTGAATAGTGTTATAACTTGTGCCTTAAAGTGAGTATATCTAACTTGCATTATTATTGTACAAATAGAGTATTTTTTCTTATATTGTATTTGACACATTCATTTAGCGTCATTACGCGTAATTATTTTACATGTATGAGTATTGCAATAATTGCTGCTACTTAACGATGTGACATAAATATAAATACCTGATGTCGTGTAAGATACATTTAATTGTAAATACTTTGTATGAAAAGGTCATTAAGATCGACACCTTATTTAACAGAAGCTTAAACTATAGCCGATCGGTCATAATTAATAGGTAAACCGAGGGTTATTGAGGGTGATCTTGAAAAGTAGCAGTCAGTCTTGTGATTGTGCCTTATTGCTCGCAAGCCATTTTTGGGGGTGATCTCGACCTAGATGTTAATGTAGGGCAATAAATGAAATAGACTAAATGGTCCATTGGCTTTGCAGTTCCGTCACAGAACAGATAAGTTATTTGCTCTGTGGTTCCGTATAGGGAATTGGAGCGGGGTGTAACCTAAACTATACATTGGGTATATTATTTAAAATGCGTGAGCTCCATCGAGGCGAAGGCGCCTGCCCCGCTGACATCATTACTGCTGCAACCATGCAGCCATAAACCAGTGAAAAGAGACCAAATAATGCTATAGACAGCAGACAATTTTATCGAAAACAACCGAACCTCCAAGACTGTAAAATTACTATCTGCTAGCAGGCACTTTCACTGCAGCTGCAGACATGGGCGTAGCCAGCGAGGGGCAACTGCCCCCCCCCCTCCCCCTGGAAGAGCAAAATTAAATTAAATAATTTTTAAATTTTAATAAACAAAAAATTAAACCTAAAATATACATATTTTTCTGTTCTGCATATTTTTTTTGTTATCTGTTTTATATATTTTGTTTGTTGTTGTGGTCGTTTGCTTGCTTTTATGAATATTTTAAAATTAATTAATAAGCTCTAATAAATAAAATTATTCGCGTGTCCTTTGTCACTAAAATCTATTTCATCAGCAAAAAACAAAGCTGTTTGAAAAACTGACATAGTGCTAAATATATATTAATAGCGTTTTCGATCTATGCATTTAATGCATTGGTGCACACCAGAATTGTCCCACACCAGAATTGGATAAAAACGAGTGTTCGATTTACTCTCAGGATACGTCAATTTTTAGTGTTCGATTCAACCACTTAACAGTCTGACATTTTTGAGAAAAATGGTAAAAAAATTGTCACTTTTTTTTTGTTTTCATTTAACTACATTTTTTAATCCTATTAATTAATTAAAATTAATTTACTCAATAAGTAGTTTTAGTGTAAAATATTTTGAAACATTCAATACACAATCCTACATCAGAATCCGAAATAAATACTCTTATAACGTACGTAAGACCTGCACCAACAAGTTAAAACAAAAGTTGCCTGAACGAGACTCGGGATCGCCAGTGTACGGAAAAATGCCACGCCCGAGTGCAGTTCGTGCAAAACTATCAAGTGGTTAAAACACAACTTACTCCAAATCCTAACATAGGACAATATTTTTTGCAACAACTATTGAGTTGGTGTGTAAGTGCTCTTGTCTAGCGACAGTGTCCTATTTAATAGTATAATGAAACGCCACTGGTTTTCTTCGAGTAAAATCGAGATACAAGTGAGGAATATACGGGAACCGGCGATACGAATGTTCTGACAATTTCTAGGCTCAAAAAGGGTATATAAAATTGCCTATCCGGCAATAGATATGTTATATCCGATGTTAATTTTTGTTCAAAATTATTTGTATCGCAACGTTTGGAAAAAAATTCAATTGCAGCCCTTTACAAAATTGCCAATTGCTCTTTACTCTTTGCTTGTATCTTTTTTGAAACAATTTTTATTAGCTTTGGCAAAAGATTCTGTGCATTATTAATATAATTTTATATATTTTTCATTATTATGATGCCGACTTTTTTGCCTTCCAATTATAACAAAAATTACAATAATGCACCGATTTTGACAGCTGATATCTCAAATGGGACTAAATATAAAACTTGAAATTTTCACATATTAAAGATCAAACAGCACTTTATACGTGCTATTAATTTCATTTGTGTTTTAATCTGAAAAAATATTAACATCGGATATAGTATACCACATTATAAGCTATCATTACATGGTAGTTTTGTTTTATACTAATTTTTATACTAGTGACTAAGAACAAGAATGATATTAGGTTATTATTTTTAGGTCAAAAATCTCTAAAACGGAAAAAAGTTCATAATGACAGTAGTGGAAGTGGAAGCAATGATTGTGATGGAGATGAAAATAAAATGGTCGGAACATCAAAATCGGAATCTATTTTTGAAGGATGCTCAAGTAGTTCTTCAAATCTACACGAAGCTGTCTCTGGAACTGGGACCTCTAAACAAACTGAAGAACGCGATGGCTACCATGAAAATGACATTGGTCGTTATGTTAGTTGTGCCAATAACTTGCCTTCTGAAAAAAAGAAGGAATTGTTGACAAACCCTTGGGTTCCATCATCCAATTACGATTTTGCTTCTGATGCCATTCACTTGAAAAGAAAATTTAACCATCGCTGGTTAGATCAATATACTCCATGGCTGGTGTACTCAAGTCGTTTGAAAGGTGCTCTATGTTTGTATTGTGTTTCATTTCGGCCAAGAATTGCTACAGTTAAAGGAGTTTTGGGGTCATTTATGGTAAGGCCTTACATAAAGTTTAAGGATATACATGAAGATTGCAGAAAGCACGTTGGCAGCCATTACCACAAATCTTCAACAGCTGCTGCAAAAGCATTTCTTGAAAATGCTCCTGTTGAAGTCCAGTTGCAAATAGGGCACCATAAGACGATTGAAGAAAATAAACAAATATTGTCAGCAATTATTTCATGCATAATATTTTGTGGAATTCATGATTTGCCGCTTATAGGAAAACAAGGAAATGAGGGAGTTTTCTTTGACCTTTTAAATTTGAGGATTGACTCTGGTGATGAGAAGCTAAAGAGCCACTTGGATAAATGTCAAAAAAACGCAGTCTATACCTCACCAACAATTCAAAATGAGATCATACAATTATGCGGTGAAGTTATCAAAGAAAAAATAATCGAAGACTGTAAACGGGCAAAAGCTTATGCTGTAATGGCTGATGGAACAGCAGATATCGCTGGAAAAGAGCAGCTTTCTATTGGATTAAGGTTCTATGATGAAAGCCAAAAAATAATCAGGGAGGAATTTGTAGGATACATTGAGTTAAAATGTCAAGATGCTTCTACAATCGCTAGCGCAATTCAAAGTTTTTTAGAAGATAATAATTTTTCCGCCGATAATGGTGTGGGATTCGGATTTGACGGATGTTCCACGATGGCCAGCAAAGAAGGTGGTGTACAGGCCATTCTTAATAAAAAGTACGCTAAATCTTTATTTTTCCATTGCTCCAGTCACAGACTAAATCTTGTGGTCAATGATACTAGCAAGCTACCAGAAATAAGAAACACAATTGCAACGGTTAAAGACACAATAACCTTCTTTCGTGAATCCCCAGCCCGTAGGAAATCGGTTCCAAATCTTTCAAGGCTCTGTGAGACCAGATGGTCGGAAAAATATAAGAGCATAAAAAAATTTTCAGAAAGCTTCACTGACATTGTTAAAGCACTAGAACATCTATCTGTCGAAGGAAACTATGCCACAAGAAAATCTGCCTACCAATTGCACTGTGCAGTTACTAAACCAATATTCATCTTAGGTTTAAACATAATTGCAAGATACTGTGCAATTTTAGAACCCGTTGTAAACGTTTTACAAGGTAAAAGTATGGATATGGTTATGGTGAAGAAACATATTGATGATATTCTAGATGTAATCAAAGAAGATCGACAAGATGTCGAAAATGTTTCTTATGAATTATTTAAAAAATTACTTGATATCGCAGAGAAAGTAGGGGTTGAGTTGTCAGTACCACGAGTCACTCAAAAGCAAGTACACAGAAGTAATCCACCATCTGAGTCTGCAGTTGAATACTGGAAGCGGTCAATAATCATCCCCTATCTTGATTCTTTAACTTCGTCTTTGGATGCTAGATTCTCCAACGAAAATACACCTGCTTTTGCTTTAACTTATCTTCATCCTTCAAGCATGCTCAAAATGGCTTCAAAAGATTTCAAAAATAATGCAGAATCTTTCATGGAATTTTATAAGTTGGGTGATGTCTCTGCAGAATTAGATTTGTGGTACACTATGTGGAAGAAAAAAAATTTAACAGAAGACAAATGAAAGGACATTGAAGTGGCTGCACTTTTGGAGGAAGCTAATGTTTTTTTCCCTGCAACAAGGCATGCACTGCTAATATTAAGTGCTTTCCCATCCACTACTGCTACCGTGGAAAGATCGTTCAGTACCCTGCGAAGGGTAAAAACCTGGCTCAGGAGTACAATGGGTGATGACAGACTCACTGGGTTGTGTTTGATGAGTGTGCATCGAAAATTTTTGAAGGAAAATCAGGACTGCATAGTGAAGAAAGTTTTGGATAAATTTAGTTTAAACCCAAGAAAAATGTTATTAGTTTAATTTAAGTATAATTAAAATCTCAAAGTTTTGTTTTCATTTGCCTTTTCTTTTTATCCTAAAATTTTACATTTTGAACGACCATGGACCATGGTTTGCCCCCCCCCCCCGTTATAAATCCTGGCTACGCCCTTGGCTGCAGACACTGTTACACACATTTGTAATTTGAACACTTTGTGTTTGGAAATACGATACAAGCAGCCCTACTCTCAAATTCGAACTTGATACCTTTCACTTACAAGTCTGACACCTTAACCGTTAAGCCAGTGAGTAATCCAATATATAATTTTTAGAACTTATACATGTATATAGCAAATATGAAAATATAAATAAAAATTATTAATTTTATTAAATGCATAAATAAAAAGTTTACCTCGAGTAGGATTTGAACCTACAACTCTAGCAAAGTACAGGTCGTAGGTTCAAATCCTACTCGAGGTAAACTTTTTATTTATGTATTTAATAAAATTAATAATCATTTTTAATTACTATTTATCTTTGAACTTATTCGTTCATAGCTAAAACTTATAATAATGAAAATGTAAACTTTCGCCATTATTACATATATTTATACTTATCTTTTTGCGTTCTTTTATGATGTATTTTCATATTTAAGTTATACTATCTAAACGTTACAATAACACTTACAGTTATCTTCATCAGTAGTAATACTATCTTTCAAAGTTATTTAACAAAATATATACAGGGTGATTTCACTTTAATACGCCTAACTTCAGGACCGGATTCCTTATTGAAAAATAACTATAGTTTGCCATATAAACAATATTCTTTGACGGCTGCGTTTTCGAGAGACAGGGTCTTAAACTTTCTATAAAAATAACAATTTTTTTAAATCTCTTCAAATAATTCAAAATTTTAGGTGGTATTTCTAATAAGGGTCTTTCATAATTCTAAGTATATTTCGATAGATTATGTAAGCCAGTGGTGGAGAAACAGGGTTGTCATTACTTTTTTCCAAAAAAAACTTGTACGCCACTGACGTTTTTTCTCATTACAGAAAATTTTTGAATTGCGTAATCATTTTTAAGTAATTTGGTATAAAGGTATTTTTTTTTATAAAATGTACCAATTTCGATTTATTGGCTATTTTGTGCGAAGCTACATACGCATTTATTATTTTAAGTTTAGCAAATGCAATAATTTAAACTCAATCTTTTTATTTTACCAAATTCAAATTTTCAACGTTTTCCAGGCAACCGAAAAATACATTTTGAGGAATTCCCTTCGTTAACGGGTTAATATTATTTAATAACAATGAAATAATGCACAATTTACAACAGCTGTTCAAACTGATATCCTTCAACTTCAATTTACTTTTGACCTCTTCTAATTAGATTATTAATATGTGATTCTAACAACAATAATAAAAAAAATAATAACAACAATAACAATAACAACAATAATATTGTGACAATTTTTTAATTGCGCGATCATTTTTAAGTAATTTGGTATAAAGGTATTTTTTATTAATAAAATGTATCAATTTCGAGTTATTCGCTATTTTGTGTGAAACTACATTTATTATTATTGCTGTGATCGTGGTGGTTTTGTCCTAAAATGTCAGTGTCGAGATAGTTAATGTTATTGTAGAGCGCGAGTTGACTTTCATTTACTAAAACTTTTTTGATACTTATTAAACTATTTGAATTTAAAACTTAGAATTATGAAAGACCCTTATTAGAAATCCCACCTAAAATTTTGAATTATTTTAATAAACCGTTATGAAGATACTTAAAAAAATTGTTATTTTTATGGAAAGTTTAAGACCCTGTATCTCGAAAACGAAGCCTTCAAAGAATATGTTTATATGGCAAACTATAGTTATTTTTCAATCAGGAATCCGGTCCTGAAGTTAGACGTACGTATTAAAGTTGAATTAAATATATATATATATATATATATATATATATATATATATATATATATATATATATATATATATATTATATATATATATTTTCATTATTTGTATGGGGATCTCGAAACCATAAGAGTTACACGTTTGCTTAAATGGGGAAAGTTACGCTTTTGTTGATTTAAGAAAATGATACATGGCTTACTAGATGTTTGTAAAAAAGTAAAACTCTCCAAAATCGTTTCAGCGCTTTAATTCGTTTATTTCTAAAGATAGATAAAAATTTTTTAAATACAATTTGTAGATAATTTTGTGCCGAATAACGTCACCGTACAATATTTTAAATTTTACTTAGCATTTCGAAGTTATGAAGCAAAGTTAAATTTTTTTAAATGGAAACCATAGTTGGCTATGACATATTTTAGTGCATTTTTTTTGTAGATTGTAATGATGTAACGGTTGTATCACTTATTTTAATAAATAAAAGCACAATAGACGTTTTTCTATTATTAGGTTTAACAAAAATCATATCTTGCCATGGAAAACAAAAGAAATTTACAGTAAGTGTTCAAAATGTCCACCATTATTATTGACATACAAGTGATACCTTTTCAACACGGGGTTATTAACAGCTTTCCTAATTTTAGGCCCATCTAATCTGTTAAACGCATTAATAACAGCTTCCTGTAGCTCCTGCTGGGTTGCATATGATCACGAATATACGAGATCTTTTATTACTCCAAATACAAAAATCTAAAGGTGAAAGATTATGGGAACGCGCAGCCCATAAAACAGGACCATTTCTGCCTATCCACGAATTTGGAAAAATTTCATCTAAATATCTTTTAACTTGCGCCTGATAGTGGGGTGGGACACCGTCGTGTTGATACCACTGTATGTCTGCACGGGCTTGTAAATGTAATTCATTTAGGATATTGTTAAAATCTTCCTTAACAAATTGCAAATATCGATTTCCAGTTAAGTCCTATTAAAAATAAATGGCCCAACAAACTGCGAACCAATAACACCGCACACATAAATTGAAGCCAAACTTAATCTGAGGTCGTGTTTCTTGTAAATGGCGAGGATTTGCTTGGACCCACAGGTGTCCATTATGGCCAGGTACTACAGTTTGTAAATTTCCATTTTAAAAAATTCAACTTTGCTTCATAACTTCAAAATGCTAAGCAATACTAAAAAACTAGTACTGTGACGTTATTCGGTACAAAGTTATCTACAAATTGTATTTAAACAAGTTTTATCTATTATTATAAGTTTTTGTTATGAACGAGTAAGTTCAAAGGTAAATATGTAATTAAAAATTATTAATTAATAATAATTTTTAATTACATATTTACCTTTGAACTTATTCGTTCATAACAAAAACTTATAATAATTTAATATTAGTCAAGTTGCTCTGGTTTGTGTGAATCCTTGCGATATTGCAGGCTCACATTCCATTAATATAAGTAATTTGATTGTAATCTCATTATATTTAGAATTTACATCAGTTCTACATACATAAAGACAAAATTTACATCGATTGGGGCTTGAACCTTGATGGCGCAGTTGGTTAGCACGGTACTCTAGCAAAGTGCAGGTCGTAGGTTCAAACCCTACTCGAGGTAAACTTTTTATTTATGTATTTAATAAAATTAATAATAATTTTTAAGTTTTATCTATCTTTAGAAATAAACGAATTAAAGCATTGAAACCATTTTGGAGAATTTTACTTTTTTACAAATATCTAGTAAGCCATGTATTTCCTTAAATCAACAAAAGCGTGTATGGATTAGTCTTCTAAAGAAACAAATCTTTCCCCATTTAAGCAAATGTATAATTATTATGGTTTCCGAGATCCCCATACAAATAATGAAAAAAACTCGCTGTGTGTGTATATATATATATATATATATATATATATATATATATATATATATATATATATATATATATATATAGTGGACGACTGAAAGTGATATTCAATTTCTGTAAAAGGAATTCATATAATATATAAATGACTTTAGTTTTGAGTGCCAACGGCCTTTCTCCTTATTGAGATATAGATGGCGTTGAAATACAAAGAAATTAATCGATCCCAGGAACCTTGGAAATAGGGCACTTAGTTCTAAGAATTTTTTATAATATGAACAGTTTGCGAAAAGACAATAATTTTCGAGATATTTAATTTTAATTTTTTTTTAATTACAAATCAAATTTTTGACGATAGGTACTTTAAGACATTTTTCATAGTAAAATAGTCTGATTTAGATAGTAAAGAAACAAATTTATTTAAACTCTAGGTTTGACCGGAAATTACATAATTGTTATGTTTTCAATAGGATACCTTCTACGTTTTGATAAAAAAATGAAAGAAAATTTTATTTTTAGCATCTTTTCAAGTCTACAATTAATAATAATAAACTTAATAAAACAATTAAGTAGATAGTTAATTTTTATTTTACATAACCAAAACAAATGAACAATTATTTAAGAAAGCAAACGGGTATTTCATCTACAAAACTAGATTAAATGTTCAAAATTGTATCCACCGTTCTTAACCCACATCTCTCACACGTCTCTCTGGTAATTACTGCCACGGAAGCATACATTTTGTTACAAAGGTTAGCCATACCTTCAATGTGTTCTTCGCAAACAGTACTTTTCAAATAACCACACAAAAAAGTCTAATGAAGTTAGGTCAGGTGATCGAGCTAGCTACCTGACGACACCATCAGTACCAATCCATCTTTCTTGAAATGTACGATGTAAATAATTTTTAACAATTTCAGCATTATGTGGTGGCGCGCCATCTTGTTGAAACCAAATATTAGGTAACTCAATTGGAACATTATTTAATAAATGGTGCAAAACATTTTCTAAAAAATCGCTGTCCGTTTAATATGCCATGAAAAAGATGTGGTCTTACTATGTACCCATTGACAATTCCACACCAAACATTTACTCCAAAGATAGTTTGGTTTCGTCTTTGTCTCAAGCATCGAGGATTTTCCTCTGGCCAGTATCTACAGTTATGTTTGGATACTGCACTATTATTGTGAAACCTGCTTTCGTCGCTCCAGATAATTATATTTACCAGATTGTCCTTGACTTCTCTTAAAAAAAAATAAAAATTAATTTCCATACCTACTGTTTCTAGTGTTTTATGAGTGTTGCCATTGGCTTATTTTTATGTTCGAATTCGCCTTATAATAATACTTAATATTCATAACAATAATTTTAAAATAAAGATTTTCTTTTTTTTTATTTTAACAAATTCAAGAAAATCATGGACCGAGAGATTTAAACTTTAATCCGCCGCCATTTTGTTTTCGGCAATATTAAAAAAGTGAAACTTGGGGATTAGTTAGTATTTGTTAAGTGCCGCACAACCGCACAACCCCTATTTCCATTAAAAAAAATTCAATATGGCGCCACTTTACTGACATGACAAATTCACCAAAACATACTATTTTTAGTATAATTTTTGTGTGGCAAATCTCAAATTTTTTTCTTAAACGGTTCAGAAAATATTGTAGGGGGACTTCTGTAAGCCGCACTGTATACAGTAAATATGTATGCGGTAAATAGTAATTATACAACTTTGTACTGTACAGCAAAAATTGAAAAAACAACAGTTTCAAAGCATCGAATACTCTTAGGAGTACTTTCACAGGCCCACGTTCTTATTGCAGTTCAGTGAACGCACAGAAACCTGAAATACTGAAAGCCAGAATCCAAAACTTTAGATTGTAGAAAAAATAGAGTCAGACCCTAAATTAAATACCTGGAGGGGGATTTTACTGCACAGTAGAAAACTTAAATACGAAAAATTAGCCTACTAATTTGGAAATTCCAAAACCAATATGGGGCGGTCTAGATGAAATACCTCTAGGGTGACCCTTAAAGAACCCATTCTAAGAGAATGTTGGGTCTGTTTAAAGCTTAAATGCCGAAATTTTGTCATTTTATGTTAGAACAGGAAAATGGTATCAATTATGAATATCCTGAGGGGCGGGTGGCAATCCGTTTGTAAAGATGCTGGGTCCTTAAATGTTTTAGGGCAAAAGACCGGACCAGTCTCTAAAAGATGTACTTATAGAGGGGAGGAGGCATTTTCACATACAAAAATGCAGGCGAAATGCTTAGGTACTGAAAAGCAACTTACTAATTTAAAGTTCTCAAATCGATGCCAGTAGTAGGGGATGCACACGTTGTGTGTTGGTAGAAATTATATACTAAAAGAACAAAGTAATAGAATGAGAGAATTTTTTATGAATTAAAAAAAATGAGGCGAAATTTACCCCCCCCCCCTCATCTTCTCTTCAAATCGACGTCATTTATAGGGGATACTTGTATTGTGTTGGTACACGTTATACTAAAAGCGGAAAGTGACAAGAAAAATGTATTTTTTATAAATCTTCTATAAACCTTCTTGGCCCCTCTGCAAATCGATGCTATTAATAGGGGATGCGTATGTTGTGTTGGTAGGCATTTTACTAAAAGAGCAAAGTAGCAGGATGAGAACTCTATTTTTTATGAATTTTTAAAGAAGGAAGGGTGGACTTCTACCATAGTAGTATACTTTGACTTCGCTTTCATGGGGTGCGTATAACGTGTTTCCCAATATGTATACAGCGTCTGTAACTGCAGTGAAAATCTCTGCTAGCAGATAGTTAAGAAACTAACGTCCTGAACGTTTGACTATCTATTATCTGTTCTCTTCACACCGTTATGGTAGCCGGAGAGGTAACACCGCCCTTATGATGGCCTCCTTAATATTGGTTCTCCGATTTTCTAAGCCAGGGTATGTTGTCGATCACGTTTTCCTTGTCCTTCATCCATTATTATCTTATTTATCTTCCCTCACTGTAATCTTCCTACCCGATTGAAAGTTTAAAATTAGAATATGCAATTTCTAGCATTAAAATCCCGCCCCGCTCCGATGTCCATGTGGACCGGACCCAAGCAACGTGGGTCGCCGAAAGTACTCACTTTCTGATCCATTACTGTAACAACCGGTGTATCAAGTCTAATCATAATGCTGTTCACCAACACCTTCAATAATTAAACTTGACATGTCGTTTGTATTTGAAACAGGTCTTCTTTGTAAACTTTGATTCGCCTACTTGCAATTTCCCCGGTACAACCATCACTCTAATTTTCGATACAAATAAGGAATGTGGTTAAAGACAACGTCGCTTGCAAGAGGTTTTCTTTTTGGAGGATAAAAAATTCGACGTGATTTGATTCACACATCCTGGTTTTAAATTTGAAAAATTTTACTGTTGCATCTATAGGCCCCCAAGGACAGTAACTTTCAAAACTTTTTTGATTACCTTAGTTTGAAAGTTGACTATCTTTTGTTTCAATTTCCATCTTACGATATCTGGGAGATTTCAATGTTCATAACTCTAATTGGTTTCAATTTTCATTTACCACTAATCCTGCTGGTCATCGTGCAGCAACATTTACTATTTCATGTGATCGTTAATCATTAATTCTATCCATCTTCGACTATGGAGACGTAGACTATGAGCCATGCATAATTAGTTATAATTTTAATAAAATTTAGAAACTGCAGAATACATGCATCCGGTTTACATTTAATACATCGAATAAAATGCATGTAAGAAGGGACATTCGTTATACCTGTTTCATTCATAAAATTCTATGTACCAGGCTTTCAGAATACCTATTTTGCAAAATAAAATATCGCAGTGACTTCCAATCCACAGACAGAAGATATAAAGGTTACTTACATATCCCTGCTCACAGATCTACCTCATACAAAGTGTTTTTTACATAGCGTAAGACGGCGACTCTGGAAAGACGACGAATTGTATAATTTGGGAGACGGTTAATAGATAGCGCCAAATCCTTAACATTTTTTTTCTGTAGCGTGATGACGCCATTTATGTTTTGACCACGTGTGCTTGTAAGATCCGTGAACAACAACATAAGCTTTAGATCATTTGTGTTAAGTGTTTTTGTTTGGAGGTAAGTATTTTCCTTAAGGTTACATTGTTGTACGTCCATAACTTATAGTTTTCTTAAAATACATATCCATTTTTGTGTCAGGTAAGTTGGCGAACTCGAAAAGCGGTTAAGATGGCGAGTTCGTCATCTTACCCTACCTATTTACCATTATTGTAAATTAAAATGAGCAACTGGAAAACATAAGGCAATATGTGACAAACCTAAATAAAAGGGCATTTGGCGTAACCCGAGAACAATTTTCGAAAATTGTTTATGATTACGCCGAAACGTTACATACTAAGACTCCGAACGTGCTAACTCCAACAAGAACCAGTAGAGTTATCAAAGTATCTTCTGCGGAAAAGGGTACAAATGTCACACTGTGGCGTGCTGTTTTACTGTTGTGGGCCAGTATGCTCCTCCATTCTTTATCTTCCCAAGAGTCAGAATGCAACAGCGTTTCTTGAACGATGCACCACCTGGATCTTGGGGCGTGTAATGAGTCAGGGTAGATGAACGCAGATACCTTTCTGGAATGGTTACAACGCTTTATATAAAATGTCAGAGCGTGTAAGGAAACCCCCATTTTGCTTTTTATGGAGAACCATTCGTCTCACGTGACTCTACGGACAGTTAATGTATGTCGAGAAAACTATATTACTGTGCTTTCCCCCGCACACAAGTCACCGCATACAACCGTTGGACGTCGCTTTTCACGGACCTTCTAAAATCGCTTATAGTCAAGTATGCAATGATTCCTTGATGCAATATTCAGGGAAAGTAATTACCATTAACGATGTGGCTGGAATATTCAGTATGGCTTATTGCAAGGTTGCCACAATAAAAAATGCAGTGCAAGGATTTAAGTCAACCGGCATAGTTCCACTGAATTGTCAAATATTTGAGGATTGTGACTTTGAGCCATCAATGATTACAGATAAGTCTTTCGAAGCTGCTTTAGCGAGTGCGAACACTGATGCAACCGATCATCATCTCAAAATACTTCATCAGCTACCCTTGATGCTGCGGTAGCTGGGCGGTCTAATGTAAAATCATCTGCTGCTGCTTGCAACGAAAACAAACAAAGGAAGAAGCTAACGGCACTGCACATAACTAGTAGTGCTGTTAAGGATGCCTTACAAAATAAAGAAGCGGAGAATAAAACCAAAGAAAAGAAGAAAAAAACAATCGTAAGAGAAGGGAAGAAAACCAAAAGAAAAAATCTGGGGGTCCAGAAGAGACAAAAACCGAAACATGTCAGACAAATTAAATTCGATGATGACACGATATCAGCTGATTCCTCCATATCAATCACTTATGTGGAGGAAGATGATGATAGCAATTATGTGGGCGATAGAAAAGAACTTTGCTTAATTTGCAACGATTCTGGTAAAGATGAATTTGGTACGCCTGTTCCTTCTTTCGGAAGTGGGTCCATGCCGCCTGTACTGGTCTGAAAATAAATAAGAAAATACATTTTTAAGAATATTATTTGGCATTCGTGATCTTACCCACCTAATAAAGTCATCTCACCCGCATGTGAGGGTAAGATGACGGTTTTGACATCACATCGTTAAGGTATACAAAAAAAGTATGAAAACGTGGAAATATTAAAGTAATCAAAATATTATTTGAATCCAAATGTATTACGATGACTTTGAGATAAAAAACAAGAGGTTATGTTGAAATCACGTGGAGAAATAGACATTTATGTATTAAGGGCATAATCTACAATTATGCCCGTGGTACATACAATGTTTTATTTTATTTTGCACCATGAAACTGGAACAAAATTTTAAAAAGATTCAGTATTTTCGGCAAGTTTTTAAATGCAAATGCAGTGAAATAAAGTCGACAGTAGGCTAATTTGTTGTTACTAAGATACTGTGATATTGCTAAATTGTTGCTAAGGTACTGTTTGTTTGTAAATATTTTGCATTCTAAAATGGAAGGTGAAAACGCAAAAACTTATTCACAAGAAATTTTAGATGAATTTGAGGCCACCAGGCAAAAATAATTCCAAGTAAATCGAAATATTTATACATAAAAGAGTACGAAAAGTTTTGCGCAAAAAATGTGTCCACAAAATGTGATGAAAAAGTTGTGATGGCATACTTGTCTCAAATGGTAAGGGATTGTATATATACATTAGTCAACTATCTCTATTCAGTAAATATCTATTTTTGCAGTCAAAGATCTATAAGCCGTCGTCACTGTGGTGTTTATATTCTAAATTGAAAAAGATGTTCAAGTTGAAGGAAGATGTTGACATATCTCGTTTTTCCATGCTCACAGAATTCATGAAGAATAATTCTGTAGGTGATCAAGCTAAAAAGTCCTATGTATTGCAACGGCATCAAATTGAAGAATTCATGTTGAAGGCGCCTGATCATACGTACTTGTTAGTTAAGGTATAACGATTTTAGTTTTTTTTCCAATTCTCATTATAAAAATTATTGTGTTTTATAGGTTGTCACAGCCTTTGGTATTTTTGGAGCATGTGGTCGCGAAGAACTGCACGATTTGGCTGTACAGGACGTAACAACTGAGGGATCAGTGCTATTAGTGAAGATCAAAAAACCAAAACTTATACTTCGAGACAATTTACAATTGTACCAAGCGATGGATTGGTTGATTACGTCTCTTTGTACCGAAAATATACAGCATTACCACTGGAACATACTAAAATTGACAGCTTGTTTTTGTCGTATCATAATGGCAAATGTAGTGCTCAGACTGTTGGGAAAACACCTTAGGCAAAATGCCGAGGATAATAGCAGAGTTCCTCAATCTACTGGATGCCCATAAGTACACAAGGCACTGCTTTCGCATGAGTGCGGCGACGATCTTTGCAGAAAGCGGCGGTGATACAAGGGCACTGAAGCAGCTTGGTGGATGGCGATCGGATAAAGTAGCCGAATCATATGTAGAGAATTCTCTGCAAAATAAAATTAAAATTGCTCAGAACATTACTGGTACAGCAGCTATAAGTATACCACAAAACGGCGAAGGAACTGTCAGCTTTGGTGTTGGCTCATCTGGAGTTACAATTTCAAATCCACCCAACTGTATTTTCAATTTTTATAAAGAATGAGTTTCATTACTATTATTTTTATTAATAAAGGTTGTATAGTAAGGTTGTTGTTGCAATAATTCTTTCAACTTACGTGATATATCATGTCATGTGTTTGCTGTCAATCATGCTGCTTAGCAACAATGACATTTCCGTGCTATAAAGACCACATTACGCCCGCATTTGGGGGTGTATAAAGAACATTATGGTGGCAAAATAAAATAAAATATATAATAAGCCTACTATCGTCATCTTACCCCTCCTTCCCCTACATGTGTTCCTTTCTTTACAATATAATACCAAAAAAATTACATTAAACTTAATTGCAATTCTTTCAACATCAAAATTGCACAAATTTACTCTATAATTAATTAAAGCACATTATCTAATTTTAATTTACGTTCAATTTTTATTTTGATTTGCATTCATTAAACGTTTATGTAAATAAAATTGTTACATATTAAGAACTGCTATATTTCAACATATAGTATATTTGTTCTAAATTAGGTTTAGCACTAGAAATAATACATCTTATTTCAGTTTTTTTTTAATTTCAGCTTATAGTTGATCCCCGCCACGATAGTAAAGGTATATTATAATTAACCCTTATCAATGGTTTTCGAACTCACGATAATCTCTGATAACCCTAACCGTATTCCAGATCTTCTAGACTTCTTTCTTACACTCATAAAGCTTCAGTTCTTTTCCTACTAGGTCAGCCTGGCCAATGTATAAAAAAAAACTTCTACTGTCCCCAATACCTCTATTGTTCACAACATTGATAGAACTTCGTGGTGTTTTAAGTCAGCTAAGAGGAGACCTTTCCATGGCGTGAATATTCCTTTCAGTCGTCCTCGTCTTCAGTATCTGAAGTCATCTTCATGAACGTATGAATTTATACATTTCCAAAAAATAAATCGTATGTCTTTTCGTTCGCAACCCTGGTTCAATAGTGCTGACGGCATATCCTCGAAAAATAAATCTTATACCAAATGGAAATCTAATAAAATGGTCGAAAACTCTTTCTGGTATATAAGGCAGAAATTCTCTCACATCTTAATTCTCGACTTTTGGTTGGTGCGGCTCAATACCCTCTCGTTATCGTTGACCGTATTCAAAGAAAAAAGTGATGCTTATCAATGGCCCGTCCTGATACAGTCCCTTGAGCATAGAAAAGTCGTATTAATTGTTTCTTTGTACTGTCGGTGTTATAATAGTCTAATTCCTGTGTACGTCTCTATTGATATAGAATAATGTATAGTAGCCGTTCATAGATATATCTTGTCAGCTCAAAACCCCCATACATTCTAATAAGTGTTCCTGAGCGGTACGTTTTTTTATTTCCAATAATTTCTCTGGCAGCAAGTTTAACAGTATTTGGGTTATAAACGAAAAAGTGATTTCGTCATATTGTTAATTTAAAAATATTAGCATAAAAAAATTGATGAATCTATAGATAAGGAACCTTTTCTTTCATCCTTAACAATGCTTTGTAACGGTCAAACTCGTCTACACACTAATAGAAAAACCGGCCTAGGAGGATGTTTATACAGTGCAACCGATAATCGAACACAAAATCGGTTGGTAATGGTGCCTTAATAAAGAACCAACTATGCCAAACCTTGTAACGAGCCGAAACTACTTAAACAACAGCCAGCTAACCTAACACCGTTAAGAGAAGCCGTACCAGCCTGACCAGGTTTACTGGTGGATGCTAAATACAAATTGCACACCAACACTTACACACCGTCCCGGCATCTTACAAAGTGCATAGTCTTGAAGTATGGAAAGCGATAAACAAGACCAGCATCCGATAATTATTTTCTGGCATAAAGATCCAGTCCTTAGAAACTATGCAAGTAAAAATGAGTATTACAATTATCTCCCCTTTTCACAATTTAATTTCTGAATCCGAACCCTGATTACATGGTTTTACAAGATACTATAAATATTGACTATTTTTTATTTTTTATTTCTATTTCAATTATTCCTTAATATCACAATACATAAAACTTTTAGTTTATCCAGCCCGCTTGTGTGAAAATGTAATTTATTCACGTAAATTTATCTTTCCTCAGGTTTAAACACCTTGTACAATTTTTCACTAGATATTAAATTCACCCTGTATCGTTTTGTATCATAAACCACCACCAAGTTTCTTCTTAGCCACCATCAGGCTACCGAGATTGACGCGGTCTTAATCGACGCTTATTTCCTGCAAAAATATTCCAGTATAAAGCTTTAAATACGATAGTTCCTTGCTAGCTTGATAGTTCTATTTTCGCAGCCGAAGAAAGCCAAAAAAAAAAAGAGAAAAACCTGTATTCTAATTTCAGTTCATTATTAAAACTAATTAGAACATTATCCTGCGACTTAAGTATATTTAAAACTGATAGACGCAAGAATTCGGTTAAAAACTTGAAAATATCGTCTTGCGACCCATACACTCTTATATCTTTAAAAATATTTTAAAGAGCAAAAAACCTTGTGCATTTTAATACGTAAAATTCAGTACTGTTACTCCCACCACCGCCGTTCAGAGAGGAATTCAGGGATATTTTCTGATTTTTATTTTTAACGTAAATATTTTGAATTCATTCCTTGACATGTTTGCGTGACCACCTTACTTGCACCTTTAACACTACTTTCCTCAGCTAACATAAGAGAGCAGAGTCGGCTGAACTTTCGCCCAATCTTTCATTTCGAGCTAAATCCGGGGTAAAGTATGTTAAAGTAAACATAGCCTATCAAGTTACTTACAAACTACCCAATCGTATTTCGTCAAATATCAAATTAATACATTAATGTATGCAATAATAATTGCGCAAACTACGAAGACCTGATCAAATTTATATTTTTTTACTTTATTTCGTAGACAGCTATTAACAAGTCCTGAACTGTAAATGCAGTACAGTTACTTAAAATTTGTCCAAACTAATGTTTTTATTAACAAAGGCATATTCCATTAAATTAATTTGCATTCGCCCACATTTCATAATTGGAATTTTCAATTTCTCTTTGTTATTTGATTGTTTAAGTTTTTTTATAAATAAATATCGTAACTTATATAATTGTTATCTCCTATTGTTTGTCCGTCACCGTTAAAATTGGGTTAAAGCGATTAACGATATTAAAATATTTTAAATTGCCTCTAATCTACCATGACAACATAAAATGGCACTTAACTTCGATGAAACTGGCAATTTGTTATTTATAGCAAATCCAAAATGCTCTACGTAAAAGCTCTTTTAAGTGAACGTTGCTTTAGATGTAAGCTAAGGACCATATTTATCTAATACTGCTTGGAATCCCAGTGGTTTTTTACCTCAATGGGTTAAGGATATCTTTGAACAAGAAAACAATCAATCTCAAGGTGTTTAAAAAACTTTGGTAGAGGTCAATTACTTATACAATTTAAAATTGAACATTTATTTACAGTTCATTGTTCATTGATTAAATTTCGTATCTTCTTTCATTAAGAAAATTTAACTATTGTCCTGTATGACCAGAGAAATAGTCCAAAACGTTAACACCCTAATCACGATCATTCACTTTCAACAGTATCGGTACATCGTTGAGAGATAAATGGATAAGTCTAATCAGCTTATGCGTGTCGTGTGCGTGTGGGTGACTGCGTGTATGTGAATGTGAGTGACTGTGTGTGAGCATGTGTGCGCGTGTCGATCTCGTCGTGCGTACACGGGTGCATGCGTGCGTGTGTATGAGAGTTTCTGGATTCTTGCGAGATCTTTTCCCCAACTTTTTACGGCATTGTTGAGGACATATTTTCTTATGAGGACCTGCTTATGATCCTCATTACGAAATTCAGTACCTACAATTTTATAGCTATCCACATAAATCGATTTTTAGAGGGTCCCTACAAGATACTTTACACCAGTTCATAAGATACTTTGCAATGAAGACGGATGACGTCCTAATAGGATTCGACTTATACTTTCTTGTGAACGTTACGGTACTTATAAGGATACTTCACACACAGGCACGCACCCACAGGCACACACCCACGCAACCATATCCGCGCGCACGCACCCACGCCCATGCAACCGTGTACGCAGTCACCCCCCTCCTCCAACCCACACAAACACCCACTCGCCCGACCACCCACACAGACGCACGCTCGCACCCACACACACACACACAATTATCCACACGCACACACCCACACGCACGCACCCACGCACGCACCCACGTACCCACACACACACCAACGCACGCACCCACCCACCCATACGCACGTACGCGCGCACACGCACGGTTTTTGTGTTAGTTTTTTAGTATAAGTGAGAAATGCGTATAAAGAAATTTTGTGCTGCTTTTTCAACTTTTTATTCTCCTCGTCAACATTTTTATGTGAATTATTTTGAAGGTGCTTAACTAGGACTCTTATAAATACAGACTTGGCTTGGTTATTGTTTTCATTGTCATCATTACAAATAATTTTTTTGAAAAATTAATATCGTCCGTTTCATTGCTTTTGTTTAACGAATTGTATGTAGTTCCAGTAAAATGTATTTTTCAGAAACTATCTTAGAAATACTTACTTTCGTCTCTAAGAAAGGCGAGAAAATGCGATTTTCATCTCTAGTGAGGAAAGCAAAAAACAATGTTAATTTAAATTTTTATACTAAAAAATCACTATACCATTAAACAGGCAGGAACTAACCCAAAAAATGAATAACATAGTTGCCTAGTCTACATTACTTACTACGTACATGATAAGTTATAAAGCGAACTTCATTACTGCATTGCGATCATTTTTCAATTTTGATTTTAGTTTCAGAAAAAATTGTGTAAAACTAGATAAGAATGTGGTGTTTTCAACTCGAGCTCAAAGGTTGACACAGCTAGCGTGTGTCAACCTTTGAACAATTGAACGAGAGTTGTACGAATAACTATTTATTGTAGGTACATATATTTTCGCATTTTTTATAAAAATAATATTGGGCACATATTCTTCATTTTTTATAAATTTGCATTATAATTTAAAAAAGGAAATTATAGCGCGCTCAAATATTTTTCCTTTGAAAATTGTTATGCAGTTCTCATAATTTTTAGAACCATTTTGTGCATTATTTCAGACCTAAGGATTTCTCGGGCATGTAGATCTCTTAGGATCGAAGATGCTGTAGACGAACAAGTGTTTGTTCACTGATAAATTTTCACGATTTCATTTATTATTTAGCAGTAACCTTGCTACTATGAAACTTTACCCCACAGTTCGACCAGATCCAAACCATTGTATTAAATCCGTTAGATTTTTTTGTACAGACGCAATTCCAATGATTGACTTTACATAGTGATGTAGTGATTTCGGAAACCCGGTTTGTAACAAAAGTTAATGTTAGAGATTTTAATTTGTTCTAATTCTGTAATAGGTTTACAAAACTGTTGTAATTGTACTTTGTTATATTATATAACTGCATTATCTTATTGTAGTTCTTGAAGTCACAGCTCTTACACGATTAATGTCTACGTAAGCTCAATTGTCTTCCATCGAACTCGATGCATTGTAGAAGCAGCTCATGCGTGGACATTATAGCAGCTTCAACTTCTGCTCTTGACACGCTACGAATGGCCTCTCGAATTCGTACTTTCATGTCGTCACTCGTTGTTGGTGGAGTTTCGTAAACAATATCTTTTAACCGACCCCATAGATAAAAGTCCAAACAGGTTAAGTCTGGGGATCGGGGTGGCCAAGGAAATAGACTTCTTCGTCCAATCCAGCTCTGGTAATATATTAAATTTAAGTGTTCATTTATTGAAAAATGGCTACTTGATGCCTACTTAATGCCTACTTAAGTAGGCATTATTGCACAATCGGTCCTTTTTAGGGCCATAAATAACATTAATCAAAAGAATTCCGCAAATTTGGAATAATACCTTTCAAAAATAAATATTATCATATTATTACATATTATTTTTGAAATTATGAAAACGTCTATTATTTAAAAAGTATAAAATGATGAAATTTTTCAGTGAATCTTGAAAAAAGACAAATAAATAAGAATAAATACCGGTGTAATATCGACTTTTTCAAATTTTATAGTAACTACATTTTCTTTCTTCGATATTTTAGGGTATGAATAAGATATCGAGATGCGGTTTTCACTAACCTATTTAGGGATGATTTCATCTCATTTTTATGAAAAAAAAGTTATATTGTTGCATTTAATTTTTTAGAGAATTTTGCAATTTTCTGATATACCAAAAAACGCGCTCTAGCGGCGTCACTAAAAATTAGACATATTACAGGTAAGATGGATTGATGGAGCAATAAATGCTCTTTCCAATGCGACTAAGTTTATTAAAATCAGTTCAGTCGTTTAGGAGTTACAGCGGTTTATTTAAAAAATCACTTAATCACCCCCCACCAGTTCATTTTAATAGATATGTCAAACAAAAATTACTCGAATAAAGCTGAGCTTTAAAAAGCATATAATTTTTTGGTACATTTACTAGGTGGATTTCAGTAAAAAATCACTTTAAAAGTTTAGGATGGCGGTTACGCCCCCTGGCGATCATCTTGCAAATTTGAAAATATTTTCTACGGTCTTTTTTTTTGCCACTTTAGTAATAAATTTTTTTACCGCAACTCTCTACGACGAATAGCTTCCGAGAAACAGCACTTTGCATTCTTATTTGGCCACCCGGTACATCAAATATTTTTATTCTTTATTTTCTTATGTTAGAAGCGTTCAATACCAAACGTGTAAGAGCGAATAAAAATGTACATTACTCTCGTTTTTGAATTACCTAACAACCCTGACTCTAATGCCGCTTGTCTTACAGACATTGTTGGATATAACATCCGTATTTTCATTATTGACAAGCGATTTATTTCTTTGTACTATTTGCCTTGACGGATCCAAAGTTCTTGAAACTCTCCAGAATTTGTTTAACTGCACATGGTGATGGCTTATGCTTTTGCGGATATCGAATGGCAAATGTGTCACATGTTCTTGATATAATTTCACATTCTCCATAAATAATAAATGTTTAAATAATCTTCGTTTGATTAATTTAGGCGACCCGGCATGATCGTTTACAACTTTTAAATAGTAGAATGTCTCAATGACAGCTTCATACATTTATCCAGCATTTGATTGTGTTTCAACGCCGTCTTGCCTTAACCAACTAAGAGTTATTATTATATGTCACACCAAAACCGCCATTTTAAAATTTTAAATTGGCAATATTTCGAAAACTACAAATTTTCGGAATAGAGAACCTTATAAAAACTTATTCATATTTTTAATCATTAATAAAAAAAAACTGGGGGTTGTCATTTGAAAAAATTGACTTTTAGCATCTTTGTCAAGTTCATGTTTAATTTTATTTTTTGAGCACCCTGCATAAGCAAATATTGAAATGTAATTAAATTCTAATAAACTAGACTATTTTCAACAAGGTATACTCTACTTAAAGTAAATAAAAAAGGCTTCCTTACAGGAAAAATTAATCATTGTTTTAAGGACTGCAAACGTCATTTTTGACATAAAAATTTAATTATGTCAAAAATCCTTAGACGTAGGACATGATACATAATACCTGCCAAAATTTTGAGAGCAATTCAATATAATAATATATATGGTGTTCCATTTAACCTCCTATTGTGTTCGGGTCAATATGACCCAATCGTATTCTTCTAATGTGCATAATTCATTAATTTATTTAAATATTTCGTTGCCACTACAGGACTTTTATTTCATTACTCTAATAACGGTATACCTAGAGTGATATTAGAAAATTATAATCAGTTTTTTTAAATGTCTTTGTTACGGTCACTGTGTTTGGGTCTATATGACCCGGTGATTTGTGTGATTCAAATTCGAAGAACGAGAATGTATTTTATTAGTTTTGTTTTATTTTCATAAACATAAATAACTTAGATAATATTGCCACATTACTGCGTATATTGCATGCGTTATTTGAGTACCGGTACACAAGTTTATTCCTGTTGAAACTTGTCATCTGTGTGTTAGTTTCGTAGTAAATATCAAACTTCATGTTATACTCTAATAAAAAATACCTAACAATTGACAATTTATTATTCAAAATGTTTAGTGAGAGAGTGCTTACGGATAGTGAACTCCCATACAGGACTTGTGAGATGAATGGGTTGCAATTCTACCTAAGCTCTATAATGTTCACACAAATGTAACAGTAGATGGGCGACTGGTACCTTTTAGAGGCCGTTGTCCTTTTAACCAGTACATCGCGAATAAACCTGCTAAATACGGAGTCAAGATTTTGACTCTATGGGATTCTGTAACTGCTTATGCATATAATATGCAAGTTTACCTCGGGAAAAAAGAAGGTGAACCTCCCGAGAGTCAAGGTAAAATAGTTGTGCTAGATCTTACTTATGGTCTAAAAGGTCACAACGAAACGTGTGATAACTTTTTCCCTCATACGATCTCGGGCAGATGATATTGAAAAGAAAAATAACCATGCTTGGCACTATTCGCAAAAATAAGCCTGAATTGTCAGCCGCATTGGTCTGCAACAGGAAAGAAGTTGTTTCTTCAAAATTTTACTTTACCGAGGACACGTCTATAGTTTCCTATATTCCGAAAATGTTACCGCTCATAAGCACCATGCACTACGATAACGAAGTGTGTAACCAAGATCATAAAACTAAACTAAAGGTACTGTAGACACGATAGACAAGTTAATCATAACAGACACATGCAGACGGCAAACTAAAGATGGCCAATGACTATCTTTTCTTGAAGAACTGGGTAATTCCTTGACCACTCCATTATTGCAAGAAAGAAAACGTCTCCCCCGAAACATTCCTGCAGCTAAAATGGTTATAAAGTCACGTTCTTCAACCAGTAATGCGGAAGTAAGGGAACAATCAACCACAACCAATCGTAAAAGATGTAAAATGGTATGTTGTAATTGCTCAAAATACCTATGTAAAGATCATGTTTATTACTACTGTCAAGACTGTAACAAATAAATGTTTATACCTAACTACTACGTTTTTCAGATGTCCTTTACATAACATTTATAATATGTAATAAACATCAAATAGCGTAATAAAATGTAATAAATAATAAATACTACATTTCTTATTATTATTTACTGTTATATCAATTTAAAGACAATAAAACTATAGGCTCCCAGGTCATAATGACCCGTACACAATACGTGAAAGCAAAATGTAAACACAATAGGAGTGTTAATATAAGCAAGTTGACATCTACTTCCCGTATAACCGTAAGTGTCACATCTGTCAAAATATTTTAGTCGTATGTTCTAACCCCGACGAGTAAATTACTTTTTATTATTTTTTTTATAAAAAGTTTGTATTTACTAATGTATTTTGACATTTGCTTTTAAATACAAGGTGTTGGATATTACATATTTAAAGGTCTCTCTTAAAACACTATTAAAATATATATTAAATAAAAAGTGAAAATCCTTAAAAAAAATGCAATCAACAAATTTCGAAACTAATATGGCTCCGAGGATGATATGTACAAACAACAGATGTTTGGCCAAGTTTAAACTCAACCAGCTGTTTTTTTTAATCTGCTTGATAAATGCTGTAGATTTAATTATTATTTTGAAAAGTCTAAAACCCAAGGTAAAAGACTACCTTGAATTAAAAGTCATTAAAACTTGTTTAAAATTAAAATCGCTTGGTACATTTCAAAAATCGTATACCCCCTTCAGTACGGATACAGTGCATTTAAAAGCGCGTTTCCTTAAAAATTAAGTAATTTCTAAACGGGGTGGGGAAAGTTTTAAATTTTTTTAACTTCAATTTTAGTCAAAGTACAAGTACTTTTTCAAAATTATAAAAAACCCAACACCACCAAAGTTACCATTATCTTTCGTCCCCTATACGTTTTATTAATATTATTCATATACGATAGGGTCAAGTACGTTCATTTATAGGAAACTAGCGGTATCCGGCACGCTTAGCTGTGTTCAAACAATAAAACACATGTTTATTGGTAATAGAAAAGATTTTAAACCTTTCCCTCTCCATCTCATGTCAAGCAAAAAAAATTTTATCCAATAGGGATATCGATAATATGTCATTACAAAAATACTAACACACATAATCATGAAAACTATAGACATAAACCTTGTATTGAGGTATTCTAACACAAACAACTATCATTCATTTCATACAGCCAAATTTTCAAACATCGATTACACAGCAAACCATGATTAATATATATATATATATATATATATATATATATATATATATATATATATATATATATATATATACCACAAAAGGTTAAATTCGTCACAATTTACCCAAAAAAACGTCTATGGCATTTCAAAGAGAATTTATTGGGAATTTCGATATAACGAGGAGAAATATCAATAGAAAGTAGGAATTTGAAGGTATTTCAAGAAAATACCAAGAACTTTGGGGTATTTTTTAATTTCAATGGCATTGGTATTCTTAGTTTAAATAATGTTTTTAGTGATTTCCTCCTCAGTATGCATCAGTAATACCACATTGTTGTAAATAAAATGTTTAACCAGTTGCTAGTAAAATAAATACCTATGGCTCATACCTACATGATATAAAAAGATAAAAAACACTAGTGCTGTGTTTGTTAAAAATAATTTTGGCATGCGTATTTGAACTAATTTCGCTTTTTCTGCAATAGTTACCAACCACACACAGGCCTGCACCGTCCATATGGGCAGCACGTGCATTGTACGAGGGCGCCGTGGATGCAAAGGCGCCTGTCGATGACTCTCAATTTATAAATTTTCAGCAATACAAAAAAATAAAATTGTGTTCCCGCTGAGAGCAGATAAATAGTTATTTATATTATAAGTAAAGAAAAGTATTGTTTTTCTTTACGAATCGCGATTTTTCTAATCGAGGCGCGATGAGTAAAGCAGAACCTACTTTTCTTTAAGAATAATTGAATAATACATAAAATTTTTACGGACACTAAATGGAAATGGATTAGATTTTATAAGAAATTATTTAAAAAATACACGACAAGCGCGAGAATCAAATTGCTGTTTCCATCACTACAGCAACTAAACCAAATAGGTAAACAAAAATTTTGTCAAGTGTTATCGCGTGAAAATGGAATTAAATAATGAAAATCATCCTAAAGTATCGGCATTAACGATTGAAGCTGTTGCTACTTTATTACCCTTGAAATCACGAGATAAATATGAGAAGACTTACAATATTTTCAATTCTTGGAGGACTTCAAAGAATGTAAGGGATATCGACGAGGAAGTTACGCTTGCTTTTTTTCATGAAGAGGTTAGTTTTCCTACATACATTTATTTATTTATTTTAAGTTTTATCATTAAATTTGGTTACAGGCTGAAAGACTGAAACCTTCCACGCTGTGCTCGACATATTCCATGTTGAAAAGTACGTTAATAGTGAAAGAAAACATCGATATATCGAATCATGGGAAGTTATAGTTATATTTAAAGCGCCAAAGTGAAGGATATGAAGCAAAAAAATAAAAAAATCAACGCAGGATGATTTTTGACAGAAACACTTGACGATACTTTTCTTATGATTAAAGTGGCGTTAATTTTCGGTCTGTATGGGGCATGTCGTAGTGAGGAGCTAAGAAAGTTAAATGTGAAGGATATCGAGGATACCGGCTCTATTTTGGTTGTCACCCTCCACGACACTAAGACAAAGAAGAAGCGTATATTCACCGTTATGACGGAAATGAGAGGCATTAATGAGATTGAGTTGTACGTGAGATATGTAGGCTTACGTCCAAAACATGTCAATCACTCAAGACCCATGTGAAGTTAGCCATAAATTTTTTTTTTTATTTTTTTGTCAAATCCTCGAAGAGTACATACTAATACATAACATACCCAAAAATTAGGATGTAATTATTTTTTATAAGATCAGAAAATGACTTTGAATTTGGATGTATTTCGGGATCAAATTTAGTCAATGCGTTTGCTCAAATTGTTTATGGATGAATGTTTTTTGTATTTTTTTTTGTGGCCAAATCCGGTTTTTTGTTTTTATTTTTTTTGTGGCCAAAGCCGATTTTTGTATTTTTTTGTGGCCAAAGCCGGTTATTGTTTTTTATATTTTGTTGTGGTTAAAGGTTTTTATTTTTTTTATTATTTTTTGTGGCTAAATCCGGTTTTTGTTTTTTGTAAAAAAATTTAAAAATAAGTTGACCCACATTATCATCCATAAACAATTTGTTTATGCGCGTTTACTGAATATTGATTCCGAAATACATCCAAATTCAAAGTCATTTTCTGATCTTATACAAAATAATTACATCCTAATTTTTGGATATGTAATGTATTATTATGTACTCTTCGAGGACTTGACAAAAAAATTAAAAAAAATTTTGTCCCACATATCATCCATAAACGATTTGTTCATACGTGTTTACTAAATTTCGATTCCGAAAAACACCGAATTTAAAGTCACTTTCTGGACTTATAAAAAATAATTACATCTTAATTTTTGGATATGTTATGTATTATTATGTACTCTTCGAGGATTTGACAAAAAAATTTAAAAAAATGTTGTCCCACATATCATCCATAAACGATTTGTTCATACGTGTTTACTAAATTTCGATTCCGAAAAACACCAAATTCAAAGTCACTTTCTGGACTTATAAAAACTAATTACATCCTAATTTTTGGATATGTTATGTATTATTATGTACTCTTCGAGGATTTGACAAAAAAATTTAAAAAAATGTTGTCGCACATATCATCCATAAACAATTTGTTTATGCGCGTTTACTGAATATTGATCCCGAAATAAGTCCAAATTCAAAGTCTTTTTCTGATCTTATAAAAAATAATTACATCCTAATTTTTGGATATGTAATGTATTATTATGTACTCTTCGAGGAATTGACAAAAAAATTAAAAAAATGTTGTACCACATATCATCCATAAACAATTTGTTTATGCGCGTTTACTGAATATTGATCCCGAAATACATCCAAATTCAAAGTCATTTTCTGATCTTATACAAAATAACTACATCCTAATTTTTGGATATGTAATGTATTATTATGTACTCTTCGAGGACTTGACAAAAAATTAAAAAAATGTTGTCCCACATATCATCCATAAACGATTTGTTCATACGTGTTTACTAAATTTCGATTCCGAAAAACACCAAATTCAAAGTCACTTTCTGGACTTATATCCTAATTTTTGGATATGTAATGTATTATTATGTACTCTTCGAGGACTTGACTAACAAAATTTGTCCCACATATCATCCATAAACAATTTGTTTATGCGCGTTTACTGAATATTGATCCCGAAATAAGTCCAAATTCAAAGTATTTTCTTATCTTATAAAAAATAATTACATCCTAATTTTTGGATATGTAATGTATTATTATGTACTCTTCGAGGACTTGACAAAAGAATTTAAAAAAATGTTGTCCCACATATCATCCATAAACAATTTGTTCATGCGTGTTTACTAAATTTCAATTCCGAAAAACACCAAATTCAAAGCCACTTTCTGGACTTATAAAAAATAATTACATCCTAATTTTTAGGTATGTTATGTATTATTATGTACTCTTCGTGGATTTGACAAAAAAATTAAAAAAAAAGTTGTCCCACATGTCATCCATAAACAATTTGAGCATACGCGTTAACTAAATTTTGATCCCGAAATACATCCAAATTCAAAGTCATTTTCTTATCTTATAAAAGATAATTACATCCCAATTTTTGGATATGTTATGTAATATTATGCACTCTTCAAGGATTTGAGAAAAAAATAAAAAAAAGTGGTCCCACATATCATCCATAAAGAATTTGTTCATGCGCTTGACCGAGGAGATCGCGATAAGTTTTTAATTTTAAATAAGTGGAAAATGTGTGATTTATATCAATATTCCTCTTAATATGTTTTGGATTATTAATTTTTTATAGGTTTTTATCGAAATTTTTCGGAAAAACGAAAAAAAAATTTATGGATGAAATTTATGGCTAACTTCACATAGGTGTTTCTACAAGATTCCGAAGAAAATTGCATTGCAAATGTTTAAATAATCTTCGTTTGAGAATCTAGGCGTCCCGGCATGATTGTTAACAACTTTTAAATAGTAGAATGCCACAATGATAGCTTCATATATTTATCCAGCATTTGATTGTTTCACCGCCGTTATGTCTTAGCCAACTAAGAGTAATTATTATATCAACATCACAGCAAAATCCGTATACGCCACGGAGTTTCTATAGGAGCCATTTGGAATTTTTAAAATCTTTTTTCTTGTAGTATATACAGGGCATTTAGGTGCACAATTTAAAAATAATTTCAACTATACAGGGTGTTCACAAAAAAGATCCATATCAAAGTTATATTTTTTTCATGGAACAACCTGTATATTATATGTTTTTTTGGAATCTATGAATAAAATAAAGGCAAGTTGCAATAGAATTCCCTATACCTAAAACCTACCGTTTCAAATATATTTAATGATATTTGAAGTTACAGGCTTGAATTTTTGTTACGTTTATTATTATTGAAACAGCGTAGCCTCTGTCAGTATTTTGCAAAAGGGTTGTTGTGTAAGACAGGGTGAAATTGTTGTTAAGAAAATGTACAGGACACTCAAAAATCAAATGTCAACTGCAGGTACCTAATATTGCAAATAACTGCCTTACACCCTGTATTTAATAAAAAAAAATTTGTTGTTCCCTATACCTAAGTCTAATAATTTTTCAGTTATTTTGGTTTCTGTTCATTTTAAATATTACATCTAATTTTTCATATATTAAGATGACCTTGAAATACAAGACATCTTTTTTTAATTTGTAGGGTAAATAAAACGGGATATTAATAAAACATGGAAATAATATAATTACGTATAGAATTAAAAAATAATTACGACTACAAACACATGCTTCTACTTTAATAAACGTCTGAAGTGGCGTGCATTTTGATCAATACAAAGGTGTATTCTGTCTTGGAAAGACCTCTTTACATTTAATAACATTTGAGGTGTTATTGCTTCAAAGGCATTGCGTAATCTTGCCTTCATATCAGGTGTAGTCGGACGTACGTTATAGACAATTTTATATAGCCCCATAAAAAAAACTAGTCATATCTGGGGATCTTGCCGGCCAATTTTATGGTCCTCCCCGTCCTATCCATTTATTAGTGAAAGTTCTATTGAAATATTCTCGGACTTCAAAATGTGCCGTAGCACCATCTAAATGAAGCCACATCTGTCTTCTGATATCTAATGGAATATCTTCTAAAAGATCAGGTAAATTAGAGACTCTATTATGTGCGATCCCAAAATTCCGCCCCACACGTTAACAGACCATCGATGCTGATGATCAAGGGTGCGAACTAAATGAACATTTCATCACTGTAGTAATGGAAATTGTTTTTGTTGACCAATCCGTTATTATAGAACGTAGATTCGTCTGAAAGTAATACAGAGTCGCAAAAATTATCATTTTCACCCACTTTGTCAAGAGCCCATAGCCAAAAATCAAGTCACCATTTCCAGTGCCAGGCTTTTGTCTGTTAATTTTCTGGTATGCTATACTTCCCATTCTACGGAGCACTTCCAACAATCCTTGCAATACTCTTTTGTTTCGAAGATTGCGAGTGGAATACTTTTGAGTATCAACTTTTTTTGCTCCATTCTCCAATCGTTAAAATGATATCAATTCTTTTGTGAACAGAGTATGTTTTCATTTTTACACAATTTTCGTAGGACAAATTCCTTTATTCTTACAAACTGGCTACCTTAGAAATACAATATTATGACGTTATATTATTTAACAAATGTCAAATAATAATTAAATATTCCCAATGCCACCTTGCATCTTCAAGTAAACCTAAGAGTATCGGAATTATTACAACTTAATCAAAAATTTCAAAATAACTCAAAAACTGTTAGAGTTAGGTATAGGGAACCCTAGTATAATTTGAAAGGTTATAAAATTTTACAACAAATTTTTTTTTATTAAATACAGGGTGTGCTATTTAAAATAAGGGAGTTATTTGCAATATTAGGTACCTGCAGTTGACATTTGATTTTTGAGTGCCCTGTATATTTTCTTAACAAAAATTTTATGCTGTCTTACACAACAACCCTTTTGCAAAGTACTGACAGAGGCTACGCTGTTTCAATAATAATAAACGTAGCAAAAATAAATTTTGAATTCAAGCCTGTAATTGCAAACATCATTAAATATTAAATATTAACGGTAGGTTTTAGGTATAGGGAATTCTATTGTAACTTGCCTTTATTTTATTCTTAAATTCCAAAAAACATAATATACAGGGTGTTCCATTAAGAAAAATATAACTTTGATATGGATCCTTTTTTGTGAACACTATGTAGTTGAAATTATTCTTAAATTGTGCTCCTAAACACCCTGTATATGCTCTAAGAAAAAAGAATTAAAAAATTCCAATAGGCTCCTGTAGAAACTCCGTGGCGTATACGGTGCGCCACCCTGTGTATGGTGTTCCATTTAAAATAAACAAGTTAACATCTATTTCCGGTATAACCGGAATTGTCACAACTGTCAAAATATTTTAGTCGTATGTCCCCCACCAACATTAGTGTTGCCAAATTTTCAAACTTTTCCGTTGCATAGTTTTCCCACAATCGATCAATGTGGTTCCCGATGGGACACCCTGTATACGTTAAATGTAAATGTAAATGGAAAAGGCCAAACGATCAGACTCGTAATGCTAAGAATGAGAGTTCTAACCCCCAACGCGTAAATTACTTTTTTTCTGTTAAAATTGAGTTTAAATTTTATTTTAATATGCATTTACATTTTAAAATGGCGTATTTATAAAAATTTGACATTGTGTTTTAAATACAATGCATTGGATATTACCTATATCTATATCTGAAAGTCCCTCTTAAAACACTATTAAAATATGCATTAAACAAAAAGTGAAAAACCTTAATATTTATTGTAATTTTTTATTTAGAGTAGAAGAACATGTAAAATACGAAATCAACAAATTTCAATTTAATTTTTGCATTGTAGGTAGGGGAAAGATGGATAGTACCGCCCAGCACATTCGTTCGTCCACCCATATATCATAAAAACTACAGTAGATAGAAACCATCTGACATGTTCTTGCGCGCCAATCAGTTAGAGAACGTGTGTCGATAAGGTAGGGTCAGGTCAATTTTTGACGCGATTGATGTAACATTTGCATCCTGAGAATTAAGCCGTAAGTACAACAATTTTATAAATTATGAAATGGTTTCACTTTTATGTTAAAAAGTGGTCTATGTGAAGTACTTTGTGTATTAAATAATTTCATTATTTGTTATTTTAGTCAAAATTTTTGACCCGTTTTAAAAAAATGTAATTGCATCTAGGTCCGCTCAGGGTGGGCGGGCCACGATACAATAGAAATTTGCAACAATTAAAGTGGAAAATTACTACAGATGCCCCGTAATGCAACCGCTCCGACCAGAAAAGGTCGTTGGTCAACAGAAGCCCTAATACAAGCCATGCAAGCTGTAAATAATGATACAGGGAATCGAGAATTAGCTAGAATGTTTGGTAATTTATCTAATTAAGAAAAAAATAGTCAAGTCTTATTATTGTTATTTTTATAGGTATTCCATATTCCACGTTAAAAGACCGGCTAAAAACGAATGACGCAACTGCTCCTCACCTCAGAAATATTTGTACTTTCACAATTGAAGAAGAAAATGAAATGACAACTTTTTGTATTAATTTGGCCAAATCATTTTATGGGCTTACGCCAAAAGAAGTCACGTACGAATATGCTGCCAAGAACAATATTAGTCACAAGTTTAACAAGGATAATGAAATGGCTGGTAGAACCTGGTTTAAATGGTTTTTAAGACGACACCCCCGTTTAAGAGAGTGTACAAGTATTTTTTGATAATATAGATGCAGTAACGATAAAATACGAGTTTTCAACACACAGGATATACAATATGGACGAGGCTGGTATCTCAATAGTTCAGGCACCTACAAAGGTTTTGGCACCCAAGGGTGTTAAACAACTGGGGAAAGCAGTGAGCGCCAAAAAAGGCCGTAATATTACTGTTGCTTTTACAATAAGTGCATCTGGAACGTACCTCCTCCCATGTTTATTTTTCCAAGGGGTACAATGTCAGAACAATTAAAAAAAATGGTCCAGTAGGTGCCAAATATGAGTGCGCAGCAAAAGGTTGGATGACAGAAGTTCTGTTTTTGTCTTGGTTAGAACATTTTAAACAGTATACAAATGTTTCTTTGGATAATAAAGCACTATTAATCCTTGACAACCACGGAAGCAGGTGCACTCTCGAAGCCTATGAATTTTGCAATAATAATGGAATTGTAATGGTATCATTTCCTCCCCATACGTCCCATAAATTTCAGCCGTTAGACCTGACTGTATTTGAGCCGTTGAAAAAGGCCCATTCTGATTAATGTTCAAACTACATGAGACAACATCCCTATGAAAAAATTACAATTTTTGAGGTGGCAGAACTGTTAAATAAAGCTTTTCTTCGCGTAAGCAATATAGAAAAAGCTCAAAGTGGTTTTAGGATCAGTGGAATCGTACCTTTTAATCGTAATATCTTCAGTGAAGAAGACTTTATAGAAAAAGTGAACATCCCTCTTGTAGAAGACAATACTTTACCACCAACTATGACACAACCGCAAGAAACCAATGGGGCTGAACCAACAGGTCACACGGATATTCTACCAGAAGAAAGGAATGAGATAGAACCAACAGGACAAGGGGATATACTACAGCAAGTATTTAATCAAACCGGTCCTAGTGGAATTAAAAAAATTTCTTTCGTAGAGTAAAATAAATAGACGTGGAATACCATGTGGGAAATCCAAAATAATCACCGCTACTCCTGAAAAAGACGAGTTAGAAAGAAAGAAGAAAAACAAAGTTGAAAAAATTGCAAGGGAAACAATAAAACGAAACTTAAAAACCAGCACACCCTGGAAATTCAAACTCAACGCTCCTTGGAATTGGAAATAGCAGTATAAACATTCTGTATCGTTGTTACCATCCTAACTTGTTAAGTCTTTTGAGAAATTTCTTTTAGTGGTCTTAACCAGGGATTTTTAGCGGGTGTCTTTGGTTGAATATTTTTCGCACTTTTATTATCTTCGGCTATTTTCCGTTTAATGGATTAGCCCTGTCCCTTTTTTCTCGGTTTCCAGATTGTTTTTATAAGGACTTTCCGACAACAGAACTGGACATCCTTTCTTCCGATCACTGAACTTACGTTTTCCTTCAGATACTCGAGGTGCAGGGACAATAACCTTTGGGCTGACGGAAAAAGATGACGTGGTTGAGTTGAAGTCTGACAGCTGCATGATGGAATGTCAGTCTTGTCGATACTTGGCTCAGTAACTATTGCTGTTGATGCCTTTGCAGCTGGTGGAAGGAATGTTTGCGGTTGTGGCTCTATAGCATTTTCTGCAGACGCCGTTGTATTTGCTTGAAGGGATATGTCCGTAACTTCTGCTGAAGCAAAGAGAAAACATGTTCATCGAGTGGTTCAATGCCATATTTTTTTAATCCGTTCACTGCGTTGAGCGGAACAGTAGCCTTCATGTATGCTTCCCCAAGTAATCTGAAACCTGAAATTGTGTTACCACTCGTCCGGGATTGTTCCTTAAGAACCGTTCGATTGCCTGAACGTAAAAGGTATTTAGGGGCCCCATGAACGATACGTCTAACGGTTGAAGTCTATGGCTGCAGTATGGTGGTAGGCGTATGACGGCTGTATGATTATACCTGGCCACTCGAATGAACTCAACGTTTTTAGTATGGGGGAATCCCCATCTAGAATCAAGAACACTGGAACATCCGCTGTGGGTTTACTGTGCATCAGAAAATGCCTAAACCATTCTACAAAAAATTCGGTCTGCATCAATCCAGTGGGGTGGGAAGTAAATGCAGTTCCCGGAGGAGCTCTACCTGCTAATTCAGCCTTCATCCGTTGACGGGGAAAAATTATAAAGGGGGAATGTAGTTGCCTCTAGCTGACATACACCAAAGAAGACAAAACACATCTTTCAGCTGAGGTTAGAGACCCGACCTGTCATCTGCCCTTTAAAGCTAGAACTTTTGAGATTTGAGAATGGACTGTACTAAACCCTGTCTCGTCCACATAATAAATTCGATGGGCTGGGTAATTGTGTTTGGCTCTTTCTTCGATTAAAATGTCAAAAACGTTTTCGGAAACCATTGATCCACCCTTTACCAGTCACCCTCGTCTCTTTATTAAAATTGAGACGAATCTTGTTCTTTTCAGCAAGTTCAAAGACTGCCCTTCTCCAATATGAGTAGATGGTTATAGATTTCCTGTTCTTGTTCCCTGGTAAATACGGACTGAAATCCTCCAAAAACCTTTTTATTATCCGTAGCATGCATATTTTTGGATAACACTCTCCTCTTGGAAATATTCCTTAGAACGTTAAAGCGATTGCATCAGTTAAAAAAGGCATACCGTTATTTACAGCCTTTATTGCTTGTTGCATATGCACTAGATCCCATGACTGCCTGTCTCCCTTACGATTGTAGTTTTAAACCATCGCTCCTCAATCACATCTTAACATTTAGTTCACTTAAAATACAGTAAAAATTAAAAACCAAGATAAATAGCGCAGGCGGGCACATCGATCACAGTGGCGGGTATATTGGCCACCTGCTGGCTGTTGTGCCCATCCAGACGCCATTAACACGTTAACTATCGGTAATGTTATAACAAAGGAATAACATGGGTACCAAATAGGTTGGACTTTCGTTTGCGGAACGCAAAAAACATTTTTTTTGTAATATTACAGGTACATCAAATATAATATTTATGTTAAACAAATATATACGACGACCGGCTGTCGTTTGGCTCGATACAAATGTGTATGGACGATTTATCTGAAATTCCTGCTAGAAAATTTTATTTCTCTAAACACTTTTTAAGTGAGGATGGTAATGACAGAGATGACAGTGTGAAAGATTGCGATTATGTACCAACTGAGGAACCAAGTTCGTCAGAGTCTGAAGTCAACAGTTTGAGAGCAAGTCAAGAAAATATTGAAGAAAATACTGAGATATCTATGATTGAAAATGTATCAGAGAGCTGGAAGAAAATTACAACAGGTGATGATATACCACACAAATCATTCGCACTTTTATATTCGGAGGAATTCCAAATGTAAAGTTAGTTGCTACCGACGAACTTGTAAAATTTTTTCAACTGTTTGTCGATGATGATGTTATTGAAGTGATAACACAACAAACGAATTTGCATGCTTCACAAATTCTGAACGAAAAATACGTTAGTCGTCATAATCGCCAAAACCAATGGGCGGATACAAACATCGCTGAAATGAAAAAAAATTTTGGCCTTATTTTATGGATGGGACTAGCAAAATTTCCTGCTATTAGCAATTATTGGACCACCAATCTTCTTTACAAAAATGAAATAGCGCCAAAGGTAATGGCAAGTAACCAATTACAAATGTTACTGCGGATGTGGCACTTTGCAGATAATTAAACTGCTGATAATGGCGACAGAATTTTCAAAATAAGATTCCGGGGCAATATTTATGTATTGACAAGACAATTGTACCGTTTCCGGAAAGTTGAAATTCCGTCAGTACATACCCAATAAGACACACATATGGAGTAAAACTCTTTAAAATTTGCGATAATTCTGCTTACACGTATTCAGTGAAAATATACGAGGGCAAAACTGATCTCCATGGAAACCACTCCTTAGCCTCTTCAGTAGTACTGCAACTTGGTGAAAATTATCTAAGGCAAGGACGAACTTTTGTCACTGGTAATTTTTATACTTCTATTGCGCTGGCAGAAGAACTTTTGCGTCAAAAAACACACCTGCTCAGAACATTACGGAAAAATCGTAGAGGACTGACGAAAGATAAGAAAATAAAAAAAAAATTAAATCGTGGGGATGTTCATTAAAAAGGAGTTGTAATTGCGAAGTGGAAAGACAAACGAAGCATTCTATAAGTGAGCAAAAAACGGTAAGAGAAATAGAAAAGGTGAGGACGTTTCAAAACCTGAAATTGTTATAGACCTTAACAAAGGGAAATCTGGTATAGACCTTTCGGATCAGTTATCTAGATATCATAACGCGTTAAGAAAATCTCTTAAGTGGTATTACAAAGTTGTGATGGAAATCTTGTTTGGTGCAGCTGTAGTAAATTCTTTCATTATTTATAAGGAAGTTAGTATAGCGCAAATCACTATCACAGCATATAGAGAAAAACTGGTTGAAGGGCTACTTGGATTGGGAAAACAAGAGAAATTTCAAAGTAATTCAACTCGATTAACACAGAAGCATAAGCTCGTAGAAAATAGAGAACCTGACGAGAGAGATCGTAAGATTTAAAAAAGATGTGCGCCGTGTTATGCCAGAAATTGTGCCAGTTAAGGTAGCAGAAAAGCAGATTTGGCCAGTGTCACTAGCAGAGTTTCAACTTTCTGTTCTGACTGTCCCGGAACACCGTATATGTGTGCTAACTGTTTTGTTTCGACACATTAATAACGTTAGTTTTTCGTTTGAAATGTCAAATAAATTTTTGTAAATCTAAAAACGTTTTTTTATTACCTATCAAAATAAATTGTTATTTGCACTGAGAAAAAATTATATGAAAATAATTTTAACACCTTTTAAAATAAAAAAATATATGTGCCTAAATCACAATGCTTAAATGCTAAAATAATGTGCTAAACGATGGCCCAGCGCCGTATGAAATCCCGATTATAAATAAGTTCCATGCCGCTACAAAGTGTAGTCGAGTAGTTCCGCTATGCCAATTCAACTAGTCTCATAAATTTGTAACGATTACATAAAGTGAGGACTTACCTTAGATCAGTCAGTGTAACGAACACGAAAACAATTATAATTTGGGTTGACGTATGTCTTTCTTCTTCTAGTCTCTCAACAGCACTGAGGGGATAACGAGGGTTAACTTTTGTGCATCCGCTACAAATTAGCAGAACTGTACAGACTTAAAACCACGCATGGCCGTTATACCTGGGCTGGCCGTAATGCGCGTCTTCCCGTAATTATTTTGAAAAGTCGGAAACCCAAGGTAATAAGACTTGTTTAAAATTAAAATCGTTTGCTACATTTCAAAAATCGTACACCCCCTTTCCTTAAAAATTAAGTAATTTCTAAACAGGGTGGGGGAACAGTTTTAAATTTTGTTTTTAGCTTCAATTTTAGTCAAAGTACAAAGTAATTTTTCAAAATTATGAAAAACCCAACACCACCAAAGTTAACATTATCTTTCGTCCCCTATACGTTTTATTAATATTTTTCATATACGATAGGGTGAAATACGTTCATTTATAGAAAACTAGCGGTATACGGCGCGTTTAGCTGTGCTCAAACAATAAAACACATTTTTATTGGAAATAGAAAAGATTTTAAACCTCTCCCTCTCCCTTTCCAACGCATGCCAAGAAAAAAATGTTAACCCAATAGGGATATCGACAAGCTACACACAGCTTGTCGATATCCCTATTGGATAACCCCCTCTCCCCAAGTTGCATATTTCGTAATTAATTAATGGCATTCTATTGACCACAAATGACCCAACTTTCATTGACCAACCTCTGTTAAAGTTATTGAAAAATAAAATTGGGGGGGGGGCAACTTCACACTTACCAATTTTTATTACTCTATCTGATCGACTATCGTTTGACCATGATTGTCCATGAATTCTAAAAAATAATCCAGAAGAACAATTAGTGCATTTTGTTTAATAATGTACTATTTCGAATTTTGAGACATGGTCAATCCTAGAATATGTTGTTTGAGGATTTACCATGTTTTATTTCTTATGAATAATCATCCAGAAGAACAAGTAATGCATTTTGATTAATAATGTATTACATCCAATTTTAAGACATGGTCCATACCCGAATATGCTTTTTGAGAATTGGTCAATCCTCGAATATGCATTTTGAGGATTGACCATCTTTTATTTCCTATGTATAATCATCCGGAAGAACAAGTAGTGCACTTTGATTAATAATGTATTTTTAAGACATGGTCAATACGCGAATATGCTTTTTAAGACATGGTCAATCCTCGAATAAACACTTTGGAACATGACCAATCCTCTATGTCCTATGTATAGTTATCCAGAAGAATAAAAATTGCATTTTGTTTAATAATAATGTACTATTTCGAATATTGAGACATGGTCATTCCTCGAATGTGCTTTTTGAGAATTGACCATCTTTTATTTCCTATGAATCTTCATTCAGAAGAACACGTAGAATTTCCGAATTCACACGCAGGAGGTTCTGTTATCAACACGCTTCAACGGTTGACCGGCCCACGAGACATAGTCCAGGATTGGTCATGTCTCAAAATGCATATTCGAGGATTGACCATGTCTCAAAATTCCAAATAATTTATTAATCAAAATACACTACGTGTTCTTCTGGATGAATATTCATAGGAAATAAAAGATGGTCAATACTAAGAAAGCATATTCGAGGATAGGCCATGTCTCAAAAGGCATATTCAAGGATTGACAGTGTCTTAAAATTCGAAACAATACATTATTAATCAAAATGCACTACTTGTTCTTCTGGATGAATATTCATAGGAAATAAAAGATGATCAATACTAAAAAGCATATTCGAGGACTGACCATGTCTCAAAAATAATGTTCGAGGATTGACCATCTCTAAAAAAGCATATTCGAGGATTGACCATGTCTCAATATTCGAAATATTTTTATTCTTCTGGATGACTATACATAGGAAATAAAAGATAGTCAATCTTCAAAATGCATATACGAGGATTGGTCATGTCCCAACATGCTTATTGGAGGATTGACCATGTCTCAAAAAGCATATTCGGGTATTGACCATGTCTTAAAATAGGAAATAATACATTATTAATCAAAGTGCACTACTTGTTCTTCTGGATGATTATTCATAAGAAATAACAAATGGTCAATCCTCAAAAAGCATATTCTAGGATTGACCATGTCTTAAAATTCGAAATAATACATTATTATTCAAAATGCACTACGTGTTCTGGATGAATATTCATAGGAAATAAAAGATGATCAATCCTCAAAATGCATATTCGAGGACTGACCATGTCTCAAAATTCTAAATAGTACATTATTAAACAAAATGCACTAATTGTTCTTCTGGATGATTATTCATAAGAATCCTCAAAAAGCATATTCGAGGATTGACCATGCCTTATAATGAATATAAAAGTATATTTTGGTTTTTTTTTTTGAAGAGTGGTCAATCAGATAAAGTAATAAAAATTGGCGATTTTCAATTTCGGGGGGCAAACTTGAAGTTGAGAGCATAAAGGAGTTTTTCGATTTCTATAGCTTCTCCGATTATTCTCTCACGAGTATGGATAACAGGAGCAAGTAATCTTATGTTATTTGTATTAATGTAATGTCCAGTTTCCAGGTGATGGGCTGCCAATGATGAAGAAGGGTTAAACTGCTTTATATATAACTTATGTTCTTGAGCTCTAACATGTAACTTGCGGTTAGTTTGACCGATGTATGTACATGCGCATTCATTACATGGTATTTCATACACTCCTCGACTTTCACCAAAAATTTTGTCTTTTGGATTACGTAACAGTTGTTGAATAGTTTTGTATGGTTTAAAAATGGTACGAAATTGATTTTTTGGAAATTGTTTGGCAATACGATCAGAGTTACTCCTTTGATATAAGGTAACATTACAAGTTTTTTGGTTTCGTTTTCAGAAACATCCGGTGTTGTTCTATGGAAGGTTTTGTTTATATAATTTTATTCATTTGCCAAATAGGGTATCCATTTTTATGTAAAAGATTTGTCATTTCTTCTTTTTTGGAGTGTTCATCAGCTAATTTTTAATTAAAGATTTAACAACACAATAAAGTTGACTGGGATGATGGTGTGAAAGAGCATTAAGGTATCTACCAGTATGAGTGGGTTTTCTATATAAAGTGTGACGAAATTTACCATTTGGAAGTTTAGTTATTAATACATGCAGAAATGATATGGAATTGCTGGATTCTATTTCCAGAGTAAATTTGATCTTAGGGTGAATGTTGTCCAGATATAAGTATCAAAAAATTATCGAGGATTCTAAGCTATGCGGTCAAATAACGAACGTATCATCCACATAACGATACCAGCATTTAGGTTTAAGTGTTGCTAAATTTAAAGCATTGCTTTCAAAATCTACCATTTAAATATTAGCAATATCAGGTGAAAGAGGTGAAACCATAGGAGCTCATTTAATTTGCTTAGAATTGGCCATTGTATATAAAATAGGTGGATCTCATACAGTGTGTAATTAATTTTATTAAATCTTGGTTTAGTAAATGTTTGTTTTGTAAAATCTTAACACTATCTTCAACAGGAACTTTTGTAAACAATGATGTAACGTCAAAACTAACTAGAATATCATTTGGACCTAAATTAATTTTTCTAAGTTTATTTAAAAAATGAAATGAATCCTTAACATACGATTTTGTACTTTCGTATATAGGTTGTAGAATTTGTTCAAGGAATTGTGCACGTTTGTGTTGGTGAATTGAATGCGTTTACAATGGATCGTAAAGGCCAACTACTACCTTTTTGAATCTTGGGAACACCGTAGATTTTAGGGACTCTCGAACATTTTTCTCTAGGGATTCTTAAATCCTTTTTTAATTTCTCGTCTAAAGATGTTGAATTAATGATGGATTTAGTTTTCTTTTCTAAATAAGTGGTGGGATCTGCATTATTAATTCTGTATTCGGTAGTATTTAGTAATTCCGTCATCTTTTGATTGTAGTCTTCACTGTCGACAATAACAGTTGCATTACCTTTATCAGCAGGTAGTATTAGTACAGAAGTGTCGTTTTTTAATTTGTTTAAGGCATCTAGTTCTTTTTGTAAGATTTTGTTTAGGTGGAGTAGCTTTTTTAAGGATATAAGCAGTATTTAATCTAATACCATCAACTATGGTTTGTTCTACATCTTTAAGAGAAAATTCTATGTTCGTAATGATATCATCCATTAGTATTGTTTTTGGTGTAACGGCATAATTGAAGCCTTTCTCCAAAACACTAAAGGTAGTTTTATTAATTTCATTTTACTAAAATTATTAACTGTTGTAGAAGGTTCAGTATTTTTGTTGTGTTTATGAAGATATTCACATTTCTGTTTTTGTTTAGCTGTTTTTATGGTTATTGCAGTTTCCATAGATGTTTCTATCAGTCTGTCTAGAGCATCAAATATAACGGGGTAGATTCTTTTTGAGCTTAAAATGTGAGAAGTATAGAGGAGGTTTCTGTTTAATTAGTCAAGTTTCTTACGTTTATTGTTTATGGCTTTCCTTAAAAGGGCTTTACTGGTTTTGAAGAATCATAAATATCTGGGAGTGGTTTGTTTTTAAATGCTTTAGGTATTACTCCACTATCTCGACAACGTTTTGGAAAAATTAAATTTGCAATGGTTCGCATTTCTTAATTCGTAATTTCCGAAATTCTTTAATGACATTTAAGGAAACAAAGATAAGTTTCTGAAACGTAGAAATAAATATTTTACGATATAAACACGAGAACATCCAGAAGATCAATACTTCCAGAAATAAAAATACTCGTGGAAAACTTAACGAAAATATAATATACAGGGTGTTCCTTAATGATATGCGAATATTGAAGTGGATGAATCTACACGAAAAAATAATTATAGTTTGATTAATAAAGTGCGGTCTTAAAATGTATCGTTACGGAAATACGGGGTGTCAAAGATACACGAAAAATACGAAAATTAATTGATATCTTCTAAACCGCTAAACATTTTCCAGTGAAGTTAAATTCCAGCTTCAGCAGTGGCGTGCGTACGGGCACTCACTTGGATATTTTTGAAGAAAAAAAATAATACGCCACTGATTTCTTGAAAAACAAAATTACATTTTAATTCCTCGTTCAATTTGAAAAATAAAAGCTCTCTTGAATTATGTTCCTAGAATGTTTCGTTTGGGAGTAATAAAATAAAAAACGTTGTATTGTACGAGAAAATTATGTAATTTAATGATTGAAAGAATACGTTACAAATTGGCATCTGCCTTCACTGAACAACAACAAAAACAACAAATGGAAACATACAGCATAAACATAATATTGGGAACAAGTAATATGGAACGGTAATCACAAAAATTGTTGGAAATGGCCTCCTTCACTCAAAATGCATGCTTCTGCCCTCCTTCTCATGGAATTCCGCACTCGTTGAAATATCCCGGAGTATGTTTTATATTATTACATGCTGCAACTATTCTCTCTTTCAATTCTTCTACACTGTTAATGGGTGTACACTAGCGTTTTTAGATCACTCCCCAGCTCTCGGATATGTGTTCTACAATTAAAAATAAGACAAAAATGAAGAATACTAAAATCACGAAAGCTAAGCCGTTTTCAGGTAAAATTGAAATAAAAAAGTAACATTTTTAAATTTTTTGTTTATTCAACAAATCTAAATACAAAAAAAAATTGTAATATTAAAAAAACAAAAACTATCTGAGTCGAGTTAAGCGAAACGAAAATAAACATCTGATTCCTTCACAAATCTTCAACATTGTTACCATTTTCATTAATGCATGTATGTAACCTACGAGTGAAGTTCCTGGCAACAGAAGCGAAAGTGTCATGATTTATTTCTTTACTGCTTCATGAATCCAGGCAATAACGTCATCCACTCCGGCAGGCACAGTAAAATAGACCTTTTCTTTTATGTATCCCCACAGCCAAAAATCTATTGGATTTAAGTCGGGAGACCGGGCTGGCCACGCTATTGGTCCACCCCGCCCAATCAATTTATTAGGAAAACGGCGATTCAAAATATCTTGCACTTGTAATGTAGCGTGTGCAGGCGCTCCATCATGTTGAAAAAACATTGTTGCACGTTGTTGTAAAGGAACATCCTCTAACAAACCTGGCAAAGTGTTCTCCAGAAAATTACTGTAATTTTCACCATTCAGTGTTCTTGGTAGAAAATATGGACCGATGATTCGTTTTCTAAACATACCTATCCAAACATTTACAGACCAGCGCCTTTGCTGATTTCGCCGACGTACAACACGCGGATCCTCATAGTGCCAATAATGAAGGTTGTGAGAATTTAAAATTCCTTCTTGGCTGAAATGAGCTTGATCGGTAAATAAAACATTATGGAAAAAGTCGGAATTGCTTTGAATGTCGTGTAATGTCCATGTACAAAAATTTACTCTAAATAGGTTACCTCCTGGATGTAACATTTGCACAGGCTGTAGATGGTATGGATACAAGTTGTATTTTCAAAGATATCTATGAACATAGGATTGGGTGTGGTATGTATTTCTTGACAACCAACGTGTACTGGTAGTAGGATTATTCTCAATATCGTGCAATAACTGTTCCTCCTGTTGCCATGAAAGTTTTCTAGGTCAGCCGGCATGCAAAGAACGTTTTGGAGCGATACATCCTGTATCCACAATACGTGTTTCTACATTTTGGATTGTTTTGTGATCTGGATGACGTCGGTTCAGAAATCGTTCTTTGTACAAACGCTCGGCAGCACGGGCATTATCATTGCAAGCGCCTAAAGCTTTTATCATATCTACGTATTCTCTGTTAGTATACTCTGGCATCTTGAATTTCAAAATTCTTTGAAGCTACCAATATTCATTAAATGGTACAAGTCAAACAAACATAAAAACGTCAAAGTTAAGTAAATCCATGGAAACTACATTTTTTATCTGGTACCAAATTGCTCAAACACAAGTTCTTTAAATAAAAAAGAAAATAAGTTTTTGAGCGTTTATTACGGAAATAGTGAAATTCTGTTTTCGTTTCGGTTACTCGACCCAGACGGTTCTTCGTTTTCAATATTTCAAGCTACTTTTTTAATTTGAATTTATAGAAATTAAATGAAAAATTAATAAATGTTAATTCTTCATTCCAATTTTACGCGAAAATGGCTTCGCACTCGGGATTTTAGTATTCTTCATTTTTGTCTTATTTTTAATTGTAGAAAACATATCCGAGAGCTGGGGAGTGATTATTAACTCACACTGTATATATGTATATATGTATATATGTATATATGATATATATATATATATATATATATATATATATATATATATATATATATATATATATATAGATTCCACAAAAGGATAAATTCGCTCCACAATTTACCGAAAGAAAGTCTATGGCTGAAATCTATTGCTCACTTGATATGAGTGCTCAACTACCATTTATCGAGCAAAAGTTATAACTACAGTTGCGTCGTTATGCACATAAAATTTGTACTTTTTTCGAAGCTAATGTTATAATTAATGCATAATACTAAATTTTGCAGTTATGTCATTGTTCTTCAGGAACAGCGAATATTGTAGGCGAAAAGAACAGAAATAGTATGGGAAAGTCATCTTAAGTACAAACACAGATTTTTTCGTAAAAATTTTTAGAGCATACAAATGTAAATGGGAATTTCGATATAACGAGGAGAAATTTCAATACAAAGTAGGAATTTCAAGAAAATACCAACAATTTTAATTTCAATGGCATTGGTATTCTTAGTGTTCATTTTCGATGTTTTCTTATGGGAAGTGCCCTTTCTATTACAGATAGACAAAAAGTAATATGGGGTCCTTGTGCTCGATTTTGGTGTTAATTATGATCCAATAGTCATAATCAACATATCTGACCGTTATTACGCAATTAGCCAAAATTGAAAAAAAGGCGATTTTGAAAAACTTGAATAACTTTTTATTTCTAAATGTATCGACAAATTGTAAAAACATTCTTAAGGCACTTTTCTAAATAGAATCCGTTAGTGCATTCACATTTTTAATACCTCCTTAATTCAAAAAGTTGTATTATTTTTATATGGAATTAATAATTAATTGATTTTTGTAAGTTTTTCTTAATTGGTATATTTATTAAGGATAACAGTTGGCTTAGAAAACCAGATGTGAAATTGAATGAACATATTCTACTCAAATAAGATATTTCACTTCCAGTTTTACAGACATTTTGTAATTCAAATAAGTTTAATTGTAATTTGTTCTTGTGGAATGGTAACAAATTATAAAATCTAAAGATTGAATATAAAATTAACAAAAAACCTCAAATGCAAATTGAAATGAAATGAAAATAAACAATATAACATCAGAAATTATGAAAAGCTAACAGCAAATCAATTTTTATACGTATGTAAACATCTAATTCTATAAACGAACAAAAATATGAACACAAAATATTAATATAAAAACACACTAAAACTACAAATATTTTTCAAACTGTGCGCCCTCTTTTTGGATGCAGACTTCGCATCGTCTTCTAATTGAATTTATAGTTATATATATATATATATATATATATATATATATATATATATATATATATATATATAGATAGATAATGGTGTTAATTGTGTAAAAGCCACACGAACACTTTCTTTTAATTCATTCACAGTATTATTAGTTCTTTTGTATATGTTTTTCAAAAAAACCCATAAAAAGAAATCTAGAGGCGAAAGATCGGGTGAACGAGTAGGCCACAAAATTGGTGTTGTCGTTCCCATCTAGCTATCGGGAAAACGTAAATTTAAGTAGTCACTAACTACATGGGAATTATGTGCGGGGGCTCCGTCTTGCTGAAATATGACATTGCAATATTGTGCTAAAGGAAAACTCTCTAGAAATCCCTCAAAATGAATTCGTAAAATATAGAGATATTTCATTGAGTGTAATGTTCCTTCATACATGTATTAATAAAAACGTCCGTTTTTAATGCAGCACCACAAATTTATTCCAAATTTCCCTTGCCTCCTGCGGACAACGCTCACATGAGCGTTAGTATCTGCACAGTAAGGTAAATTGTGATTATTAAAAATACCATCACTACTGATATGCGCCTCGTCTGACCATGCAATAGACTTGAAAAATTAGGTATATTTTGGCACTGACTTATATACCAGCTACAAAACTCTGTCGTTTATAGTCAAAAAATTTTCTTTCCGAAATCTATAGCAATGGTATTTGTGTTTCTTTAAAATTCGAAGAGCTTTGCTTCGAGACACGCTTAGATTAACCATTTGTCTAGATGAAGTTGTTGACTCTGCTTCGACTTGTCCTAAGACCACCATTGAATTTTCTTCAGAATTTTTAAACGAACCGAATTCAATTAAATTTTTCTGTAACCTAAAATTAATCAAGAAATTGTTTTGAGCTAGCAAAAATTTTAATTTCTATTAAATTCAAAAATTTTTTTATTTGGCTGCTGTTTTTCAGGAAAATTTTGTAAATATAATTCCGATGCCACATTCTTATCACCTTCGGATAATATAAAACACTTTAACATGCAGATTTTTTCTGAATTTGTATAATTAGGCATGTTAATAACTAAATTTCAAGATCACTTTGTTGCACATTTTTAATTTTTAATCTATTATTTGACATATAGGTATCATTTGTTTTTACTTAAATAAATCTCAGCCTCCTATGCATACTGTATATTCTTAAAATAAAACCTAAATAAGAAAAACTTAAAAATCAATTAATTATTAAAATAGCATAGAAGTGTTATATATTTTTGAAAAGCACAGAAAAAATGTCATTTTGCGCAATAACGGTTAGAGATATCTTGGTTATGACTATTGGATCTTAATTAACACCAAAATCGAGCACAAGGACCCCATATTACTTATTGTTTATCTGTAATAGAAAGGTTACTTCCGATAAGAAAACATCAAAAATGAACCTCCCTGTACATAATGTTTTCAAAGATATCCTCCTCGGTATGCATAAGTAATACCATACTGTAAATAAAATGTTTAATCAATTGTTATTAAAATAAATACCTATTGCTCATATAAATACCTACATGATATACAGAGATAAAAAACACTAGTGATATGTTTTTTAAAAACCATTTTGGCATGCGTATTTAGACTGATTCCGCTTTTTCTGCAATCAAGCATGGACTGCAATATAAGTACATATTATAATAGTTACCAACCACACAAACAATTCTAAATCTGCCTAAAATTTGAATTATAATGAATTTCTCTTTTGCGATTTAAAAGCAGAAAAAATCACAAAAAACTTGAACTTGTCTGACAAGAACTTCCCGTATGAAACTTGTTTTTTGATAATTATAATATAATAAAATTAAGTTATATAATACGTAAGTTGACTACTTTTCAAGAAAACGTACTATTTCATACCATGTATCATATAATAATGTATTGTGTGGGATAAGGTCAATGGAGATAACCGATAACTATTTCAATGCAATCATAAACAATATGTATATGGAGACATTTCCTGTTTCTACTCAAAGGGTTATAACTGTAGTATTTTTTAAATTTTTGAAATCAAATGTATTATTAGAGAAATTAATGAGTCAATTTCAAGGATAAATTGAAAAATTTATTTTAGTGAACTGACAAACAAAATCGTCAATAGAAACATCACAATAGAATTTAAAAGTATAATTTATATTATGCATGGAATGCATATAGAATCCCATCCGAGTACCAAATGTATATAGGACGACGTTAATATTTAGGTTACACATAAAGTTGGTAACTGCCTTACCCAAGAAAATATCAAGATATGAATTATAAACATTCTAATTTTGGCGCAATTAAGAGCCATGGAATCTTAACTTCTTTAATTGGAATATTATTTTGTAGAACTCTTTCCCCTCACCAAACTACCAGTTATACAAAAATATACATACAGAGGATATGCGAAGTATTCTGATATTATTACGTCAAATTCGACGTTCACAAGATAAAATACAATTAAGTTAACTATGTATATCAATTAGAGTTGTATTCACTGTAATTAATTTTCTGGTCACATTCATTTATAATGCCAGGCTATAATTTCGAAGTCATTTTAATTAGTAATTTTTATATACGGCATTCTAAATTTTATTTACTTAGAATAAATTCCACATTAACTCTTTTATGCCATAAGTAAGATAATACACATATCTTTGTTCTTGTATATTTACATCGAGTGACCAAACAAAAACAGAAAAACTTAGGTAATTCCCGATGTTATAAGAATATTTTGCCGACAAATGGCGGGTCGCACCAATAAATTGCATGTAGTCGAGACAGCGAAAGGTGTCATTATGATTCATAACATGATACATAAAACAAATAAATTATAATATACAGGGTGTGGTGCGAAGAGTTTTGATTAAAAGTAATGGCGGATACAGTTATGTTAAAAATCTGAAATTACGAAGCCGTAGGTTTTGGATGACGCTGAGTTCAAATATAATATTGTCCTGAATGTGGCACTTCCGGTTATACCGGAAGTGGACATCAACTTTGTTATTTTAAATGGAACCTAATATTTTTTATTTTATTTTCGAATTCTACATGAAATTCTAGATAAAATTTGTGCACAATGTCCTATACCAAAAATGAAGTATTTTCGAGATATTTCGATTTTTTTAAAAATTTTGAAAAAATCCTAGTCCACATTGAATAACGATATCTCCATTAATAACGAAGCTAGTGACGTGAAATTGTAACCAATAAACAACACGCGTTTGCCCGTTAACTCCATATATCCACCTCATTGATATTTCATACAGGGTGTTTTAAACCTAGCCGCCAACATGCACAATTTAAATCATTTATAAGTTGCTTACTTTAAATAGAACACCCTGTATTTTATTACATTTTCCGCTGTATTTTTTTAAGCCAATTCGTTTGGTATCAGTATTCCCTATACCTAAATCCAACCACTTTTTAACTATTTCATTATCTTAGTTAAAACATAACAGCACTTAATTATTTCAACATTAGTAAAGGGTAGGCCATGATTTCCATTATTTAAGGTGATATTTTGTTATTAATTCTGAAAACTAACCAATAGCCTGAAAGGATTATTAATTGTGGATATCATTAAAGACGTTTACTAGGTATTTTGTATTAATTTAATTAGATAACTTACAAACAAAAATAACTAAATGTAATATTAAACAAATAAAGTTTTATAATAAGTGTTCAAAATTAGTAACATCTACTTCTAAACATTTATGAATCCTTTTCATTAAGTTATGTCTTGTAATTCTGGAAATATGGTCGGGTGTTAGAGAATTAAAAGCAAGTAAGACTCTCTGCATCATATCTTCCTTTGTCGTAACAGGTTTGGAAAATACCTAATTTTTAATGTAACCCCAAATACCAAAATCTAGAGGAGCCAAATCAGGAGAGTGAGCTGGCCAACGAAACGGACCCTGATTGGCAATCCATCTATCATCAAACATGTCGTAAAGATGCTGAGCAACAGACCCAAAGTTATGAGGAGGTACTCCATCTTGCTGATACCAAGCTGAAGCCGCCTCTCCATTTCTTAAAGTATGTAACGCCGGTCGTATGGCTTCTTCTAAAATGTGGCAATATCTTGTACCATTTAAATTTTCATCATAAAATTTTAATGCTAAAATTTTATCGTCTTTTATTGCACAAAAAACATTAAAACTATCTTGGAAATAACGTTCTCTACTAACATGTAGATTTTCATTAGACCAAAAATGGGAATTATGTTGATTAAATAATCCATTTTTGCTAAACTTTGCTTCATCACACCATATAACTTTTTTTATGAAGTTTTCATCCTCTTGGGTCTTCATTAAAAACCATTCACAGAATTCTACCCTTCGAGGAAGACCACCTAATTGTAAGTGTTGCACCAAATGATATGAAAATGGTTTCCATTTGTGTTTTTTTTAAAATGCGATGAATTGTTCTCGTCGACAAAGTAAGATCTCTCTCACAATCTCTAATGGAGGCATTTGGAGAGGCCGTAAAATAACCCAAAACATTAATTTCGTTTATGCTACTGTCCACTAGTGGTTTATTTTTATTAATTTTTGTCTTAAATTGACCAAACTGACGGCAATTTTTAAGCAATCTTCTTACAACATCACCAGCTGCATTTGGTCGATTTGGATATCTTTCTGCAAAAACACGTCAAGTCCGTTCAACAATTCTATTACGCTCGCCGTAAATAATAATAAGATTTAAAAAGTCATCATTAGTAAATCCTACATTTGCCATTATTTACTATGAAATACAAACTGGTAAAGAAAACTGTCAAAACAACATAAACGATTAACGTTCTAACTATCAAGTCTTTGGCAGCCATGGCCTACCCTTTACTAATGTTGAAATAATTAAGTGTTGTTATGTTGTAACTAAGATAATGAAATATCTCAAAAGTGGTTGGATTTAGGTATAGAGAATACCGATACCAAACGAATTGGCTTAAAAAAAATACAGCGGAAAATGTAATAAAATACAAGGTGTTCTATTTAAAGTAAGCAACTTATAAATGGTTTAAATTGTGCATGTTGGCGGCTAAGTTTAAAACACCCTGTATGAAATATCAATGAGATGGATATATGGAGTTAACGGACAAGCGCTTGTTGTTTATTGGTTACAATTTCACGTCACTAGCTTCGTTATAATGGAGATATCGTTATTCAATGTGGACTAGGATTTTTTCAAAATTTAAAAAAAAATCGAAATATCTCGAAAATACTTCATTCTTGGTATAGGACATTGTGCACAAATTTTATCTAGAATTTCATGTAGAATTCGAAAATAAAATAAAAAATAGTAGGTTCCATTTAAAATAACAAAGTTGACATCTACTTCCGGTATAACCGGAAGTGCCGCATTCAGGGCAATATTATATTTGAACTCAGCGTCATCCAAAACCTACAGCTTCGTAATTTCAGATTTTAAACATAACTGTATCCGCCATTACTTTTAATCAAAACTCTTCGCACCACATACTTATTTCTGTTCCTCATAAGCGTATGGAAAAGAGAAGGAAGATTTTAACGAACGTCTGTCGTTTAAATATTGAAAGGAAAACGTATGTGTCACATAAATCAGCAACTTAACCTCACGCTTTGTACGAGCGGCTGGCCCCTGACAGGTCACTATTTGTGCCCAGTGCGCGCGCAAGCTGTCATTGTGGTTTCTGTCTTAAAAAAATGAAAATAAAAAGGAAAATTAAAATCTACGGTAATCTAGGTTACCGTAGATTTTAATTTTCCTTTTTATTTCCATGTTTAGAGACAGAGACCACAGGGCACAAATAGTGACCTGTCAGGGGCCAACCTCTCGCATAAACTTTATTTGTTTTGATCTGTCAAGTGCATCTATCCCGTTTTGTATTCCCTGAGTTTTTATTAAAACTACTGGAATTCTTTAAAGGCGATCATAAGTTCTATAATTAGAAATTGTATTGCTTGGTTGTGTGCTGTTAATTTTTAATATTAGCGGCATAAGTTGCAACGGGCTTAATACCTTTGGTTATTACTTTTGTTTGGTTAACCCGCTACAAAGAATAAGATTTGAGTTCTTTTAAACTTTTTTATAATTACAACAGTATTGAATAAAATTTAATACTGTTATTGTGAAACTTAAAATGACTATATTTTAATACGGTTTATTAAAGCAGAATAGGCTCAATTTACAAAGATATCATCTACTAGTTCAATTTTAATTCGCTTGCTATTTAATTTCAGTTTGAGTAAATGAACTTTAATATTTACGTTTGCGAATTCTTTTCTTACTTAAAGGCACCAGCTAGCTCTAATGTAATAATAAAGAAATGATTACTGTTATTATTGACCAAAATTATGCTCAATTCGACTTACTTATTTATCTGGATTCCTATTGAGTTTACTTCTTTCTGCATTTACATATTCAATATTTGTATAAGCTTTTAATATTAGTAATATTTAGCAATAAAAGTAAATCAAACGTTATACTCATTTAATTAAATTCAAAATCTGAACGAAAATTCATAAATGCGTTGTATACAAACATATATAAAAATTAAACGTATAATTTAAAGTACGCTTCTTAAAACTAACATATAACAATAAAATCTTTGTCAGAATTAAACGGATTGTTTTTCGTTTAATTTATCTTTTGTTAAAAACTATGTATCTGAAGATCAGCATGGTTTCATGAAAAACGATCAACATTAACCAACCTCGCATGCTGTAGTCAATACACATCAGAAGTAATGGATCATAGTGGCCAAGTTGATGTTGGTTATACAGATATCACTAAAGCATTTAATCGGATTCCTCACAATTTACTCATAGCAAAGTTGCAACGATTTGGTTTTCATGAAAATTTCTTAACTTTTTATATATTATTTAGAAAACCGCTTGCAGTACGTTACGTGTAATAACTTTAATTCTTTTCCGATATACGCAATTTCAGGAGTACCTCAAGGATCTAATCCAGGTCCGTTGCTTTTTATTCTGTACATTAACGATGTAACTAATATCTTACCTTGCCGTAAACTATTGTTTGTCGATGATTTAAAGATGTATTCTTCTATATCTAACACCGATGACTGTTTAGAACTCCAAAAAAGCCTTGATTTACTATCAGAATGGTGTAATAAGAATTTCTTAACACTTAATAATAATAATGTAGTTTAGTGTCAAGGATCAAGAAATTGATATAGACATTTCGGCATACAAATAACATGTAAAGTGTAAATAAACATAAGTCACAAAACAATGATAATACTACAAACAAGTATATATATATATATATATATATATATATATATATACTATATATATATATATATATATATATATATATATATATATCTCAGATATAAAAAATACATAAAAACAAATATAAATTACAGAAACTGTTGCTAGATGGAATCGGTGTATCTGAAGAATTCGTCTAAATTATAAAATGCATGTTCAATTAATAAACATCTTAATGAGCGATTAAAACATTCTTCATTTTGCATGTTTTTCATGCTATCAGGCAAACAATTGAAAATTTTAAGTCCCATTACAGTAGGCGTCCTAAGAGTGGAATTACATCTTGCAAAAGTAACGTAATACTTATTTTTATTTCTAATATTGAAGCAATGAATATCTTTACTGCAAATCTATTCTTTCTTGCGTTTAAAAACATACAAGCATACCTCAAGTATCCAAAACGTTTTGAAAATGCCTAAAAGCGTATAATAAAGTATTTAATTTAGAGGCCAACCTGTCACAATGTACATGGAATAATAGAGTACTATCAAGATAGATGGCAAGAAACAAGACATGCTCACCACGGATTACCTCACTTGTTTGATTAATATGTAAAATAAATAATACCGGGCCGATGACAGATCCTTGAGGGACCCCCATTGTGACCGACAATTTTTCAGAAGTGCTGTTTGACACGTTAGTAGTATTTGAATTTAATCAGGAGACAAACTAGTACCTATCAGACAAAAAGGAGGATATCCAAGTAAGAGACACGCCTCTCACCCCATAGTCGTCCAAAATTTTTATAAGTTTAGATTGATTGATACAGTCGAATGGCCTACTTAAATCGCAATGTCATCCACCTGCTTTTATATATTGCATATGTGTGTTATAAAAATTGTACAAAGCTGTGGAAGTTGATTTATCTTTCCGGAAACCGTGTTGGTTAGTCTTAAGGATATTACATCCTTCCACAAACTTTGTATGTCGGTCTAAGAAAGCATATTCAAAAACTTTTGATAAACTTTCAGATACTGTTATGGGTCTATGGTTGACTAATGAGGAGGTATCACCCTGTTTGTAAATAGGCACCACCTTACCAGTTTTTAATCTCTACGGAAAATTACCCGTCATAAAGGACAAACTAACCAGATAAGTTAAAGGACGCAATATAAAACAAGTAAGCAAGTTAATTAATTCAATTTCACTATATACATTTCCTTATACTCAGAAGGTGCACATGTAGTATTTATTTTTTTAACAATCTCAAGAGGAGAGTCGAAAAAATATTTATTAAATTCGGATGCAATAATATTCAAGCCATCTACTACTTGACCCTTAACTTTTAATTTATAGTTATTCATGTTACTACTACCAGATTTGTTTGTTAGTTCATGAACAGTATTCCATAATACACGAGTATTATTCTTGGCACCAGACATTTTCTTTTCATAATAATTCCTTTTGTTTTTTTTAACTAGCTGTCGATATTTTATTTTAGCTTGTTGAAATAAAAGCATTATAAGAATTTTTAAAAATAAATAGGTCTTTAAGAGCTAAACTTCGGAATCGATCCATCTTTTATTTCCGCTTTTAATACTGAATTTATGTTTAGGAAAACCGACCTCGAAATAATGCAGCAGAAATATTTACCGTTAACGCAATATTTTTGTGATAAAAATAAGTTTAATTCAAGCAGCACATGTCTGTGGTCAGATATCTCGTTATCTAAAAAACACAACACGTGCCACCATTAGAGGAATTTATGAAAATTTGGTTAATTAAAGTCGAGGACGAACGTGAGATTCGTGTGGGCCAATTTACTATCGGCTTACAACTGTAACCGGTCAACAAATTGCATAATATTTTAAAAGATTTGTTTTTATACCTGTCGAAATTGAAATCGCCGCAAATTAAAATATTCATAGTTGAGTTGTAAACATTTTCGAGAACACACGTTAAGTTGTTAAAGAAAATGTTTTCATCACCAGAAGGAGGCCTATAACAATTTAGAAGTGTGTAATTCTGATTACTTACTATAAATGAAACAGCCCAGATTTCAAAGTGTTTTTCAACGCAGTACTCATTCGAATCGATTGATGAAGCATTTATAGATTTTTTACTCCAGATGCTCACACCACCCCAAGTAATTTTCTACAGCAAAAATTTACTAATTCGTACCCATCAATGACACAATTCTCTAAAACAATTAACTTTACACCTATTTCAACTAAACACAAAAAATCCAGGTTATCAAAATTACAAATTTCAGTTTGAAGTAAATCTAGTTTACATGAGTTAATGGTATTTACATTGAGTAGTAAAGGACTAGGATTAAAACAAACATTTTCTAAGTTTTGTGGACTACCAGTGGACTACCGAGTTGCGTGAGTAAAAAAACCGACTAACTGCTGCTACAAATTTTTTTTGTTAGTATGCTCATGATTGTGGTTAGTATTTATTAGTAGTATATATATATATATATATATATATATATATATATATATATATATATACTTATTCGTAGACTGCTCAAGAATCCTTCTCATCTTCAATCAATGATGAGATATCCTTATTTTTGGTGTAAAAAGAGAAAAAAGGTTTATTTATTTAATAATGCGTTAATCGGCTTAAATCTGTGTGTTGTTAAGTGGGGGTTAAGTGGGGTGTAGCGTGCTTAGTGTGATTATTTTATTAGATTCGTCGTCCGGTTTCTTGCTGGGTCGTCATCGAATAGACGGGGGAATACGGCGGGCATATGGGACGTTGTCCAGGGAATCTTCTATCTCCTCGGGGAGATCGTCAAGGAATTGTGTAAGGATCGCGGAGGGATGCTTGAATTTTATTTTAGGTTTTCTTCGTGGGAATTGGGGAAAACGGTAGTTCTAGGGTGTGGTAAGGACCTTTTTGGTAGGGATAGTGTCACCGAAGATTCTTTTATGTGGAAAGTTTTTCTGTAGTGTTTGGATTCTGTGTGTGATGGTTGGTATGTTTGCGTGTTGTGTTGTGAGGTCGCTAGAGTACCTGAGAGGTAACCTGTGTATGCGTCTGAGTATTCGGCCTTCACAGAAAGCAATAGAGGAAAGGTGAGTGGGGTTTACGTTCGCGCATATGTTCGGAAATCCATAACAGGGCTTATATATGTTTTGTAAGTGTGTTGCAGTATTTTGGGGTGGCAACCTCTGATTATACCCCGGAGGGCGCCCAGTAGGTTTGCGCGGTTTTTTATCCTGTTAAGTGTTCTTTGTACATCGGGGAGCCAATTGAGGGTTCTAGTGAAGAGGATTCCTAGGTAGGTGACTTCTTATTGGAGTGGGAGTCTTTCTTGGTCTAGGGTGAGGGAAACGTTTCTGGAGGCAAAGTTTGGGAACTTACCTTCGGTGTAATTAGGATGTCGGAAGAGGATTTTTTGGGTTTTGGTGGGATTGACTCTCCACCGGTTCGCCCAGTTGGAGAAGTTCCGAAGAGTTTTGGATATGAAGTGGGAGGATTTTTCGCAGTTCCGATTAACCGTCCAGAAGGCGGTGTCATCCGCAAACTGCGCAAGGACTACTCCGGGTTGTGTGACTTTGGGATTGTCGGATGCGAAGATAATATAAAGGATTGGGGCTAAGGCAGAACCTTGCGGTACGCCTGTTGTAAGTTGGAAAGGATCTGAGAAGGTTTTCCCTACTTAGATCCGAACTGACCGATTGGTCAGGTACGAGAGTAGGAGTTTGGAGAAGAGGTCGGGAATTATGAGGACGGATCTTGTGCAGGAGAACGGCGTGCCAGACCCTGTCAAATGCTTGCTTAATGTCCAGAAACAGCCAGATTGCATTGCTTGTGATTCAATGCTCTGATGATCTCTGTAAGCAGCTTCAACAAGGGATCGTGACACGTTCGGTTGGGACGGAAGCCGAATTGACTATTGGGAAGGAGGTCGTCAAAGCATTTTCCGAGGCAACTCAGGAGGGAGATTGGTCTATAGGAGGAGGGTGAGGTTAGGTCGGCGTGGGGTTTGGGTATCATGACGGTGCAGGCCGATTTCCAGTCCATCGAGAAGTGGGATAGGATTAGGCATTGGTTGTAGATGTTGGAGAGTAATCGGAGGACTGGGTCGGGTAAATTATGGAGGATTTTTCGCTTTAGGCCGTCATGACCTGGGGCAGAGTTTTTTCCTTTTTTGAAATATGTGTGGACCTAGTAGGGCGTGATGGGGGAATAAAAATGATTTTCGTTATCGAGTTGGATTTCAGGAAGGTTAAGGTTGCGGAATTCTTCAAGGCGACCCTCGAGGAGTGTGTTGAACCGGTTATCGAATTGAGGATCATTAGGGGATTGGAAATGGATTGGAGGTGATGACCAAAGAAATCGGACTTTCCTTGGTCGGAGGAGATTAGGTTGCACTGTAGGTCGGTTAGGTGGGATTTAAGGTTGACTTTCCTTCTGGTCAGTCTATCGAACTGTTGCCAGAACAGTTTACCATTTCTGTAATCTAGCTGGGAGGTGGTTAAGGCAATTGCATTCGGTCTTGAGAGCCGGGTCCCTGGATCTCAAAAATTGACAATAGATTCGTCTTTTCTCTTTGATCCAGTTCACAATGTGTGGTGGGAGCGGTTTGCGGGAAGTGTCGATGTTTTTTAGTGGTACAGATATCGACCGCTTCCGTAATTACGGAAGTTAGGTCTCTAATGGCTCTCTCAAGATCTTGGGTCGTTTGAAGATTGGGTGTAGGAATGTTGTTGGAGATGTATTCGGAGAACACATTCCAGTCTGCTTTTGAGCATGTTGACTGTCACATGATTTTAATGAATAAAAAAGTTTTCTGCCAAGGTGACAAAAAGTTTCAAAGAAATAAATAATTGTATTGATTATCTTGCAACTTATTTACTTATTTACTATCAAAGTGACAGATCATTTAAAATTGTCAACTTTAAAAAATATATTTTCTATTAACGTTCATTATATTCTCTTATCAAATATAACACGTGTTATGATTAATAATCGATGATACCACTTGTTAAAACCTGTAGGTTTTAACTCAAGCTATCACCGATGAAAATCATAACACTAGTTATATTATCCCCGAAAATATCTCAGAAGTTAACGATTTTAGCTATATGGAGTGCTTAATAAAAATGAAAGAACATAAAGTGTATTTTCACTTTTTAAAATAAAATACAGGGTGATTCAAACTTGACAAAATCTTGTGTTCGAGTTTTGGCTCGCTCTATATTCAATTGGTGCAATAATAAAGAAATGGCACTTTCTCGTAACACTGTACCAATGTCAAAAAGTTATGCCTGGAAAACAATATTGTTAGGTTGTTCCGTCTAGGGTATACAGGACGTTGAAATGAGAATAATTTTCGTGTACAATTGACCATAACTTTTGAAATACCCTGTATAACGTAATGAAACCCTATATTGGAAGTATGGGGGAGATGAGCTTAATCTAAATTTGGAATAATATATAGGGTGTCGCATTTAAACAAAAGTATGTTTGGTTCATCCTGGTAATATGTAACAACCTGTAAATAATTTTTGTAAATAACTTTTTTTGATATCTCCTTTAATAACGGATATATCGTACTTCGACGCACTAATCCCGCACCCTGTATAAACCGCGTTATCTTCACTTATTACGTCACTTTTAATGCGAATTTTAAATTATGGTGCACTCCTTTTTATTACCACCAACTCGATAACAATTGCACTTTTGATTATTTTAAGAAATTGTAATTCGTGCCTCTGCGACGAATTGCTCTGTTGGAGTTTTTCAACCAACTCGGATCGCTTACTTAAGGCAACTCTTTTTAAAAACTACACATCATTATGACAGTGTCATTCCCTTCGCCTTCAACGCATTTTATGCACCTGTAAATGCCGCGTATTTTAAATATTTTCTAATTAAATATGCCAATAACGTAGTGAAGCAAATTCAATATTTTTCATTGTAATATTAATAACATTCAAACACAAATAACCAGTAACCATTTCTTTATCTAGAAAAATAATATATAACTATTTAATCTCGTATAATTTAGCGTGAAACTTTGAACTTTCTAAGGCTCCCGTTACAAAGTCACATAGACTGTTAGGAAATTCGTTTTCTGGCGTATTTACTGTATGTTAAACATTGAATATGTATCATTCTTTTGCATGAATTACACGTATATTTTTCATATAATTTTCTTCTATGCGACTCTTTAACAGAAGTTGGAGCTTTAGTCTGAATACTTTCGGGACTATTTCGTCTAATAAATTTTTATGTTCTATAAGCTGTTTAACTTGATACTATGCACGGTTTTCCAGATCGAGGATTAAGGGTTGGTCTGAATTTATTATTATTCTTTTATGTTTATTAATAATTAGATAGGTAGTCATATATTCTGAAAATTTCAAATTGATACTATGCACGGTTTTCGAGAACGAAGATGGGGAGTTGATCTCAATTTTCACCTCCTTAGACTGCATTTCCATCACATTTTTTTTATTATTATTAATTTGTTAGTAATATAATCTGAAAATGCACGGTTTTAGAGATCGGGGATTCAGGGTTGGCCTGAATTTTCACTCCTTTAGACGCCAGCTCCATCACATATTATTGTTTTACCTTCATTATTAATTAGATAGTAATAAAATTTGAAATTGTCAGCTTGATACTATGTCATTTATACGTTACTGTGACTTCGGTAATCATCGGAAAAACTCGTCGCTAGAACTGACCGCTGTTTTCACACCGGTTTGCGTGGCTAATCCTGTATAATTGTATATACCCTCCAGAGACAGGCCCGGCGTGAGAGGTGGGCAATATGGACAATTGCCCCAGGCGCCAAAATTTTAAGGCGCCATTCGCCAACACCAACTAATCACAAAAAAATTAATGTTTTATTTTTATGATTCATAATGCAAAAGTAAACTGGCGAAGAAAAGTAGTAATAGTAAAAACGTGGTTTGCAAGTTTTTTTCGTTATTTACATTTACATACTCTTACTTGGTAAAAAGACCTTCTTTTACGTTTTATTAAGTTTGCCAAAACCAACTCATACGTTTACAAAGCTATGACAGTTTTATGCCGACAAGTGTTCATTGAAAAATACTCAAATACAAATTTAACAATAAGAGGATTAAAATAGTTAAAACAGTTTGCCGATGCCTCAGGTAAAAACATTTTATTGCATAGACTTTTTGAGAATGTCAGCTGGACTTAAAAGAAAACTAAGTGGATGGGAGAATAAAAAGAAAAAAATCGCTAAGCAGGCGGTAAGAGAAACGCAAGAGGGCGCATTAAAACGTTATCTACAACAGGGAGAAAACAATGCGGATCAATTATTGCATTCTCAAACTCCAAAGGATCCGATTATCGTAAATCAAGGAATATCAAATTTTGACGAGATTTCAAAAACTACCGAACCCGAAAATATATGTGGAACTATAAAAGTAGACTTTAGTGATAGTATTAATAGTACAAACGGGTTAGATGATCCTGCGTTTTGGCCCGACCCTTCCACTAATATAAATAGAGAAGTAATAGTAAAAAATGGACCCGTACAGGTGCACGATGAACATTTATTTCCTCAAACATCTGGGCGTCGATTTTTGAGTGAAATTTTACAACAGAGTTTTGACAAACGGTGAAATAATCGTGGATTATTTTTTTGAAACAAAATGCTGTATTTTGTTTTTCTTGCAAATTATTTTGGTCAGATAAGGCTAGTTGGTCTTATACTGGAAACTCTGATTGGAAACATTTAGGTCGTACTTTAGACATGCACGAAAAAAGTGTCAAACATTTAAAAACCTTCCTATTAACGCAGAAAATTTAAAGATCATAGATACAGAAAGGCTACACTGGACTAATGTTTTAGAAAGATTAATATCAGTAGTTCAATATTTGGCATCTCAAAATTTAGCTTTTAGAGGCGATTCTGATAAGATTTTTACTGATAATAATGGAAACTTCTTAAAACTTATTGAACTATTTGGCAAATTTGACCCTTTTATTAAGGAACATTTACGTAGAATTAAAAATGAAGAACCACATGTTCATTATCTAAGCAAAGATATTCAAAACGAATTAATTGACGACCTAGCACATTCAGTTCAGATTCAAATTCTAAAACTTGCAAGGAGAGCAAAATACTATAGTATAATTTTAGATTGTACTGCCGATAAAAGTCATATTGAACAGCTTACCATAATAAGAATATTAATTCTGTCACAATAATGAACAAACAAATTTGAACCGCGGGAACATTTTCTAGGATTCCTTCCTGTTGACGACACTACCGGATCTAGTTTAACAGAAAGCATATTAGAAAAATTGGATACTGTAAATCTACCTCTGTGCGATCTTAGAGGCCAAGGCTACGATGACGGCGCTAATATGCGTGGAAAAAATTCCGGAGTTCAAGCACGTATTCTTCAATTAAATCGGCGAGCATTTTTTGTTCCTTGTGCAAACCATTCATTAAATTTAATAATTAATGGTGCAGTTTCCTCTTCCATTGAAGGTGTATCATATTTTAGTACGATACAGGAAATTTAAGTATTTTTTTCTTCTTCAATAGTCAGATGGAATATATTAACAAGACACGTAACGAATTTAACTTTAAAACCTATGTGTGCAACTCGTTGGTCTTCTCGTATTAATGCGCTTAAACCATTAAATTTTCAACTGGAAAATATCGACACTGCTTGAAATGAGTTGTTCGATGATTCTACTAAAGATGCACTTACGCGACGCACAGCATCATCATTATCCGCTAAGATAGTTTCATTTTAAATTTATTTGTAGCATGATAATATGGTATGACCTACTTAAAAAAAACTGAAATTTTTACTAAGATTTTGCAAAATCCTGAGCTTGATCTAGTCGAATACCTTAGTTATTACAAAACCTCAAAGATGATTTGTCAAAGTAGCGTACCGATGAAAAATTTTCTGAATTCCTTGACGTAGGTACTCAAATTGATAATCACCTTGGAGTGGAAGCAACATTTCCTACTTCTTTGCGTAGTAGAAAGAAAAGGAAATTATTTGGATATGAATCATCAGATAGATATATATATATATATATATATATATATATATATATATATACGGGGTGCCCACGAGATCACTTTTCGGCCGCCATTTTTTTATTTATATATCGATTTAAATGAAACTTGGCAGGGTTGCTACTCTAACCAAACGTCATTTTTAGGAACTATGACAAGCATTTCCGACTTCCGGTTTCACCGGAAATGACCTTAACTTTTGATTTTTAAATGACACCCCCTGTATATTTTTTGTTTTTCGGATTCTGGAGGTCATTTTACGGCCGACTGCGTAATATTTAAATCGATTTCTTTCCAAATGTAATTTTAAAATTGAATTTTATTTTCTCATCCAGAGTGCCATGACCATCTTAAAATCATTCTACATACTTAATTCACTTCCAGAAAAATGCAAACTCACTTTTATATTTGTTAACTTTTTTACTAGAACGTTCTAAACTTTATTTTTGCCGTAAGTCAAAAAAATTAAATGGAAGCATACCACTTTCATAAAACTACTAAATGCAGTATTTTAAAACGAATTTAATGACGTATAACACGTTTTGTCATTTTTACCAGCTTCACCAACATTTGTACGAGGGAGAATTTGTTAGAAGACTGGAATATTGCAACTGGTTCTTGAAACATAACGATGCCGATAATAACCTAGCCAATTCTATTTTGTATTCTGACGAGTCGAGATTTACCAATAATGGAATGTTCAACCGGCAAAATACAAGATATTGGTCAACGATAAATGAACACCGAATGATGGAAGATAATTTTCAAGAGATATTTGGAGTAAATGTATGGGCTGGAATAATTGGTACTCGTATTGTGGGACCGATTCTTTTCCAAGGGCATTTAAATGCAGAACGATATTTGGGCTTTTTACAACATGAAATTGAAAATTTTTTGGAGGAATTACCGTTGGAAATAAATAATCAACACCTTTATTATCAACAAGATGGTGCGCCGGCTCACAACGCTATTGCGAGAAATTACTTAGAAGAACGATTTGCAGAACATGTTATCTCTACCCGTGGACCGATCCGGTGGCCTCCTCGTTCGCCTGACCTTACACCTCTTGACTTTTTTTTGTGGGGCCATATTAAGGAGATTGTTTACCGAACACCGCCAACAACACTTAACATCTTAGAAAACCGTATACGAGCGGCATTTGCTAGCATTACCCCCGACATGCTTAGGAATGTCGTAGAAAACAACGTTTTTCGTGTTAGGAAATGTCAAGAGGTGGAAGGGCAGCACTTTGAAAATTTAAGTGGTGGTTAAAAGGTCCAAAAGTTATAATCTAATACCTATTGTAAATGTTATATTATTGTTAATGTTATTCATTTTTTTTTAATATTTTTAATACTGTTTAAAATTATTACACTCTGTTTTAAAATAAATTTTGTTCAATCGTTGTCTGAAAAAATTGGGAAAATACGCAAAGCAATGCATTAAAATTGTGCTGCTTTAAAAACAACTCCCATAATGCGGCAAAAATAGTTTCGAACGTTCTAGTAAAAAAGTTAACAAAGATAAAAGTGAGTTTGCATTTTTCTGGAAGTGAGTTAAGTATGTAGAAAGATTTTAAGATGGTCATGGCACTCTGGATGAGAAAATAAAATTCAATTTTAAAATTACATTTGGAAAAAATCGATTTAAATATTACGCAATCGGCCGTAAAATGACCTCCAGAATCCGAAAACAAAAATATACAGGGGTGTCATTTAAAAATCAAAAGTTAAGGTCATTTCCGGTGAAACCGGAAGTCGGAAATGCTTGTCAAAAATTCCTAAAAATGACGTTTGGTTAGAGTAACAATCCTGCCAAGTTTCATTTAAATCGATAGATAAATAAAAAAATGGCAGCCGGAAAGTGATCTCGTGGGCATCCGGTATATATAGAAAAATTTAAAATTGAATTTTATTTTGTTACTATCGATGCAGTTCTGTCTTCCATAGACGATCGTTTTCTTTTATTAAAAAACCATTCTGATATTTTCTGCTTTCTATCTCCAAATTTTAAACTATTGTTTGGACATAGAGAAGTATCGGATGGCCAAAATAAAGACATAGACGGGGTTGAGCTCTCAGAAGAAATTGCTGTTCTGTCAGTTCCAGAAAATGTTAAAATGCCAATTCAAGTATTAGACTATTTATTGGTTCAAGATTTACTAACGTTAGTACCAAATTTAGTAATAAGTTTAAAAATTTTAGTAACTTTACCGGTATCCGTCGCTTCAGGAGAACGTAATTTTTCTAAATTAAAGCTGATCAAAAACTATTTACGCAGTACTATGACTCAAGATCGTCTATCTAGTTTAGCAATGATATCGATAGAAAAAGAAACATGTAATACTATTGACTGTAAAGATATCATCAAAAAGTTTTCAGAAAAGAAAGCTAGAAACATGTTTTAGGTAAGATTTTTTTTTAATTATTGGTGTAACATTGTTTTGTAACTCTAACTCTTGCTATTAAATTTTTATGTACGTATGTGTTAATGAATTTAAATTCAATGTATCGTATATTTATTTTGCAATCCAGACAAAAAAACTCTATTTTCATTTTATAATATAGGTAGTGTGGGCGTCACATTATAACATTGCCGCAGAAGCCAAAATTATTCGAGCCGGGCCTGTCCAGAGTTAAGTCAACATTGGGCCTTTTAACATTTCAACTGAATTATTGTTCACAAACGTACTTTGGCCCTTGCCACTTAAATTTTATGTTCATTTTATAAACCTTGAGAGTGGCATTTTTAAGTAAAGAAGATTTTAAAATATATAGTTGGATGGTATATAATAAGTATAACGCAAATTAAGAAAATAGTAACATTGGCTCTTTTAGAACCAAGCCATAGATATAAAACTTTAAAGCATAACCTTGTAAAAATCTTGGTACACCACTGACCTCTGATGCCTTACTCGGTAAAGGCAGAAAACAGCTGCAAATGCTGTTGAAATGATTTTTATATTCAGTTAAATTATACTACCGTAACCCTACAATAACTATTTTATTAAAATTTTTAATTTGTGTATTAAATTACAGTGCTCGCTATGTTATAAATGTATCAAATTTAAGTTTCATTTGTAAAGAGGTTTTTTTCATCCGTATGTACGCTTGCTTCGCCTGAGAGATATATATGTATAAATAAATTGGCAATATGATAAGCCACCATAAAAAAAAATAAATAAAAAAGCATGAAAGATGATTACCTACTACATGTAGCCCACTATTACAAGTTACTAGTGTTAGTTTCGGTAGTTGCATACATACATAATTTATTTTTCTTAGTTTTTAAATATGAAGTATAAAACTAGATTTACTAACCAAAAACAAATCTTTAGTTCTACTTCACACAATAAAAGAATGTGAAGATAAGGTTGATGAAGCATGTTTCCGGTATGTGAGAAGTTTTTCATTTGTTGTTTGATATCGTCATTTGGTTTACTTGCATTTACAATTAGTTATATATACAAATACAACATACTTAAAACTTCTCACTAGTTATTAATTTGTTATACCTTCATTACCAATACAATATTTAAGTGGGTTTATCAAATTGTGGTATTTATTAATTACGCGTAACATAAATAGTAATAGAATTATTTAATTCTCACCTTATCATTAATGGGATATGCGATTATGGTAACGAGAGCATGCATGTGTTATATAGACTTATTTTTTCTGCGTTCCTATAACTATTTAAATCGAATAGTATCCGTGTTTATAGAAAACAATATTCACCACGTGTTGTTTCTATTGAGAACCATTCTAAGTTACAAACAATAAATATTCATATTATTACAATATTGAGAAATGTTTAGGAACAAATGGAAGCTATTTGTTTCCAGTGCGGTATTTTTTCTTACCAATAAAAGAGTTTCGAAATCGGATTTGCGGATACCTCAGGATTGGGGTTATTGTACTTCTTCGTAAAATCCATTTTTGTTAACTAATGTATTAAGAAAAACGTCAAGTAATTATTATTAATTTACAAAAAGTCAAGTACAACTGGTAGTCACAAATATATTCAAATTCATTTTTTTTTATTCGAAAATGATTATTTGGAACTTATTTAAATTTTAAATTGACAAAAACGGAGTACATGACAACACAAAAACTGCACGAGTACTAAACCAAATCCGAAAATAGAGACAGAAAGTGAATAGTGGGGTCCAAGCAATCCGTAGAAATAAAACAGAAACACGCACAACGAAAGGAAGGAAACTAACGGGTTGAAGTCATGCTATGAGCCGCATCCCAAAGGTTATTTAAAGTGTGGTGAGGTTTCTTTATCGCTAAAACCATTTACAATTTACGTTACATAAATATTTTTTATATAAACATCATTTGAGTATTAATGTGGTCTCGCTATCTGTTTTATCAACTTTATTATATGGTTTTTATGGTGTTTTATTATATTATTATATGGTTTATTTTTGAATTACAAATAATCAGTGGCGCAACTACTACACATTTTTGGACGTTTTCGTCATATAATGAAATCAAATAAATTATTTACGCAAACACTATGGTGTGGGATACACGAAACGAAGCGGGTCAATATCTAAACGACAGTTCTATTATCTACCACTATGCGTTGATATGTACATTTTGTATTATTCCCATTTGCTTCACAAGAGAAAACACAATTTGATTTGATTTTGTATTTCATAATTTTTTAATAAAAAGCTAGTGTCAATGTCAAGTACCTACCTATAAATAGATTAATTTCTTCATTCATAAAGTTATTACGCATACAGGTACAATAAACATGTTTTCGTGAATTGTAATGTCGGATTTCGACAGATTTAAGCATTTCCATCGTCACGACGTTGCATTTTAATGAAATATTTGTTTACAAATAAATATACTTTATAACAAAAATGTTAATTGTTACATAATGGTAATTTAACATTAACTTAAAACTATGCGCAAGCCATGTTTTCTTTTATGTTATTTATCCCAATAAATTTTTAACCGTCCGCTATCCGAAGCAGTTCTAAAAAATAAAAATAATGTAATAATAATATGTAAATAGTTAGATGGTAAGTTTGATTTATCTAATTGTGATAGAAATAAAATTTTATGATTTAGAGCAATTACTTTTTGGTAGCGTTTAATTAAGTACGTAACCCAAAAAAATATATTATTAGAAATCCAAAGTTTTTATTTCGTTGATAGTTTTAGAATTAAAAATAAGTATTTTTAATGATTTAGGGCAATTACTTTTAGGCGTGATTTTCGTTATTGATTTACGTAATCCAATAAGTCGGTCAACAACATTGTGTAAGACCTTTAATTATATAAGTATAGTGTAAGTAACGTAACCTAGGGCGCGCTGTCTTTGCCACACTTCGGTAGGATTTAAGGAAGAGTCATTTATAGATTAGATGTCGCGCTAAGCAGTAAAATAATATTTACAATTAACATGAGTGAAAAATACTTAAACTGCAATTAAAAATCATAACTAAATACACTAGGTATTCAGTTTGGTCATTTTTGCAAATATATCGGTACGACCACAATAATGGCGTTGTGCCATAACGTTATCAGGAAATTGATGATAAGGTTATTTTATACTTGTCACGAAACGCTTTCGTCATACACGTACATAGTCTATATATCAACACACAATTTATAAATACTGTTTAGTCTGATAAAAAAAATGTAAAGTACTAAAATTATATTTTTATCAATGTTAGCATTATAAAACAGTTATGCCTTTAATATTTATATATTCACTTAAACATTTTATACAAAATATTGAACATTTTTCAAAACATTTTTTGATAAATAGGGAATGAATCATACATTAGGTACATACTCTGTTTCATATTATCATTGTCTAAATTTTTTTAGACAATGATATTATTTTGCATTAGAGCAGTCCAATCACGCGTTTCCTTGTTTGACAACTTCGTAGTAAGGTATAAAAATCTAAAATCTACGGTACCTATAATATGAAAAACAAAACTACTGTAACCTAACAGAAAAAAAAATTTCATGAACCGGGAATCGAACCATCATCAACCGCTTGTCAGGTGAGCAGTAATACCACTAATCCAACTGTGCTTGTTCACTTTCACGTTGAAACTGTTATTTAAACCATTTAAAAACTTTACATTCAAAGATATTTCCTATTGGTCCGTATATATCCAGAATTATCCGCGTGTCAATTTGACGCCGTCCTGTCAAAATGAGCGTGCTGTGTTGCCTACTTAACACATTCGCTGCCACCATAAGAGCAAGTATGAAATCACTCAGGTGCCAAAGATTAAAACGTTACAAAAGTACATTTTATTGATAAGAAAGTATTACAAATATGACGAAAGTGTACGAAACGAATATTTTTTTCTTGAAACTTTAAGATCGCGGGTAATCCCATGGCACCCAGGTAATATTTTATAACAATCAGAACTTATAACTAAAGTACAATTTAATGCGCATTAGCAAAACACTTAAGGCAGAGGAATTCGTTACATCGAACACAAAATGTCGAAACCAATTTTGCTCCTTTTTGAGCTACAGCTCTTCCCCTCGTCTCAGCACTTTTCCGTTTCTTTCTATTTTTCTCGTCCCTTTCGCAGTTATTTGCGAAATAATTATTTCTCTGTTTTTTCTTGTTGCTCGATTTTTTCCAACTTGACGCCTAGGAGTTGCATTGCTAATTTTTCTCGAAATTCTGTAATGGGCATATTTTTTGTCTTCAAACGCTGGTTTATGATACCATTTCAGTATTTGTCTTAGAGGGGAAGAGTAACTTGCCTTCTGATCAGACACATCGACGCCATATTTACTCTTATTGTATTTAATAATTGTCTCTGGCTTTTAAATTTCAGTTCCCCTTCTATCATGATTCCCTGTAGCTCTAATGTCTATTCCATGTTTCATAGATAAAAAATGTACGTCTCGCTTATCTTGCCATTTAACAACGAGGATACCATCGGCACTTTCACTAACCTTCAATTTACTGTGTACGGTGTCTTTTGGAATTCTTTTTCAATTTTTTTTTATAGTGCCTAAAAGATAGGATTGTCCATTAGTAAACGTCTGTCCCGTATATATGTGCACAGAGTATGTAGTCTGACATATTACACAATTTAAAGATTTTTATTCCGTATTTATGCCGCTTAGTAGGAATGTACATGTATATAATCAACCACCAGAAATTCTCCAGGAATACACTGCTGATGAGAATCATTTTGAAAAAGGTTCTTTATCTTGTGAAGACGATCATATGGTTCGGCAGCTTCGTTATTTGCGAAATGGGTACATCTTAACAATAATTGGAACCTATTTCGATTCATAATTTCTGAAACAAGTGGGTTTATGTATGTATGTATGTATGTATGTATGATATATATATATATATATATATATATATATATATATATATATATATATATATATATATATATGTGCGTTCAATATAATCGGACGCACTCAATAACTCTTGTATTGCGTTTCACAAGAACGTGTTTAAATAGTTTTTTATTCATTTACAAATACTCTATTAAGGGCTTGGTTTAGATAATTTTTTAAGCTTCCGGTTTGACCGGAAGCGCACATTGCCTATTTTTTTCTCAATACATACGTATAAAATTCTTATAGGGTTTTATAAAACTAAATTTTAGAAAAATGCCATCGAAAGTTTTTCAATTTTATTATATGGTTAGAAAAATTAAACAAAATCAGTTATAATTAGCGAATAAATTGTTCAAAGTTGCCACCATTCTGTTCTAGACATGCTTATAATCGTCGCCTGAGTTCATGGTTAGTTGCTTTTTTGATTTGCTGCGTAGTTAAAGAAACACATGCAGCTGCAATTTTATTCTTTAAGTCTATAACATTTAAAGGTGGATCGGCATACACCACTGTTTTTAAATGACCCCACAAGAAAAAGTCTAACGGTGTAAGATCCCGTGATCTCGCAGGCCATTCTACCGGGCCGTTAGTTCGTATACATCGTTCATTGAACGTTTGGTTAAGATATTCTTTTACTATCAACGCGTTGTGAGCTGGAACTCCATCTTGCTGGAAATACAATTGTTGTTGCAGAAGCAGAGGAAACTCATTGAACATTGTTGGTAGCACGTTATCTAAACATTCAAGATACCTATGGGCGTTTAGATTACCATCATAGAAATAAGGCCCTAGTAATTGGTTTCCAATTAAACCGCACCAAACATTAGTACCCCATACGGTTTGATGGTTAGTTTCCATTGACCAATGAGGATTTTCGTCAGACCAATAACGATTGTTTTGTTTATTAATAACTCCATTATTTGTCAACTTGGATTCATCTGTCCATAAAATATGATCTAAAAATAATGGATTGTGATCACATTGCTCAACTATCCATGCAATCAAAGTTAATCTCCGATCAGAGTCTTGAGGCCGCAAGTGTTGAACCAAATCGACTTTATACGGCAGCATTTTGATTTTTTTTAATGTCCTGTGAATTGAGCCAACTGATACACCTACTTCTTGCGCTACATGTCTAATAGATGACCGTGGATTTACTCTAAAATAACCCAATATTTGTACTTCAATATCTTCGGTCAAAACATTTCTTTGTTGTTCTAAATTCTGATAATTTACTCCTAGTAATGTTCCACGAATTCTAAGCGATTGTTCAATTTTTCGTATGTAACTTTCGGAAGGATGGTATCTATTGGGATATCTTTGTGCGTATAATTCTACCGCTCGTCGAGAATTACGTTTACATTCAGCGAAAATTAACAACAGGTCAACTTTTTCACTGTTATTCATTTTAAACAATTATTTCGATTGAAATCAAATTAAACTTTTATCTGATTGTCAATTGCAATAAACGAAAAAAAAAAACAATTGCGATGCGATTTTGTTGACGTACGCTGCCTACTGTTTTGTTTGATTCTTCTAATCGTATAATAAAATTGAAAAACTTTCGATGGCATTTTTCTCATTTTTTTTTTATAAAACCCTATAAGAATGTTATATGTATGTATTGAGAAAAAAATAAGCAATGCAAAAATGCAAATATATATATATATATATATATATATATATATATATATATATATATATATATATATATATAGTGTGATTTAAAAAAATAAAATTATGTGCGCTTCCGGTCAAACCAAGCACTTAATAGAGTATTTGTAAATGAATAAACAACTATTTAAACACTTTCTTGTGAAGCGTAATACAAAAGAGTTATTGAGTGCGTCCGATTATATTGAACGCACTGTATATATATATATATATATATATATATATATATATATATATATATATATATATAATAAGTTAAAATAGTCAAAACTGCTAGGATGTATAGAGGGGCTCAAAATAATCCTAGTCTTCATTTGATTTTTTTTCCTGTCTGTCTTCGTTATGTAGTTATTGGCCTTCAAAGTCAGAAGTTAAAAATTGAATTCCAATGATAATTTTTAAAACGCTTCTTTCATTACTATGAAAGTTAGACACCCTAACTACCTCATAGAAAGGCATTTTTTGATACTTAGAATTCATTGTACCTTTATTGTACAGGTAAAGTCAAAATTAAGTTTCGAACGGTTTCGAAAGTACTATTTTATTTAAAACGTAAATTTTAAATAAAAAAATAATCTATAAACATTTTGTAAGTGACGTTTCTCTGTTGTTATGGAAATGACTGTCATTGTTGATTGTTGATATTGAACAATTTTCTTAGACATTGAGTGCAATCCCAGTTATTTTTCGTTGCTTTACCTTTATTGTGTTGTTTATAATAATGTTGAAGACATTAGTTAGCCGCAATAAAGGTACAATTAATTCCAGTTAAGTGTCCAAAAATGCCTTTCTATGAGGTAGTTTTATAAGAATTACTTACAAGCTAAATCTTACAGTTTTTGAGATATTTGCAAAGTTATCTAAAAAATTACATTTTCATGTAGTAATTCAAGTAGGAGTATCTCAGTTATTTTTAAAGATAAAAAAATAATCTTTGGTATAGAATTTACTCATAGATGAGCTTACTTTAATCTATTGTCAAAATTGAATTTCAATATACACGGTGATCACAAAAATTAATTCAATAACATAAATTTGAAAACGCTATATCTTCATTTTTTTAAATGGCACACCCTATATTTTTTTTAATGCCTTGTCTTCGTCTACTAGTCGGCTTTCATTTCTGTTAAATATGTTCCGTACCTATCTCTAATAGTTTCGGAGATATTTAAGTTTGTTCATTTTTTTCGTATATATATATATATATATATATATATATATCCTCCTGGGATCCAGTGTCCATTTAAATAGACACCTTGAACTTTGGTAATATTTGGGCAAATTAGTTTCTGATGGTTTTGAGACTCTACAGTCCAATAAAGTGGACGCATATAGGGTGCCATCTACGCAAGTTGAAGCATTAAATAGTATTCAGTCAGCTGTGAAACAAATATGAGTGCCTTTGGTAGAGCGATGATTGATGGTAAGTTTTGCATGTATTTTGTTAAAACTAAAGCCAAAATGATTGTTGATGGATAGAGAAAGGTTTATATTACTTCTGTGACTCAGTTTGATTTAAAATTTATAATAATTTACATTCTTACAACGAAAACTATTTTACGTACATTTAGATAGACATGGGATCTTCTTCACAACATTTTTTTCACATTATTTTTTATATATTTTTTTTAATTTTAGCAATATTTGGAAATAAAGCACACTTACAATTTGGAGAAGATGATGACAAATTATTAGCATGTTTAGAAAATTCTGATATTGAAGGTTACGATGAGGACGATGGCAATTCAGACGATGAAAACCTGTATTATTCACTATGTACGCTAACTTTAAGATGCTATAGGTAGTGCGCCCTATTAAGTAAATGATTATTATTGACGCGCCTTTCTGGTTTGGTAACCCAACGCGGTTTTATTTTGCCTCGGTTTTGCTCAATCGTGTTTATATTTTAATTTATAAACGGGGTGTGGTTCGTCTTACTGGATAGGCTTAACACTGTCACCTTAAATAAATACCTTAAAGCGTTTTTAAAACGTATATTAAATAAATTTTACAATAAAACAAACTGTTATTAATAACAACTCTAAATGTATTTTTATTTCTTGGTCCCGGCAGCTGCTCACACTTGCTCTCCTGGTTGGCGGCTGTTTATTGAGTGCGTCGTCGTTTCTATGAACAGAGATATTATTTTAATCTATTCCTTACCTAAAAGGTAAAATTTAGGTTACGGTCCTGTATTTACAGAAGCTGGTACCGTTGCTTTAAGTAGTTTTGTTCATCGGCGCCAGTGTAACGACCTCAGACGGAGAAAATCGATATCGTTCTCGGTCTATACGCATGGCATAACTATCTACTCTTCAGTAACGCTGGAGCGCTGAAGCGAGTATGTCGGACTCCCGGCCAATAATACACGCGAAATGCGCGTATGCAAATGCGAGATCTCGGTACTGTCTTTCTTTAATTATAACCGGTTGGATTGGACAATTAGATTATTTATCTAACGGAATTAATTACGGATTTCTATACTAAGTCTGAAACAAAATACTTGGTATTACAAATACTCTAAAATGACTTTAATAGGTTTACGTAAATATAGAATAATCTACGTACTATCTAATTTATTTACAATCGATTTCGCCCTAGGTGTTTGCGAGAGTTATATTGACTACCAATTTATACAACCGATTTCGGGCGTACTCTCCTGCGATCAACGACACCGTGTACGGTTATTGTGTTTGTCTGTATGTCTTGTATGTATGAGTTTCGAGCGGGATCTTAGTAATGCCCAGAAGACTCAGGCGATGGCCTGTCTTAACCGGATGGACTAAGAGAAAGGTCGTAGGTCTTTACAGCCCTGTAACAACCCTTCACCCTCAATTAGTTGCAAGTTACGTCGGGGGTTACCCCTGCGTGACTCTAGGTGTTAGTGTGCTTGGTATTTGCGAGTTACGTCGGGATCTACCCTGCGTGACTCTAGGTGTTAGTGTACTTTGTATAACTCCTGGAGGCTCAGCCCGGAATTATTTACGATCTGTAGTATTTGATTGTAACTTGTCAGATTTTATAACTTTACAACTTACGTGTCTATCAATGGCAGTACAGGATTAAACTTTAGGTTGCCCGGTGCGAGGTGGTGCGCGTTATCACACGGTCGCGATGGACTCTTCGACGGTGAATAGCAGGTCGGTGCTTACACACAGCAAACAGTGCGGTGGCGGCTGCTGGATATCGGCTTGACTGGAATCTACTTCGATTCATCGATTTCTCGATTTCTCGATCGATCGATTTCTCTCCTGCGTGCGTCGCGGGTTTATAAAGGTGCATCTGTGGGCGGCTTCGCGGCTACCGTGCGGGGGATGCCGTTATGCGATTGGTTGTAATCGTTCTGACGTGCAAAAACTTACGGGTTTTTAGAAATACACGTCAGCGGTGATGAATAAATTATTCGTTGTGCAATATCGCGTAAACTTTTGAAATCTTAAATATAGGATGGTCCGCAAATAATTTATTCTAAAAAGCATACGTAAAGGACGCTGGTTCTTTACATACCACCCTTTCCTCTACTTGTGGGAGATCCGTCCGCTTGACCTTCACCCTCACGCCATCAGGCAGGAGGATGCTGACGCGGCGGCGATTGCGTCGCTGGCGGCGGTTAAGGCCTACCGGGGGCGGCATAAGGTGGATTGGTTCGGGGACCTCCTGGATCTTTAGGTCCTGGATTCCGTCTGTGACCTCGGCCGTCCGGCGCAAATGTTCCGGTGTGGTGGGGGTCCTTGGTCTACCGTCGGTGTGCAGGCGTGGCGGTGACCAATACCATTCCGTCTCCATGTCGGATGGTCCTGGAGACGGTGTGCGGGGCGCAGGAGGCGAAGTTTGTTCCCGGACTGGGGAATTTCGTCGCGTTAAGAAGGCTGCTGCTAAGCCTTCACTCCCAGGTAGGCGGTAGCGGTGTGGCTGCCAGGGCGATATCCTTAACGGGAGCTTTCGGCGGATGCATTGTTTAAATGGGGCCATGTTGTGGGAGATAGCATTTCTGGTTTTATCCTTTGCTTTTATATGATTTCGAATACGCGGGTTTTTGATAGCCGTTATATTCTCGACGTTACCATTGGTAGTTGGTCTAGTCTGATCGGTGACGTCAGTCGCATTTCTCAAATCTTTTACATGCGCTTCAAAGGCGTGATTTTGTGTGTCAGTCCACTGATATCTGGTGTTCTTCTTCAAGAGTTCGGTAAGCGGTTGACTTAGTTTGGCAAAGCCGCTAACATATTTGCGGTACCACGACGCCAGTCCCAAAAATTGACGGAGTTGCTTAACGGTACGGGGAGCGGATATTTGGATGATTGCGTCGATTTTCTCGGGATCAGGTAAAATTCCTTTTGCGGTGACGACGTGTCCCAAATATTTGAGTTGAGTCTGACAGAAGTAGCATTTGTCTGGCTGTAGTTGAAGTCCGTTATCACGGAGTCTCTTGAATACTTCCCGTAGGTTATTCAGATGTTCGTGAAATGTTTTCCCAGGACGATGATATCATCTAGATATACAAAAGCGCGTCCAATCAGTTCTGGACCAACGATAGATTCTAGGAATCTCTGGAATGTAGCAGGGGCGGAATGAAGTCCAAACGGTAGAACTTTGAATTGATATAGTCCACGGCCAGGTACTGTAAAAGCGGTGATGGGTTTACTTCCATCTTCTAGCGGAATTTGCCAGTATCCTTGTTTCAGGTCTAGGGTACTGATATAGCTTGCTTCTCGCAGCTGGTCTAAGATGCCTTGAATATACGGTAAAGGGTATGCATCCTTGACGGTGACCTGGTTAACTTTTCGAAAGTCGACGCAGAATCGATATGAACCAGTTGGCTTCTTAACCAACACTACGGGAGAACTCCACGGGCTGTGTGACGGTTCTATTATGTCCTCTGCGAGCATATTATCAACCTCTTGATTGATAAGTTCTTGCATTGCTGGATTGCGGGGATAGTATCGCTGTTTGATCGGTTTAGCATCGGGCACGAGAGTGATCTTATGTATAACATCCTTGGCTTTTCCTGTTACCTTTGTGAATTTCCTCATCTCGGTTTCCAAGAATTCGTTTAACTCGGGCAGCTGGTCTTCGTCTGGTCCATGTATTCCACTCAAGCCTCCTTGGACGGAACTTTGTAATGGGATACGTATTCCGGCGATTTCTAGTTGTTTCTGGTGTATGTGTAGAGTGGCCTGAAGATGTTCCAACGCGTCTAATCCAATCACAATGTCGGTGGACAGTTGGGGTATATAATAGCCCAGTAACTGGAGAGTTTTTTGTGCCTATCTTGGCGGGGAAAATGTGTAAGCCGCGGGTTTCAGTCATGGAACTGTCGGCAAGACGTACAGTTGCAGCTTTTAGCGTGCTCGGATATATACGGTTGTTAATTAGTAAATTCTTTACTTTCTCGCCTATATATGTTCGGGATGCTCCGGTATCAATTAAAGCATTTATGGTTTTTTTAAAGACCATAATCTCTAGGAAGAGTCTATCATCGTAGGAACGATCTAATCTTCTCTCTGGTTTCTTTCGTGTAAACTGCGCTACGGTTTGTAGCCAAGTGGTCCACTCGCTGGCGGTTGTTTTATTTCCAGGTTTCAGAGCCGGGGTAGTAAAAAGTTCCTGGTGTCCCTTTACCGGCGTCTGGAGTTTTCCGACCGCGGACAGGGGCAGTCGCGGGATAATACGCCTTCTTTGCGGCATCTCGAGCAAAAAGCTTTAAACGGTTCTCTACACCTCTCTTTGAAGTGTCCGGTTTTTCCACATCTCCAGCAGATGGTGGAGCGGTCATAAGGGGTGGTGATAGGTGTTGGAACGGTTTTAGTGGTGTTGATTTCACGGGGACGGTGTGCTGGTGTGTCAGGCGCTGGTGTTAGACCACTAAAGTGTACCTTCTGGCGGTTTGGACTGGGAGACGGCGAGTGCGTCCGCGGAGGTAGCATTTCGAATTGGGTGGCCAACTCGAGAAGTTCGGTCAGGTCTTTGAAATCTCTCTGGCGGATGTAATATTTATATTCCACCCTCAGGTTGTCATACATACGTTGTAATTGTTCTTCTCTCGACATGTTTCCATGGCGTCGCATTAGGGCCAGGACGGCAGTTACGTGCTCCGTGGCTTTTTCTCGGGGTTTTTGCAGTCTATTTCGGATTTCCTCCTCTAGTTGAAATTGATGTCGCGGTGGTAAAAATTGTATTTTAAAACTGACCAAGAAATCTTTCCAGGTCGTCCAGGATTGTTGATGGTTTCTGTACCATAACAGGGCGCTTTCCTTTAATAATTCCGGAAGGGCGAGTAATAGATCACGGTCGGTGATGTTGTAGCAGGTTTGTAATTCCTCTATTCTTTCCAAGAAGGAAATCGGGTCGCTGATACCGTAGTATTTCACACCCCATTTGCGTATTCTATCGAAAATATCGGCGCGTCTGGTTCCGGTAATGTCTAGGTGTTCCCCAGCTGGTTGTGATGGTATCGGAGCGGCTAATGTTAGTATTTCTGGTGTTAGTGTGGTTACTTGTCCTTCTCCGGTGCGTAGGTATTTTATTATCCTGGCTCGAAGTGCATCTACATTTCCTCCTGTCTCTAGTTTATATTTCCTAGCTTCTGTTGCTAATTCATCCTTCTTGGGATGGTAAATCCATCCCACTCTGGTGTCAGTATCTTCAGAGTCCCACGGTATACTCATCCTGTAACAGACAGATTAGTGTCTCTGGAAAACAAAAATATGTGATTACTGGTACTTCTGCGGTCCTTTTGGAATCTGCAAACGGAAAATTATTTTAGGTGTTCAGTGTTTTTCGAGCCCCACGTTTAGGTGCAATATGTATTATTCACTATGTACGCTAACTTTAACATGCTATAGGTAGTGCGCCCTATTAAGTAAATGATTATTATTGACGCGCCTTTCTGGTTTGGTAACCCAACGCGGTTTTATTTTGCCTCGGTTTTGCTCAATCGTGTTTATATTTTAATTTATAAACGGGGTGTGGTTCGTCTTACTGGATAGGCTTAACACTGTCACCTTAAATAAATACCTTAAAGCGTTTTTAAAACGTATATTAAATAAATTTTACAATAAAACAAACTGTTATTAATAACAACTCTAAATGTATTTTTATTTCTTGGTCCCGGCAGCTCCTCACACTTGCTCTCCTGGTTGGCGGCTGTTTATTGAGTGCGTCGTCGTTTCTATGAACAGAGATATTATTTTAATCTATTCCTTACCTAAAAGGTAAAATTTAGGTTACGGTCCTGTATTTACAGAAGCTGGTACCGTTGCTTTAAGTAGTTTTGTTCATCGGCGCCAGTGTAACGACCTCAGACGGAGAAAATCGATATCGTTCTCGGTCTATACGCATGGCATAACTATCTACTCTTCAGTAACGCTGGAGCGCTGAAGCGAGTATGTCGGACTCCCGGCCAATAATACACGCGAAATGCGCGTATGCAAATGCGAGATCTCGGTACTGTCTTTCTTTAATTATAACCGGTTGGATTGGACAATTAGATTATTTATCTAACGGAATTAATTACGGATTTCTATACTAAGTCCAATTATCTACATTCAATCACTGAAACAAATACTTGGTATTACAAATACTCTAAAATGACTTTAATAGGTTTACGTAAATATAGAATAATCTACGTACTATCTAATTTATTTACAATCGATTTCGCCCTAGGTGTTTGCGAGAGTTATATTGACTACCAATTTATACAACCGATTTCGGGGGTACTCTCCTGCGATCAACGACACCGTGTACGGTTATTGTGTTTGTCTGTATGTCTTGTATGTATGAGTTTCGAGCGGGATCTTAGTAATGCCCAGAAGACTCAGGCGATGGCCTGTCTTAACCGGATGGACTAAGAGAAAGGTCGTAGGTCTTTACAGCCCTGTAACAACCCTTCACCCTCAATTAGTTGCAAGTTACGTCGGGGGTTACCCCCTGCGTGACTCTAGGTGTTAGTGTGCTTGGTATTTGCGAGTTACGTCGGGATCTACCCTGCGTGACTCTAAGTGTTAGTGTACTTTGTATAACTCCTGGAGGCTCAGCCCGGAATTATTTACGATCTGTAGTGTTTGATTGTAACTTGTCAGATTTTATAACTTTACAACTTACGTGTCTATCAATGGCAGTACAGGATTAAACTTTAGGTTGCCCGGTGCGAGGTGGTGCGCGTTATCACACGGTCGCGATGGACTCTTCGACGGTGAATAGCAGGTCGGTGCTTACACACAGCAAACAGTACGGTGGCGGCTGCTGGATATCGGCTTGACTGGAATCTACTTCGATTCATCGATTTCTCGATTTATCGATCGATCGATTTCTCTCCTGCGTGCGTCGCGGGTTTATAAAGGTGCATCTGTGGGCGGCGTCGCGGCTACCGTGCGGGGGATGCCGTTATGCGATTGGTTGTAATCGTTCTGACGTGCAAAAACTTACGGGTTTTTAGAAATACACGTCAGCGGTGATGAATAAATTATTCGTTGTGCAATATCGCGTAATCCTTTGAAATCTTAAATATAGGATGGTCCGCAAATAATTTATTCTAAAAAGCATACGTAAAGGACGCTGGTTCTTTACAAACCCAAACATTTTTGAATCTTGTGTTGAAGAATTTGGTATTGGAGAAGATGCTGAAGTGCAACCCGAAGAGGAAACATTAGATGAGTCAAGTAATGATTCTGATCCGGAATTTAATATTCCATTAATTAATTTAAAAGCTCGTTATGGACGAAACACTTGGAAAAAAGTTGACAGGTACACACTAAACCTTGCTCTATTTGTTTTGTATGATTTTATTTTGTTTCATTTAAGATTTAGTGCACCGCATTTCGATGCACCGGAGACTTACGATGGGAGTTTTGACCGAAAAAATTGGAAAGTGTCAGACTACATTGCTATGTATCTTAATGATTCTGATGTAGAAAATATGTGTGCCTGTACTAATTTAAAATATTCTTTGGACCATGATAAACCCATGAACTTGACAGTTGATGAAGTTAGGAAATTCCTTGGGTTTTCCATCTTCATGTCCTGTCTGAAATTTCCTCAGATAAAAATGTATTGGGCCAGTACCACTCGTGTAGAGCGTATCTCTGGTAGTATGACTAGAAAAAGATTCTTCTCAATTAGAAGCCATTTAAAAGTCGTTGTAGATAATGATGTGCCGGAAACTACTAAAAAAAAAGATAAACTGTGGAAAATTAGACCACTTACAAATAAAATAAGAGATGGATGTTTGTCTCTACAACGTCACTTGATAGTAGCTATTGATGAGCAGATGATCCCCTTTACAGGTGTATGTGGGGTTAAACAATTTGTAAGGGGCAAACCAAACCCTGAAGGTTTAAAAAACTTTGTGTGCGCCACTCCACAGGGATTGGTGTTAGATTTTGAAATCTATCAGGGAAAAGGTACGTTACTCGAAAACTGTGATGTAGACCTAGGAGTGGGACCATCGGCCGTGATTCGTTTAACCAAATCGTTAAACCCTGGTACTGGGGTTTTCATTGCTCGTTTTTTCACGACAATTCCGCTGTTGAACAAAAGTATTGTTTGCATAGGCACAATAATGAAGTCTAGGATACCTGCACCAGTGCATATAACATCAGAAAAAATTGCAAAAAAAATTCCTAGGGGTTTTACAGAACAGACGGTTCGAAACGATGGCAAAATAAATATTGTTCAATGGTTTGATCAAAAACAAATGTTTATAGCGTTAACGGGGCTAGGTAATGAACCAATGGATTATTGCAAGAGGTGGTCTAAAAAAGACTCTAAGTATGTTCAAGTACCTCGCCCCAATATCATAAAATGTTACAATGATTCCATGTGCGGTATTGATCTGATTGATCGAATGATTAGCTATTATAGAATGTCTGCTAGAACAAAAAAATGGACTGTTAAAACGATCTTGCATTTTATCGATAGGCAATAGCTAACTCATGGAATTTGTACCGTGAGGATCGTAAAAAGTTAGGCGATACACCAAAGGAGATTTTAACATTTCTTGACCTTAAACTTCAAGTTGCAAACTCATTTCTGGCTGTTAATCATAATGAAAATGATGAAAACTCAACTCTGCAATTACGGTTAACCACAAGAAATAACCCTCAAGGATATGTCTCATTACCCAAGGCGATGCCAAATTCTTCTCGTCATGCCATACAACACTTGCCTAAATTAATTCAAATAAAGCATTCTATGAGATGCAACCACCAGGATTGTAAAAAAAAAACTAAATTCTTTTGTGAAACATGTAAAGTTTATTTGTGTATCACAGCAGATCGTAATTGTTTTTATAACTACCATGTTTCCCTTTGGTTTGTTATTAGTGTTATTGTGCAATTAAATAAAATTTAAAAAAAACACTTTAGTACTTTATTTTGATGTAGTTATCAAAAAGTCTGAGGCGACTTATTTTAATAGAGTCTGTAAATTTTGACCTAATCAAGATCCAGCGTCCACTCAAATGGACAATTTTTTGTTTTAAATCTGCCCATAGAAAAATTTTCAAAAAATTAATTTATGATTTTTAATGCCTTAAAAAAGACTAGTAAAAAATTCATACAATTCTGCCCAGCCAGTTTCGCTGGGGTCTCAGGAGGATATATATATATATATATATATATATATATATATATATATATATATATATATATATATATATATATATATATATATATATATCATATATATCATCTATTATTCTTCTAAATAAATCTAGTGAAGTAAGATCGTTAGGTATGCTTCATGTATGATTCAGTGTCTCCATGTTGATTTATTTATGAGTACAATCTACTTCATACCAATCTAAAATTGTATGATCCATGTCCGTACTTTCTTCCGGCTCTAGTGTATTCGTTGATATCAAAGTCGCTCCATTTACTTGTCCTGCACCGTCGCTGTCAGGAATCGCTTTGTGACAAATCATATTCTGAACTGGAACATAAAAACTTATCCGTGAGAAATTTCTTACAGGCAACCTGACTACGTTTTCTTTTAGGACTTGATCAGCTGACGCTTTCATCAGAATCCATTTCAAACTAAAAATTGAAACAAAAATTATTGTAGTTGAGTCCAAAATAAAATACGAAATATCAAGAAAATATTCAAATTTAATTTATTGTCCCACCCTGTATATATGTAAACAAAAATGTAAAAACCACGTGGACTTACGATGTCTCTTCATAAAAAATATTTAAACGCAAACTACTTGAACGCACTCTTATTGAAACAAATATATTGAGGTTAGGTATAAATATTTATAATTTTTTTCCGAATTATTACTATTTCAGCCTGTTTAAAGCAAAAATTAATATACTAAACTATAAATGTTGTACTTACCAGCAACTTTTCTTATTTATTAATTATTCTGCAGATCTGCTAGCATTAAAATAGCATAAAATCGACACAGACTTTCGGCTTGTTCAACCGACAACAATTATCTAAATTACGTTAAGCGGTGCCACCTCGTGACGAAATTCGAAAATGTACTGTTCCTAGAGTGTTGTAAAACATAATCTAGCCATTCATTGCCAGAATAAGCTGCCCGTCATACAATAATAAGAGGTATACCGTGAAACATATGTAATCCTCAAGGCACAGCAGGGAAATATTTTCGAGTGTCACCGGTGATTCTCATGGCAGCCAATGTGTTAAGTAACGCATCTGATGATCAAGTCTCAGAATGAATTAATAATAAATTGTTGAAAAAGTGCCAAAAGTCATCGCAAAGAGTACAAAGTGGAACGAGGAAAGTAATGGGGAACTTATCTTAATGGTGTGGGATATATTTCAAGTAGGTAAGAACTTAAATCACTTTTTCGCGTATTTTTTTTAGGTTTCACAGCAAACTATCCAATACACCATAACGACAAGGACTCAAAATTTAAAGCCAACATATTGTGTATTTGAGTTTTGGAATTTCACTTTTCGAAAAAAGATGTACAACGACTAATTTAGTAATCTATGGGTTACAAACACAAACACATCAATGGACAGAAAATTTTGTGTGAAATGAAACAGGTCGTAGTCAAAATTAAGTTTTTAAGAAAATTTTACGGTTGCAAAGTTCAGGCCAAGATGTCAGATTGGTATCTAGACGAAACGTGGATTTATCAAAATGGTTCTAATATCCATCGTTAGGTGCACGATTTTGACATTCAAAGTAAGCCTAAAATTAATAATGAAGGTAAAGGGTATACCATTTTACACGCGGGATGTAATTTAAGTATTTTGGAAAACTGCGACTATTTACTCTATTCTCGGAACGAGGATCGGGATTATCGGGATTATTATATATAAAACTATGAATGGGGAGGTTTTAACAGCTGATTTCTGCAAACTACATGGAAATTGTGTGGTGGTTATGGATAATGCACGTATAATTCGGTGCGGTGAGACACCCTCATTTTCTAGTAAGATTAGCAGCAGGAGTGGTTAGCTACGCACGGGCTCGAATAATTGTGGGCAAAATCACAAAAAAAGCAACTGTGGAACAAAATTCAACCTTTTAGGTCCAGAGAGAAGTATTATGTAGTTGTAGTTGATAATAGTCTGATTATACATGGGTATGAAATATAACCCTATTGCAATGGTATGTAAAAATTATTACAATAATCAAATGTTTTCCTAGAATTTGACATGTTTATTCGCACACGGAAAAGATTCTTTCATATGATTGGGAGACAATTATGTGAAATTTTTCGATTGAAAATATCCCACCTATTATTATAGCATTATGAGAATCTGATTCAGATTCAGATACTGATATGAATTCAGAATCATGTGGTGATATAAGGCAGTTGGAATAAGATCCCACTCTTTGGCATCAATAGTTTAGTAAAAATACATTCAAATAATTGGTTTTGCTCAGGTCTTGTCAGTGGATACGAAGGCAGCAATCTTTAGGTCAATTCCATTTAGCTACCACTTAAATGGATACATTTCTGATTACTTACATTCATGTGCAACATCACAGTCAAGAAAAGAACGACACAGCAAATTTCATCACGAAAGCAAATCTTTTAGATTGCCTTTATGAAAAAGCGATGTGGATTTCCTGGATAGGTTACATTAAATGGATACATATTGATGTTCTGGTTACCTATTAACCGAAGAACTAAGTTTGTATAGAAGCATACCTTCACATCATGTTTAACAGCCAACAAAAGAAAGAGCAAAATTCAGTAGGTAAATTTTATCACGAAAGCAAGTCTTTAAGTTATTACTCATGAAATTTCGATCTGGGTTCCCTGCATATTCAACCTGTTTTTTATTTTGGAAGAGTGAAAAAAGTAGATTTAGTTAACAAAACATTTCATTGTATTAGATAACACACGATGTTGTCATTTATGACCAATGTAAAGAATCTACAATTTCCGTTTTATGTAGTTAATAGACGTTCAAGGTCTGAAGATTAAAACTTACTTTTTTTTTAAATAGGCCACTCGAGTTTCAACGATTTTCGTTCAAAGTAGCGTGAACATAGTTATGTTGCAACGCTGCATTAGCTTCACTTTCCCTTTCAGCATTTGGTTTTTACCATAAGTTTACGAATATACACGAAGATCATAATGTAGTAACGTACATATACAATTTTTTGATTTCATTCGTTTTTAAGGCTTCGTACGAAACACTTATGAAATAAATTTATCTAAAATTGAATTATCTTTAAAAAAGGTTTCCATGCCTTTGACGTACAATTAAAGCTTTTCCAGATCTTTATAGGTTGTATAAAGTGGTTTAACCGACTTATTTTTCACCCTACCAAGAACATCCATATAGAATTGATTTATCTTTAAAAAGTCATTTACACTTCTCTGTAACTTGAGATATCCGCAAATATATCTTCGCGCCTTCTATAAAGTAGGTACCTTTATTAACCATAATTTGACATAACCGAGATATTTTAGTGATAACACTAAACATAAAGTGTCATTAATATCCGATGCTTGTTTTGTAACTATTGTGGCTACAGATACACGCACACACCCTCGCACGCACACACACCCACATCCACACGCACATACACTCTCGCACGCACACACACCCACATCCACACGCACATACACTCTCGCACGCACACACACCCACCCACATCCACGCGAGCACGCACTCATGCACACACGCCTGCACACACCCACATACACAAGCACACGGACATGCAGACGCAAACTCAGGCACAGATATCATAGCAAAAAAAGTTTAGACGGTTTTCAAAATGCTGAAAAAGAGTAATCCGTTGAAAGCCCGAAAACAATACTTTACTTATAAATCCTTCGGACATAAGAAAGCAAAGAGGTAAACCACTACGTAACACCCTTTTCTTTGAATGGAAAGGACTTTATGTTACTTTAATTTGTCTCAGGCTAGCTCAATCGGATTTTAAATTAACAAAAAGGGGCGGGATTCGTTTACTTCTACTGGGGTTGATCACTACGCACCAAATTATAGTCATATAAGGGTGATATTTATATTAAACCTATTCCTTTTTACATACTAATAATTCGACCCTTATCCTACGAAAAACAATTTTACAACACTGAACAAACTGTTTGCAATAATAATTGAAAGGAAATCTTCGGATGGACACCTTGTATGGGTTATTCTGGACTCCAGTCCTCCTACTGCTGAATTCTGAGGCGTTTCTGTGAAAATTAATACTATGTTCAAGTAACCTATTTGGGACTCGTATTTCAATATATATGAAAAAATCCTAATTAAAATGAATTTTTAAAATTATTTGAATGTCTTAATACCAGTCCTGTATTCAGAATCTGCACGGGTGCCTATGCACAGTTATCCTAACGGCATCGCAAGGTTGCTTAGAACGGTAATGAGGGTAATGCTCGCGCCTGCTCGCTAAAAGGTCGACCAGAAAAATCAATACTTTAAAGTATAATTTATGTGCATGCAATTTTTACATTCGAATGACTAGTTAATGTCGGTCTGCTTTTATACAGAATTTAAAGTGAGTAAATGCAATTTTTCGACCTCTAATTTATGAAATGGACTTTTCCTTTTATAAAATATAACTTTTACGGTTTATTATTTGCAAACCAAGATTTAAATAAACGAACTAATTTGTACAGGGTTTTCATAATTAATTATTTATATTAGGTGGTTAATTATTTCGACAAATGGATTGGCTGATTATTCTGTCCTAAAGGATCTAACGTTCATATGAAATACACGTTACGGAGGAGTTTTATTAATCATAATGATAATTTCTTTACTTAAGGGCTTTAACCTTCAGGAAATGTGATAGTTTATATATTATCATTAATTTCAGTTTATATATTACGGATGCGGCTTTCTTAAAGCAGGATTCTTCCTGTAAGGCGAATTTATCGCGAATTATGATCGGATATTGAAGCGGTTATTCACGTTTGTCCCGATTAAATACAAGACACCCGGTGTATGGACGTAAATGTGGAGCTTCGTTATAGAGCTGAGGGATCACGATGTTATCTGTAAGCGGCGCCTGGTAATAATATTATCTGCGGGGTCTGCCGCTTCTAGTTTTTACTTATATTGGGTGGCGTATTGGTGTTAGGTAGTATAATAGATGTTGGGTGAATGATCATTTACAAGAATCTGGGGCTAACCTGTTGCGCTGTGTAAATGAGACTTCCGGGGGTTGGTAGAATTAAGGCAAGGCCCTTTCTTTCCAAGGGACCAAAATGAAAGGTGACTACGTGCATGGTATGGTTGTTTCATAGTTATTTGCAATTTGTCGCTTTTCGAATTTTTCTGTAACCTGGTGGCCATTGTCGCCGATTCGGTTTGCCACTCGTATACATTGCACCACCTGATCTAAACGACCCTGAGGGTATTCATGGTATTCGCCGCGGCCGTTTCACCGCGACCGTTTCGCCGCCAGGACTGTTCGCCGTGAAAGCGATTCGCCCCGATTACGGTTCGCCACGGTGACTGTGAACCAAGAAGTCTTAATATAAATGCAAATAAATTGTTTTTGTTTATTTTTATTCTAAAATAATAAAGTAATATAAACTTCCCCAACATGATTTCCTTTTATAGTTCATATGAGAGAAAGCACCTTATATTAATGTGATATTAAGGACTCATTAATGATAATCAGGGGTATTAAATTTTTTGTGCCGTATTTGTTAAAATAATTATAATTTACAGTTTAATTATCTAAACATACCTACATTTTATAATTATACCACAAAATCAGCGTTAGTGGTTTTTTAAGTTGGAAACCAGTAATACCATTGTTACATTTTCGAATACTTATGTTGTCAGTTTGGCTGAAAAAGAATATTCGACACATTATACACCCCCCTGCTTTTCTCAACCCCTTAGTACGCCCCTATCAATTTCAGATGGAGTAAATTTCATGCATTACTTCTATACTTATATACATTTTAGTTCATATAAATTGCCGCTAGGTGTGCTACCACATATACATATATACTTTGTGAAACTTTGAATGACAGTCTTTGTCTCCATACAAACCTTGCATCTGTAGGCCTCTGAAATCGTGACAACACTGTTTAGTAACTATAAATGTATAAAAACGTTAATGATTAAGTGTCACTTGTAACTAGTGCAATAATGAATTCGAATGTAGCAAAAGATGTTGGTATGATCATACAGAATTTCTTTAACCATTAATTAGAAATATTTGCTTAAGTTTTTTCAATAAATGAATTTATTTACAATACATATATTATTTACGGCTTAAAATCCAGGAATGTCATAACTGAATTTAAATTAACTTAATGAAAAGTTTCTCAGTAAAAATTTTAAAATACGGTTCGTTGTAATCAATCTTATCAGTAACAATGTAAAACGTTTTCTGTGGTAGGTGAGTGGTTATCATTTTCCTCTCCTTAAATTTCTGTAAATTTATTTCACTATTCGACTTTTTCAATTTCTGAGAATAATATGTTTTGTATCAGCATTGTTCTTATACAATCTTAGTACCAAAATGTTCAGACACCATTTAACTCATCCAGTGTTTGTGACATAATACACAACTGTTTTATTATGGTATTGAAAAATAAGTTTCATCTTGCATTTATATATCTTCTGCAATGCCGCCGCTTATCTATAGGAGTTCCCCCTGTATGTTCCATGACTGGTTAAGCTTCACCTTTCTTTAGCCATTCCATGATTGACTTGATAAGTGGTTTGCAAGATTTCCATTGCTGCAATGGCATTACATTTCTTCTTAATACGATTCACTTTAACATTAATATACACGGAAAAAACGAAAAGGCCTCGTATTTCATTCCCTTCCCAAGGGAGAGGGCGTGCTGCTTGATCTTTCCAACCACCTTCAGCCACAATTATGGATTCCCAGCATATACATACATACATTACGTATATATGCATGGTGGGATTAAGAATTGATGTGGTCAGGATAGGATCGGAAGGACCTGAGCTAGGGTTCTGAGGGAAAAATACTACTTCAGCATTCGTCTAAGTAGCCGCATATGATGGGCGTATACACTTTCACCATGCCGCTACATATGTATGAGGAAAACCCTCATACAGGGTAGATGGTAACGGGAATCGAACCCATTACCTCCCGAATGCTAAGTAGGTATCGTGTCACAACAACTATACTAGCTCGGTAAATATATACGAAAACAATGGAACAATGAAACATATCTACTGGAAATGAGATGATACATTGAGAAAATGCTGCTAAGAACATTCTGAAATGTAGGTATGGATGTAGAAAAACGCAATTAGTGTTGGTGACAGTATAAAGGGACAAGGAACAAAAATATATTTCAAAGCGTTTGGTAATGCTCAAATATTAAGAATAGAGTGAAGTGTGCATTGGTAGACTTAAAAGACTCAGATGCTGACTGAATAATAAGTTACCTGACATTTGAACAGCACACAGTAGTTTTTTCTCTTGCCAAAAATAAAATGTAATTATCCCTATGTTCAGTTTAAAAAAAATATGTGTCAATGTAATCGTAGAGTTCATCATACTCTAAAAATAAAGGAAAACATGAATAGTTCTCATATGTCAAGAAAATTAATTTATCCAATTACATGAGGAAGTAGCATATGTACAGTAAATTTCAAAAACAGTATTTAGTTTAATTTTTTAAAATTAAACTAAAAAATAATAAAAATTCACATTGATACAAAAATTATAATAGCACGAGGAGGGTGCAGTAGGGGGTTCTCTATAAACTACCCTGATGAACCGATACCATCCATCAGAACTATTATGATATAATCATGCAGTTTAATAATGAGGGTTAGGTTGTAAATTCTAACAAGGAAAGGATAAAATCTTACCATGTGCTTAACAAGCAAGTGGAGTTAAACCTATGTTATATTCAACAAAGTTCTGCGTCTACTAGTAGTAGCTACAGAGTTTGACATTTTTCTTCTGTATACAATACAATACAATACAAAAAGTATCATTTTCTCTGAATGGCACTGTAAACTTCCCAGATCATCAGACTGTACTATTCTTTTCAATCTCCTTATAGGTATTGGTCACATACAAAATCTAGAAAATCTAAACTACTCAATAAATACGCAAGCCTTAAGGTTTGGAATGGAATAATCAATAATGCTCTCATTGGCCTATTATTTATAGATGGCAATGTAAATTCCAGTTTTTAGAACACCTCAGCGATATAGTACCACAAATACAAAATTTTGTTATTGGCAATCTATGGTTCCAAATGGATGTACCAAAACATAATATGTAGAGACTATTTTATTTCAACCACTAAAAAAAGTGTGGATTTGAAATATGTCATTTTATTTCATTCACAACATAAATTTAGAAAGACTTTAAATCCTGACTTTAATGGCAGGTGTAGTTGATGAAACTCTTTCCCTTTTCACTGTATTTTGAATGAGAATATGCATAATAGGTTTCCTGCAAGAACCAATACGCTTTTTAATGATATTGCCTGTTAACTGTAGCACAACAGATATGTGTATTACTAAGATGCAGAGTTCATCATTTCTGCAACCCAAAGTAAGAAATTGCACTTCTTTCCAATGTAATTTGTATGGTTTCTTCTAAGATTCTCTTCGGAAAAAATAAATAACATCTTTAAAATTCATATGTGTAATGAGGCGTCACCCAAAACACTGCCATACCAGAAGCTGTTAATGTCATTGAATTAGTGGATGTATCAGTGGAAATATCAGCCAACTAGGAGTTCACATAACTTCTCGCAAATTGTATGAGATACGAGGTCGGTTAAATTAGGGTAACGTTGCGTAAATATATGCTCAATAATAATCTACTTTTAAATTGAAGAATATCCGAACACTTTCGAAGAAATACAGAAAACACTGAATATTTCAATTTTGATTTTGTTTGCAATAATTCAATATCAGTAAATCATACAGGGACAGTTTGTATATGATACAGAAGATATTCTTTGCTTCCACTAGTTGTTAATGAATGATACTAAGAAAAACAAAAGAAAAGAAAATATGTTGGCTAACTTTTTTGCTAATCTCAATTGCCAATAAATAATTTGTGGTGAATTGGTTTTACAAAATAACACTTCTATTTCAATATTGTAATTTATTATAGTAAAAATAAAAAAATTAATTTATTCTAATTATTAGAAAATAAAATAACTTAAAAATATATAAAATTAAAATAAAAATAATTTGCTATAGTAAAAATAAATAAACTAATGCATTCTAATAAAAAATGTATAAAATAGGTTATGGGTTATTTAGCTAACAAAATAACAGAAAACACTTTATTTTTTGTTATTTTTGTACGCATTATACACAAAAATTTTGAGTCTAAGCCAATCTAAGTTACGTAAAATGATTTCGTTTTCATTGTTCAATTTTAAACATTCGTCTTTTTTGGGGACTATTTTCCTTTCTATGTTCTTTTTGAAATAATTTTTCACTAAATCTTTTTGTTCTCGAGTCCAACGTACTCTGTTAGACGTTCTTGGACGGGTAGTATGAGTTTCCGTAATACTAGCCCCACTGCCTTCACCACATTTTCGTGTTGTACTGCACACAGCTACATGTGAATCTTCTTCAGTTTCACCATTTGAATGTACACCTTCAATCTCGTTCAAAGATAACCCTTTGTATTTTTCTCCTTCACCATTATCAAATAACGTTAAAAGTTTAGATACTTTTGCTATTTGATATGCATCTTGTGTTATCCTAAAAAAAAACAATTAGCTAAGAACAATGCAATAATGTATGAACACACTCATAAAATTCTTGATGTGTTTTTTATGAATGACCCATGAACTTTGCAAATTGAGCATATTCTTCCTTACTAAGGTTCATAATTTGCATTAGAGTTGCAATTTGTTTTCGTAATCTATTTGAAGATATCATATCAGAATGCTGTACATTGCTGCATTTAGCATATTTCCTTATGACAACATCAGCTCTGATCCAACTATTCTGTACGTGAGGGTACGCAAACAAGTAGGGATTTTCTTTAGGAACAATGTCTGTATCGGTTCTAATTTTTAACAATAATTCTATATAATTTTGTACATTTTTTGAAAATAATATTGAGATTGTCCGACTACCCTTTCCACCAGCAACAACTCTCTTGTAATTCTTTGTTAAAATCTTTTCCGACTCTGTCAAGGAGTTTATAAATTCTGTTTGATCATTTTGCTGCAAATCTTCTAAATAGCATTTTACAGTGACATACTTTACATCCCTAATTCTTCTTCTGTTAAATAAAATAGTTAATATTAATGAAACATCGACCAACTCTCTGAAATCTCTCGTTTTAAACTGTTAAAGCTTTTATCGGCAATTTCTGTGACATAATTTTTGAATTTAATTACATCATGTGTTAATGGTAACCTGTTTGGCTTGTTCCACTTTTTCTCGGCTAAATCTTTGGTTGCCAATGACGAAATTTCACAATTCCATTGTGATTCAATCATACTTCTTAACCGTTTAACATCTTTTAATTTCTTTTCTATATTACTGCAAAGAAGTACGCGTTTCAATATTAAATGAAGAGCTAGACTGCAAACTTGTTTTAAAAGAGTGCCTAGATGCATCGCAAGGCTGGGTGATTTAAACTGATATTTTTCTTGGTCAAATCCACATATTGTTCTAGCACTTGCTGCTATTAAATCAAAGAAACGAGTATCCAGTATTTCAAAAAATGTCATATTTGGATTATCTGTGCGTTTTCTTATTTCTAATAGCAAACTATCGCGATGTTGAATTCTTTTAACTGCATTATTCACAGGTTTTACAACACACACTTTGTAATGTCTACTCAAATAAGTGGACAAAACTATTTTTTTACAATACGCACATGACAATTTATTGGAATCTTTATCTGTAACTTCTAAAAATCTTTCTAGTTGTGTTTCATACCGCAACAGCGCTAAAACTTTTCTATCTTGTTTGGAATCTTTAGAAAAACTTAAAAAATCTATTACTTCTTTTTCGTCTACGTGATTTCGTACTAAATGTCTTTCAAAATTAGTTACATTGTTTTTACAAAATTTGCATATAGTTCTTTTTTTGCTATTTCTATATAAGGATTTTTCTATACAGTTTTCCAAAATATTAGATTCTTCTGCAGGCATTTCAACCATTGGTTTTCTCATAAATTTTGAATATTTGTCTAAAATCGCATGCTCACTTACTTTAAGTAACTCTTCTTGATGTATTATTGTAGAAGCGGCACTACTAGTCTCATCAGAGTGAGAATCGGATACATATGAAGTAGATGAAGATTCGTATACATATGTTGACTTTTCACTATCATTATCAACGTAATGTCTCTCGCCACTATTAGTTTGAGAAATTGTATGTAATGCTTCAAGAGAATTAATATTTTTCTGAATGTTTTCATCCTGTCGATTTTTATTACCAAGTACATTCATGCTAGACGTGGTTTGTATGTCCTGGTCCATAAAGTTTAACTTTTTACCATCGTTGCTTGAATTACTTGAATGAACCGAATTCGCATATGTGTTATTACCATCTAAGTTAAAATTATTTGATAATAACCAATTCTGAAATAATAAGTTTTTCAATCTAAGAATGGTAACTAATATATAAAATTATAGAAAAATAAATTAAGTAAGTAGGCAAATATTAATTCTTTTTAAATTATACATGTTTGCTTACCAAAGTTAGTGTTCCTTTTGTATTTAAAACTTCCTTGCTGTCAGTGATACCAGTGTTATAATTTTTATCTGTTTCAGTATTACATGGTTGATCGGGTACTACATAAAAAAATATTAGTTTGAGTTATAAGAATATCTATAAAATATAAGTTCATATTAAAAAAAAATATTTTGATAGAACAAACGGTATAAAAAATAAGTAACAGATTACAAAAATAAAATTGTTTTAGAAAGTGAAATACTCCTGTTAAGTTTATAAAATAAACGTCAGTCATTTTAAAGTGTTTAAAATTAACGTTTTTGTAATTTTGATTTTAGTTCTTAAATCATAAACAGTCGTGTAAGTTATTGAGGTTATTGGAAACTATGTTTATTCTTTAATATTCCCAATATCCAAATCTTTTAGGTTGATTAAAATCATGCATAAAAAAATATTCACAGTTAATTTCAACACTAGCAGTTTTATTTTAATTATGCTAGCAAAGACTGTTACATCATTATTTATTTAAGGATAGAATAAAATCAACCAGTTCTTATCAAAGAAGTTTCATGCTTGTGTCATCGCTTATAATTTTTTGGGTGACAAGTAAATATTTGAAATTAAAAAAGTTAAAATATTACGATTTTAAGTATTGTAAAGTAGTATGTTGTAAAACTTGATTAATTCATTGTAAGCAAAAACACTTCTGTAAATTAATAGTTAGGTAATTGTACTTACCATTTTCTTTATTATGTACATGAGCATTACCAATTGCAAGATTAACCGTCAATTTCCCTCTGGATTTCGCCATTTAAGTTCTTCTGAAAGTTAGGTATCGCGAATCACTACTGTCGAGAACGTTTAAACTGTTAATGTGACAACTGATAAAACGCGCAAATGGATTTATATTCACGATAAATATGGCAACATCTCCGGAGGTATATACTAACATTTAATTTATTAAAAATATATACTCGGAGGCATGTAAGAATAGTATGTGTACGGAAAACAAAGCGTATATGCAGGGTATCAAAAACATGTATATAAAAATTATGCATATTCCTTACCCCTCTCGGGTTGCTTATGAAGTTGTCGCCTGCTCCATAGACGGAGGCATTGGAGATAGAAATGCATATATATATATATATATATATATATATATATATATATATATATATATATATATATGTATATATAAGCATAGTACTTTCTGACTTCCAAAACTTGCAAATACGTATCATTGTGACCTCATATATGACGTTCTAACTTCCGAAAATGGAAGTCACACAGTATTTGCTTATTTTTTAGACAAAAATGATTATTACGTCATCTAGTACATATTTAAGAAAAATTATCTGGAGGTCACGTAGTATGTCTTATGATACCATAAATATGGAATTAGTGCCCGATTTTTCCGTTGACGCTAGTGTCGAATAAAATAATGTGCTTTCGGTATGTACTTACTTCCGTAGATCACTTTTATGATGGTGGCTCTTAGTGACTTCAAATTAGCGGCAATACTGTGTACTTCCAGAATTGCGATATGATTTTCAACGGATTTCAATGTTAGTTGTATGATAGTCTGTATTGCTGTAAGGAAACTTTAAAATGGAGAGAACAAAAAGAATTTTGTTAATGGCATTACCCCAAGGTAAGTAGGAATAGAACAGTCAATGTAGTGAATGTTATAAAACTATAAACAACACAAAAACATAAGTTTATTTTTTATTTCGGGTTGTACTTTTGGAAATTAGATTTCAGTGCATTATTATTAATTTACAAAAATTACGGGTGATTTAGGGGTTGTTAATCCACATCAAATAGAACTAATATGCCAAAAATAGTCTTATAAAAAAGATCTTAGTTTTTTAAAAAGTAACTAGAAAATATGCAATACGTTGGGAATCTACGTTATTACAGCATGTCTTGGTCTTTTATATCTAGTGATAAAAATTATAACGCTAATGATCGATAAACATCCGGTGAAATGTATACGCCTTAACAAACTAGTGTCAATTCCGCGAAAAATCCTATCACGTCATTAATTTATGTAAGTAGTCCCAAAGTTCTAAATTTTTTAGATAAATTACTCTTATAATACATCTTTTTTAACAACTAGGTACATAGTGTAATCGTAACTTTTATGGGCCTAAACATTTTTCTAACGTTTGCGTATCTTTATTATGTATTCAAGTATACAATTGATAATATAGGTACATATACGCATTGGCATGTTTCTGAGATATTGTAATTAATGTTAAAAAGTAATAACTCTTGATCATAATAAAATTAGCGGCGTACTGAAGAAGAAAATCTACCACAAAATTATCGTGAACGCAAATTTTCATAATGGAAACTCATGTGTAATATAACAAATTTGATGGTATTATGTGGCTAAATAAAACGCACGCTAGTGAAAACTTGAGGTAAACTTTTTATTTATGTATTTAATAAAATTAATAATACTTTTTAAATACATATTTACTTTCGAACGTATACGTTCTTAACAAAAACTAATAATAACTTAATTTTAGTCAAGTTGCTTTGATATGTGTGAATCCTTGCGGTATTGCAGGCTCACATTCCATAAGGGGAGACCGTATATTTTCTTGCCCATATGCAAATCAAATGGGGAAACGAGCCATACTTCAGGTACTAATATATTAGAACCTGTTGGGCCTAGATGACTGAAATTTTTTTTGGGTATTCAGTATGACTGTATCTTACGCGGCAAACCTGACTTTTACTTTACAAACTTATCTGAAAGTTATAAAAAAATTATAAATTTAGAAAAATTTTACAATGGATTTTTTTGTACATAAACAATTATACATACAATGAAAAATTACATACCTCAAAAAAAGCTGGTTTGTACTGATGTGATACAGCTCTGTAAAAAAATTTTAAGTCTGTAGCTATCATAGTTTTTGAAATACATGTACCTAAAGATAAAAAAACAAACTTTCGGTAAAAACGTTTAAAGTTAGCACAGCACTTTCCACTCCTAAAACCCACCAGGGTTGTAACTTTCACTTAAACTATCTTCTCTTTTCCTTTTGAGTAGCCTTCTTTTGACCCTTTTCTTTTTATTTTCTTCTTTGGCTTCCTTATCAGCTTTTCTTATCCTCACAGAATCAATTTTCGTTAGACCTAAAACCGAAAACTTTCCAGGTCGAATGCCTAACCTATCCAAAACATTTAGTTTTACTGTGGCACCTTCATTGATTCCAATTACTGCATCTGTTGTGCCTAGTTTTAGTGTTCTGAGCCCTACAAAAACAGTTTCAGGGAACAACAAAGAAGTAGACAGGGAAAAAAAGGCTGCCAACACAAACAAGTAAAACAAAAATTCCCCTAGGTTTTATACTGTAAGAAAATAAGATACACTATAAGAAAATCTGCAGAGCCCTGGCACCATGAAATTGACTAACTCTGAACAATAAAACCGTGCACGCTGAACTTGAACAATATTGTTATGGCAAAAATAATTTTTTTACACATAAAGTTATACATATATTCTTAAACAGAAAAGAACAGAGAATATTATAGGATAAAAAAAATTTTATTTTTTTAAACCCTTAAAAGGTATGGTCTCCCCTTAATAAGTATTTTGACTTTAAATCTCATTATGTATTTAGAATTTCATCAGTTCTACATACATAAAGACAGAATTTACATCGATTGGGGCTTGTATCTCCATAGCTCAGTTGGTTAGAGCGCCACTCTAGCAAGGTGGATGTTGTAGGTTCAAATCCTCCTCAAGGTAAACTCTTTATTTAATGTATTTAATAAAATTAATAATACTTTTTAAATACATATCTGCTTTTGAACGTATGCGTTCATAACAAAAACTAATAATAACAAAATAATTGTTCTAATTTGGACTCATGCAATCAAAATACTTGAAGAACAACTGTTACTCTAATTTAGTTTATACAGCTAGCTTAAAATTTTCTAGCCCAGTATTATTACAAATTAACTATAGCATGTAAATCAGTGGTGGACTGGCCTAAGGAGGCGGGTGGAGATTGCCTGTAGGCTTAAATGGTAATTAAATTAAGCCACAAAAAAAAGAGATGAATTTTGATTAATCTGTTTTCTCGGTGAGTAATTTAATTTAATCTATAATTTTTTTACTTTTTTTTAGCAAGGAGGCTGAGTGAAGGTGTACCTCAGGATTCAGACCAGCTGATCAATGTTACCAATACGATTGTAAAGGTAACGTATAAACAGCTCGGAGTATTTTAAATTACTGTTGAATGGTTTACCATTTACATATATACAGCTTTAATGTTTTTAGGAATGGATTCAAAAACATTTTGAAGAAGAAGGTAACAAAGTTGTACAAGAAAAACAAAAAGAAATTATTGCACCATGCAGTGAAAGAGTTGCAGTAGAATTAAAAAATGCTGAAAAAACTTGTTCAATAGATTTGCCATGCAACTGTAGTCATATTTCTGGAACAACCTCGAAAATATCTCTTCAAGAATCAATTCAATTCCGAATTCAAGTCGACGGGGCAGAGAAAAATGTAAGTTCCAAAATTTATAGAGAATGTGATGAAGAGGAAGATCAAGATAAAGACTTTGACATAAACCAATACCTGTACGAAGGAGAAGAACTAGGAAAGTGATGAAATGGAGTTGGATAGTGATCAATCACAAGTCATTGAACTAGATCCCAGTTACATTGATTCAGTACCAGATCCTGAAAATATCAGTACCAAATTTATTTGTGGGGATCGACATAAAAAAAACCTGGATAAGCAAGAGCCTTTGTCCCAAACACTTAAGAGAAAGAAGCGCAGTAAACAGAAGTTTATTAGATGTAAATATTGTAAGCAAGATATATTTTCTAAGAACTTTATGAGACATATACAAAGAAACCATTGTTCAGAGCAAGAAGTAGTCAAAGTGTTAGAATTACCAAAAAACAGTAGAGAACGAAAAGTGGCTATGGAAAAGCTGCGAAATGAAACTAATTTTGATTTATCCATAGAAGGTCTAGTACGCCCTAAGCGACAAATTAATACAAATCTTAATACAGATCTTGCATACTACCCTTGTGTTCACTGCAAAGGTGTTTTTACAAAAAACTATTTGAGAAGACACGTAAAAAAATGTACAGCATGGAAGAAAGATCTAGATACTCAAACCATTCGCCCTCTTTCATAATCCCAAACATTCACGGCTTGTATGATGGATGTGACGAATGTCATTTCAAAGTTACATGTCAAAGAAAACGTTTTTGGCATGATGAGAGGAGATAATATCTCTTTCGAAGCTAAAAAAGATTTATTGATAGTCCACTTTGGCGATTCTTACTTGAAAAAGCACAGAAAAGAAAGAAGTGCCTATACCTGCAGCAATCGTATGCGTGAACTCGCTCGGTTGCTAATAACTTACAGAAAATTATCAAATGACCAAAAATTGGAATTCAAAAATTTACTGCATCCTACAAATTTTGAAGGAGTTGTAAACGCAGCAAGAAATATATCAGGATATGATCCTTTAAAGAAAACGTTCACATCGCCCAGCTTGGCAATGCATCTTGGCACAAGCTTAAAATTAATGTGTAGTGAATTAACTCACTTAGTTTTAAAGGAAGCGAAAGGTTTTTTATGTAAAAATAAACAAGATGCAGTAGATTGGCTTCAAAATATAAAAAACTTTAAAGAGTTAGTGGCAGAAAGATGGAACATTGAGATGTGGTCCCTTGCTTGTAAGGACCTGCACGAAAAAAAATGGAATAAACCGTTACTTTTATCACTGGTGTCCGACATACAAGTGTTTAGAGAGGAAGCTTTGAACATTGCTGAAAAATGTAAGAAATCTTTTGCAGGCGATAATGCAAATGAAAAAGATTATAAAATTCTTGTTCAATGCGTTTTAGCATTACTTATAGTTTTTAACAGAAGAAGAATTGGCGACGTGCAGTATTTGAAGATATCAGACTACAACAATGACCAAAAAAGTAATTATTTGGATTTTGAAAATGCGCTTTCCGCAACAGAGAAGATTTTAGCAACTAAGTACAGAAGAGTTTTGAATAGTGGGAAAGGTTCAAGAGCAGTGGTTCTTCTCATTCCGCAAATACGGGAAAATTACATAGAAGCAAATATATTGCTGCAGATAACGACTATTTATTTGCCATTCCCAGAAGTAAACTTAAGTGGGGAAGAGGTGAGGTGGCAATAAAAAATTTAACTAAGAAAATGCAATTAAAGAATCCATTGTCAATCACCAGTAATAGATTGAGAAAACAGATGGCTACTGTGATGCAAATTTTAAATTTATCCAAAGATGATATAAAACAATTTTCGACGTTTATGGGTCATACCCAGAAGACGCATGAACAATTTTATGAACTGCCTGTCGATATATATCAAACGGCGAAAGTTTCCAAAATGTTACTGATGATTGAAAATGGCGTCCCTATTGAACACAAAGGAAAAAGTTTGTCGGAGATTGATATAGATATCGAGTTTGCAGAAGCAAGTAATGATGAATCGACTAAACATTTGGAAGATACCTTTGCTGAGGAAGTAAACAAGGAAGATGAAAATAAAGGAACTGATAATGACTGTAGTTTACGAACTAAAAATAATGAAGTATTAATAACAAGCGTGGAAAAATTAAGAAATGCTCAACAAATGAATATTTAGCAGGTGAGGTCAAAAGTAGTGCAAAAAAAAAAGTTTCAAAAGACATGGTGGTCAGAAGAAGACGTTAATTTATTGAAAATTAAATTCAACAAATTTATTAAATGAGGAATATACCCTTCAACACAGGAAATAAAAATATTTTGTACAGAAAATAAGATAAATAGGGATTCTGTGAATATTAAATCAAAGATACAACACCTAATTCGAATCAACAATAAAAATGTTGTAAAGGGACATTGATTTAGTTACGAGAAGAGCTAAGAAATCTGATATACATGTCTTTACTCTAGTTGAATTTTTAGATAAGTTTATGGCACACTTTCTAAAATGCCTTTGTTACATTTTTTTTATTTTTGTTGGTTTAGATGAAAATTGATATTGTTTTGTTCCCACATTTTGTATTTTCATGATGAACTTTATGTTATTACTTTTATATATGTCTACATGTATATCTTTATTACATGTGCACTAGTATTTGATTTTCATTATATATTACTGCAACTTTATTGATTTTTTTTCTAAAAGATAAACGCTAAAGTTAAACTTTGGCAAGATTTTGGTAACTTTTCGTTGGAATACAAAAATGTTACTGTTATCGTGTTTAACAATATCGTTACTGTAACCATCCCTGATACAATCTATGCTTTTTGTAGAACTGCCCTTGAAAAAATCTTCAACTGCAGTTGCTAAAAGTAAAATTGAAGAAATATTAAACACAATCTAAAAAAACACCTGAATATAGTATTTATTGGTGTTTGTTTTCGGATTTATTATTTCGTTTGTTCTTGTGGCAAACTAAAAATTTAGTGAGCTTAATCCTTGAGTTAACATATCAAATCTACCATATGAATGCACTAACTAAAATGATAAAAAGAAAGTCATAAAACATTCACCTACCCTTAAGTGAGAATACCATTTCAATACTTACTTACCTACCTACAAATGAAAGACGTATGCTGAAAACAAATTTTCAAGATTTTGAAAATGAAAAAAAGGTTTTTTGTGTTAAAGATAAAAAGAGAATCAATTCTATACTTACTTTGACTGACAGCAGTTACCTTTTGTTCTAGTTTCTCAAAATATTCTCGGTTTTTTTAAAACATAGTTGTAATTTTGCATAAAACCATACATGTATGAACAAAAATTAGGTTCATATATGTATTACCCGCAATATGAACCTTTGGCTTCCAACCATTTGGCAACATTGTGGGAAGTTACTAGGATATACAAGTAATTATTTTACTATATATATATATATATATATATATATATATATATATATATATATATATATATATATATATATATATAAGAGGTCACTTCATGTGATTAATATAATATATTTTATCAAAAAAAAATTAAAAATACCTACCCTCTTTTGAAAATTACTACATAGAGGTTCCCCTTATGTCATTAATAAAAATATCCACTAGAACAGAGTTACAAAAGCGGAAGTATATATATATATATATATATATATATATATATATATATATATATATATATATATATATATATATATATATATATATATATATATATATATATATATATATAACCTTAATAAAATTAAATTATCGCCAAATTGTAATAACAATAATGTAGATAAAATAATGAATGTGCCGTTGACTCATCGGTAGATTAAGATAGAGAGAGTTCTAATTTAGATCTTGATTAACCTACCTGAAATGCGGCTTGTTTCCCACCTGCTTAGTTATTTTCATTTCTCTAATTACTAAAAAAATGCAATGTAAAAAAATTATAAAATATAATTAAATGAATTCTCGGGCACCATGTTATCTTTGACAAGGAATAACAAAACCTATTTAATGAACGTTAAAAGCTTTCTAGTAATAGCAAAAAAATAACAATATGCAATAAAGTTTATTTACCAAATTTATGGATAATAAGGAGAGGAAGAAAAAAAAGGTTTTTAAAGCTAAGCTTAAAAACTAAAAAATTCACCACTATATAAATACCTCTGTATAATGGTTTTCTAACCAACAGCTTCCAGTGTTCATTTTGGATACGGAACTGTCAACTAGTATGATAGCGTTTCACAACGTCCTTGCGAGTCTTGTAATAACGCGATTAACCATGTATTTGTAGAAATTTTCAATCCAATAAACATATTGTATTCTTCCCATTAAAGATTATTACGTATACAAGTTCAATGAATAAAAAGAGGCGTACTTAAAAAATGCATACTTGAAAAATGAGTAATTAAAAAATTAAAAGGTGGAAAATATATATATATATATATATATATATATATATATATATATATATATATATATATATATATATATATATATATATATATATATATATATATATACATACAAAAGACGGATTGATTTTGATTGAAAGGGATTTATTGTAATACCGTAGTCCATATACCCTACGCTGTAGTCAGACTTAAACACAATATAGACCAAAAAGGATAGAAACATGATTACAATTATTCAAAATAATTGTTTGTAGAAATGTCTCCTTTAATTTTGGGTTGGACGGTCTGTGAGGCAAAATAAAGGAAACTTTCGAATATAATAAGGAAATTTATAGTTATACAATTAAAAAACTTTTTTTGTATAATAAAATAAATATAATTGACTACTTAAATCTAAAATCATATAATAAAATTTTATAAGTACCTACTTATTAAAGAAGTGATTGGATAAATAAATATAAAAAAATGTGAAATTAATTATCTTGTTCAACATCACTTGATCTTAACTCTTTGTTCGCATTTTCATGTGAAAATTTGTTATTGTAACATTCTTCTGCTATTTTTCGTAATTTATTCTCCATTCCTTTTCCTGTTTCCTTCAACATTTTAGAAAAGTATCCATTGGAATCTTTAAGTAATTCAAACGGATGCCCAAATTCCACTGCATGACCTGCATCCATTACTAACACTTTGTCGGAATCCATAACTGTATTTAATCTATGAGCTATTGTTAATACTGTACAGTCTCTAAAATTTTCTCTTATTGTATTTTGTATTAAAGAATCAGTCCTATAAAAGTAAACTTAATTCCTGTAACTTTACACTTTTGTGAACTTACTGATGATCTACATTTGCTGTAGCTTCATCCATAACTAATAGTTTATTATTTCTAATTATCGCACGTGCTAAACAGAGTAATTGTCTCTGTCCTATACTAAAATTACTACCTCCTTCCTTAACCTCCATATTTAAATGTTCTACTGCCTGTTTCATTTCAACCTAAAACTCAAAAATTTATATTAGATTTTTAAGCAGAGAATGACTTACATCCTCAAGGGCTTTCCACAACGTATTATCATCACATTTATTTAAAGGATCAAGATTATGTCTAAGAGAAGCTGAAAATAATACTGGTTCTTGTGGAATAATTGAAATATTACTACGTAAGTCATGTAATCCTAAATCTCCAATATTTACATCGTCTATTGTAATAACACCATCTGTAGGCGCTAATCTAAATATAGCTGCAATTAAAGAAGATTTTCCTGCCCCCGTTCGGCCTACAATACCAACCTGAAATTAGACATATTTGAAATACCTATTAACATAAATTAATATTAAGTACTTTTTCTCCAGATTTAATAGAAAAAGTTAAGCTATTAAGCACAGGTTCCCCATTAATGTATGCTAAAGTGAGATTTTTAAATTCAACTTCTCCATGGTTGGGCCAATCTCTGTGTGGTTTTTTTGTGGGTGTAGTTTCAAAAGGTCCTTCTTTATCTAAATTTGTATATTGCATAATACGTTCTACACTAGTCATTTGACTTGCAACTTCAGCAGTTTGTCTTACTCCATATTGTAACATGCCAGTTAAAATAAGAGATTGAGAGATTACTAAGCCCACATCTCCACTTAACGTAGTTCCTAAAAAAAGATGAGAATTCTGTGAATGCTAAAAAAGGTAATAACTATACCATCGTCAAAGATTAAAAATTGGAATGTAAGTATGGTTAAAAATATAATACTAATAACATCCAAATAAAATCCAAATGCTTCACTAGTAGCTAGAAACAGAAACCATGCTGCTGTATGCTGATCTTGTAGAGAATCAAATTCCTTTGTAATCATAGGTTGAGCACCCGATGATCTTATTGTTGTTAAACCCGATAAAGATGCTGATACATGCGAAAATGCAGGAGCACGTGCTAACGGTAATGAGTTAGTTAAGAATTATTGTTGCTAACCATACTTACTAATGCCTTCTAAACGTTTAATATTTTGTGCACTGGATAAATAAATTCTGCGTATAAAGTAAAATAAAATTGCTAGCATTACTGCAGGAACAATCATCCACGGTGTAACAATAAAAACCATAATAAGGATTCCAGACATTACCATAAAAATTTGTAATGCATCTAATAGTGCTTTTGGAAGTATTTCATCAACTGCTCCCATATCTTTTGAAAAGCGATTCAAAATTCTACCTACAGTAATAGTATTTGTTAGATGCGTTATTAGTGGAAGTTGGGTATATCACCTGACGGATTCGTATCGAAAAATCTCATGGTTGCTTTTAATACATTATTAAACATAGTATTATGTAAACCTCTTGATGCGTTCATGCAAATTTTAAAAAACAACATAGAACGAAGTATGGTCAGTATAATAGATGCTAGAATTAAGATGGAATATACATAAATGTATGTTGAAGTAGGGTAAACATCTTTACTAAACTCCACATTGGGTTCATTTGTTGCATTAGTTACTAAGGCGTCAAACAATGGAATCGTAGTAACAGCTGCCCAGTCTTCAGTTGATGATAGAGTAATAGTAATTGGTGTAGTGGAATAATCAATACTTGTTTCAGTATCGTTTACTAAAAATTCTGAAAGCACCTCAGAAGATGTCATATTAATTCCATTTAATATTTCCAAATTATCTGTATTGTTGTCAACACGTTGTTCTTCTGCATTTGTCCTATTATCAGAAATATTATATTAAACACCTAATTTATCTCTTTCTCAGTAAGTAAGAATAACTGCTTATGTCAGAAAATATTACCACGATCAACATTTGCAAAAAAAGTATAGATAAGAATGGATTGGTATACATAGACAGATCAAAATTGTAAAACTCTGAATCAATGTCCATAACTTAGATAGTAATAATGTTACAAGGGATACATAGGAGGTTGCTGATATCAAAAAGCGATCGAGTCCGAAAGCCCTTATAAGAATATGCTCTTTCCGGTTATAGAATGTGTCCAGGGCACATTTTTGTGTATGATTTTTTAGAATTAATAACTCAAAATTTAATACAATATGTTTTTTGTAACGAAAATTATAATTTTTTATCAATTTGACGCTTACTATTACAAAACTTTAGTCACAACTAATTTTCCTCGCAAATCTGATACGTATAGTAATGTGTTTTTGGGGGACGGCGTATTAAAGGCCTACAACACAAAACTGGTTGCATATTGAAAAACAATCATTCACGAATTCATTGCCCATTTGAAGTGTGATGCATAATCGACAAACAATACTGAACTAAAAAGTGTGAATTATTAATCACACCAACTTTAATTAATATAATTAGGAAGTAATCTATACTGTATTCTCACAGTGATCATGGCTCATTTCAATGAATTTTCATAACTTTTTATGTAAATTTGCAATTATGAGTTGTATTCGGTGCAGAGGTAGTTATTAATTATCATAAATCGGTAACAGGCGATCATCATGCGTTTAAATTATAATAGAGTAGGCCATCCGAATTATACAATAAAATTCATCAATATTTGGCATCAATGAAATCAAAAATATACTATAACTAGCAAAATACCCGTGCTTTGCAACGAGATGAATTTCAACCCCTTTTATATTGGTTTTCAAACGCCTTCTAAACATACTCCTGAAATTATATTTAATTTGAATTTCAATCTCTAAGATGCTTTTACTATAAACCTCAAGGTACCTAACAATCCTCATTTCACTCCCCCATTTCCTTCACTTTAGCACTTTCCTCTTCATATTGGTTGTAAAACGGTGCTTAATTTGATATTCAACATGATATTTTACAATATTTTGAACTTTCAACTCCTAAAACTATCCTTGATTGATGATTAATTTCATAATTCCCTTGTTTCGTTTTTGTCAACTATTTCCCATCCTCGTGATACTCCACGCAGTATACTTGGAAAACTTAATTTGCTTCCTGGTTAATCCCTCCCGTTTCTACCCGTTAGGGGATGATTACTGGGAAGGCAAAACACGCGTTTTCTGATTTCTTAAAGAGCATCCAAATATCAATTTTCATGTTTCTGGGCTTAACAGCTTATATTCACTTTGCTTAAACAATTTATTCCCTTTGGGAACCCAATTTCATCCCCTGCGGTAAAATTAAAAAAAAAACGGTGTTACATGGGTCCGTTAGATTATTAATGAGAATTAATTCCCCAATTTTTAGATCTCCAACTGGGTTTACAAAAAAGCCTATTTTTTTCAACCTTTAATTTCTGCCCTTTAGAGGTTGAGTTTCAAAAAATTCTCAGTGTGAGCCTACGCGGTAGGTTACCCATATTTAAAGTTTGTAGGCCTAACGGTCTGACTTTGGCGTTGATTGATGGGCGTGAGCGAGCGAGAGAGGACATAGCCTTTTATTAAAAAGATAAGTCACTTAAACCTACAAATGCCAAATATCAAATGTTTTACTTTGAAAGCAAAAATCAAATCTAACTAATTAGCATAAAAATGGAAACCATTGAACATTTTCAATATAATTTTAATCCGTCATGAAAATATATTGTTCAATCCAACTTAATTATAATAAACTAACGATATTAATTACTAACAAACAAAATATACCCACATACCACACAAAATTCAAAAAAACACTGAACTCGTTTCAACAGCTATGCTATCATCATCAGCGGTCGACCGCTGATGATGATAGCGTAGCTATCGAAACGCGTTCGGTGATTTTTAATTTTGTGTGGTACGTGGGTGTATTTTGTTTGTTACAGATCCTGCCACAATTCCAGTGTTCCAGATCTTTCAAGTTATTAATTAATGTTTGATTGAAAATTTTTAATTCCCAAACAAACAATTTTACTGTATATTGCAAATTATCTTTAATAAGGTAAATATGTAATTAAAAATTATTATTAATTTTAATAAATACATAAATAAAAAGTTTACCGCGAGTAGGATTTGAACCTACGACCTGTACTTTGCTAGAGTACCGCGCTAACCAACTGCGCCATCAAGGTTCAAGTCCCAATTGTTGTAAATTTTGTATTTATGTATGTAGAAGTGATGTAAATTCTAAATGTAAATAAACTTAATGTTCGTTCTAGATTAGATTAGATTTACATGTTGTAACGTTATCTCTGACCCAAACAACAGGTAAAATTGAAAATTCTATTCTAAAGGAAATTTATAAAAGAAGTCAGAGGTCAAATACATGCACACGCAACCTTGTTTAGTCGAGTGGTTGACAGCAGTAAAACGACTTCTCTATTGACTGTCCTTAATAATTAATCCATTTAAATTGTACAGTTAATTTTATAATATCTAACAGCAACAATGGTGAAATAAAATACAGAAATTATCCGTTCAAATCTACCAAACACAATCAGCTTTAAAAATTGTATTCAAAGGCACCTCATGTGTAACAGCAGCCACTTAACTACCAAATTTTCAAAATCTAATATGATAGGATTACTGATAATCCTATTAATTAAACCGTTATTTGAGTAATTATTTTTTAGTAGAAAAATGTTTGTACCAATCCTTTCGCCCTGTGTTACTTCGTGATAAGTAATAATCTAGTATATTTGTATTAGCAAAATCTCAATTACATTTATTCCGTTATTTAAAACTAAATTGACGTTTCGGCCCCTAGAGGGGAGGAACCCACATCCGTATCATCCTGAGGAGTAGAGAATTCTGTATATTTTTAAATATTTATCAGAAACAAATATAGTTTTCGATTAATAAATTAGTTACTTCCATGCATGTTTAATTTGTCTAACGATCAAAGTTGACGCAGTTATCACCCTTAGAAGTTATGTTTAATGAAGTTCTTTCTTGCAGTTGTATGGAACTTCCCGACTCCCGATACCTCTCAGACCAGACATTTCGGAAATCTTTAAAAATAATCTAAGGGATTAATGTTAAGGATATTAGGAGGCTTCATGGTTTCGCCGGCACAACCAATCCAATGATGAGTAATTTGCAGGCCTAAGTACTCTCTGGCAGATCGGAAATAGTGAGCACAAGTTCCATCATGGTGGAACTCTGCCTTACATTTACGTAGAATTTTTTCTACGTTACAGGTATACATGATTTGTAATAATAAGTAACTGCCTCGGTTCAGGCTATTTTTAAGTTGAAAAGATCCCAAAATGTAACCACGAATCATGCCACACCATACCTTCAATGTTACACGCGTAACTATTTCGCCAATTAAACACACCACGACGGGGGAATTAAATTTCATCAATAAATAATATGTTACTATAAAATATGAGATTAGAATGTTGTTGGCTGGGGGATCGTATGGCAGTAATTTAAACCATTTCCCTTACGCAATCGTCTGGAAAGTGACAATCTCCCTACGCCTGAAGAAGTATGTCCGGTAATTAATTAAGAGTTTTCGACAACACACATCAATATTTGTTCTTCTTGGTCCGCCGTCAACATTTTTGACTTTCCATTGGCTTGGAACGAAAAGAGCGTGGTTCTGTAAAGTAGTCATATATGTTAAAAAAGGGCGTGGCCACGTTGCCTGCGATTTGCGGATATCAGTGTAGAAATATTATTGTTGCTCGATCATTGAAAAATTCCCCTTGTGTAAATACAAACATATTGATCATTCAGTGTTTGCATAATTATTATTATTAGGCATCTTAGCATGTTCAAACAATCATGCTAAATCCTAAACAAAGTTTCGAAAAAATCAATCGGACATTACGCAGTGAAAGCAACTTACTTTTTTGAAACTTACTCAGGTGAACTTGTATGAATGAATCATGCACATGTGCAAACGGGCAATTATTTTGAAAAATTGGTTAGGTTTTTTGACATTTAAGTACTCATCTATGCGGTAAGATAGGTATAATGAGCGCCTTCTAGTAATAAGGATCAAACTGAAAAAATTGGACAAGAAACATATTGTGAAAAATTTTCAGCTAAATCGATCACCTAGTATAAAAAGAAATTTTACTTTCAACATTCTGCTCATCGACAAGGGATTTTGTTCAATCATTCTATTTTAATGTCAGCAACCTCTTATATAGAGCATACAAATAAAATGTTTTTACACAAATGACAGTGTTTTTAAGGAGCATAAAATCCTGATAAATGTAAGGGGTAGACAAGAATAGTTTGCATGGAGTTATCCAGTCAATAACCTGTCATTACCTTTTGATTCTGTTTATATTTTAGTTTTCATAACATAACAAAACATAGAGTGGTGTAATTTTTTTTATTTAATGTTAATGTTATTAACCATAGGAGAAAATTCAGTCAAATATGTTTGTTACGTACATCTCAGGACTTATGAAACAACAGCATATTGTCCCATATTTTGTTTTGGCAGAAAATTGACAAATGAGGGCGTTTTTCATCTAGGATGTGTATATGACTTGAGATCATTATTGATAATAAAATGATGTCTATATACATACTTACCAATTCGTTAACCAAATATCAGATGCATTACAAGCAACTTGTGCAATAATTAACATGAATAAGAAAAACAATAAAAGAGCAAATGGACCACCTTCTCGTATATAAGCCATATATAAAGAAGAAGATATAGCACCTTTTTCCATTAATTCTTGAGTTTCTTGTGGTTCATTTTCGTCGTCCTCTTCAATTGTGCTCTAAAAAAAAGTTCTTACGTTATATTTATATTAAATTGTCCATTGAAAGAAATAATTGTGAAGTCGTTGTACAGTTTAGCTTCAATAAACTCCTATTACAATAACTTAACATCCAAACATTGATAAATTCAGATATTTTCGTTTACCCTTACACACAAATTTTACACAATTTCGATATTTAAATATTGCTAGTGCGAATAGTAGGTTGATTTCTCTTACAAGTGTTGGTTTAACTATAGAATGAAATTTGAACGTTTTTCGTATATTATTTTATTCTGTAATGGTAGGAGAATGAAATATACAGATGCTGTGAGTAAAGAGTTGAATGTGAATGAAGCAGTGTGGAACGAACAAATAAAAGACAATAACGTTGAAAGTTGCATGGATAATCTTGAAAGACTGTGTTGTTAATTGTGCCATGCAGATATGTGGAAGAGCTATTATAAGTAGACAGAAAAAATGTGCTCGGTGGAATTAATCGGTAAAAAGGCAGTATGTAAGAAAAAATATGCGTACATGGCAATGATTGCTGCAAAAAATGAGACAGAAAAATCGATTGTATGAGGTGTACAGATTAAGAAACCAAGAAGAGAAGGAGGCAATGAGAATAAGTAAAGAGGAAGTGATGGCTGTGGAAGAAGAGAAAATGCATAATAATTTTGAGGGAAACAAAAAACTCTTCTGGAAATGGGCCAAAAATACAAAACGTGGCCCAAAACAGAACGCTGCCGGAGTGATTAATAGCAGCAACGAAATATGGGACAATTGTGAAGTGAAGGAATGCTGGCAAGAATATTTCAGAAAGCTGTACAGTGGTGAGGAAAACATGACCTAAGAGTTTAATAAGGAAAATGTAGAAGGATAGTGAATGAAACTGAGTTAAAATCGGTAGGAAAGTTGAAAAACGGTAAAGGAGCAAGCGTGGATGAAATCACTGATGAACTGCTAAAATTTGGAAGTGCAAAGCTTATGCAAAGATTTTAAATTATTCAACGTATACCGTAAGTATTGAAAAGTGCGAGTGATTGGAAGAGTGTGATCATTGTACCACTAGGGGTAAGGGAACCAAGAGGAATAAGTCTACTCAGTATTTGGAAGAGCACTGATTGATAGAGTATGTGAAACTACACAAACTAAGATTTGGGATGTGCAAGGTGGCTTCGTGACAGGGAAACGATGTGTTGATCAGATGGTTGTTTTCCAGCAGGTGATCGAAAAGTATTTAAGTGTAAAAAAGAAGCTGTGCGTTTGTTGATCTGTAGAAGGCATGACCGAAATTGTGGGAAATATTAAATGAATATGGCGTAAGTAAAGGTCTAATAAACGGAATAAGGGCAGTATACAACGGGAGCCGTGCATGAGCTATGGTGACAGATGGTGTGAGTGAATAATATAATATCGAGCAAGGAGTGCAACAAGGCTGTGGGATGTCACCGTGGTTGTTCAATGTATACATGGATAAATGTGTTAAGCAAGCATGTACCAATACAAATAGTGAAATGGTTGGTGACGTAAACGTACGAGTTCTGGTGTATGCTGATGACACAGTCTTATTAAACAAGAATGCGGATGAGCTACAAACGGCTCTGAGGAAGTTTGATGCAGTTTGTGAGAGCATGGACCAAAAGGTAAAGTGAACAAAACAAAGATTGTGGTATTAAATCGGGAAGGTGAAAAGGAGTGTAGACTATTTAACTTGCACGATGAAATTGTGGAACAAGTGGACGAGTTGATATATCTTGAGTAGAATGTTCACTGCAGATGGTACAATGGATGGCGAGATTTGACAACGGGTCAATGCTGGAAGGAAAGTAATTGGAAGTATATGGACCATAATGAAAAACGAGAGCATATGCTTTGCTGCGAAACGAGCAATCTATAATAGCGGGTTTGTCTGGTCAGTGCTATAAGCACAATAAATACCCGTGGGCATGAGATTCATGAGAAGCGCATGCGCTAAAACAAGAGGGATAAGATGAAGAATGCGTGTATAATGAAGGATTGTGGCGTAGAAAGGACGATGATAAATAGGTATAAAAGTAGCACGCTTGACTAGAATAGCTCCGCGAGTGAGAATTTCAGCCTCCAGCGCACACAAAGAAGAGAGAACGCATTCGGAGGGAAAAAGATGGATACTACGCGCGTACGATTCAAGGTGCATACAGTACAACCCTTGTTTATATACATTATAAATATAATTATTATTACGTAGACAATTCTTATTTTACAAACTTTTAAAATTTCATTCACATTAATAATAAACTATAATAATTAAGAAAATTTTTCTTAATTAATAAAATAAAGATATTTCTATTAAACCACTAAAATAATTTAATTAATTCAAATTAGCTGTATTAAGCAGTAATCTTTTTAATGGAAATAAAAAACTTTCTTTAAGCTTTAATTTGATAATTCCAGATGTATTTTCCAGTACAGTGTCCCATTTTCGATGATGTTTCGGGGTACCTCACTTACGAGTAAAGATACAGAGTTGCGGTTTTCACAATACCGTGCTACTTTTTTGTGAGAAGAACGCTGGTATAAACAAAACTTTCATAGCCCACTACATTTCTGAGATACAGGGCGAAATTGAAAATATTGCATTTTGGGACCCCCCCTTGTATCTCCGTTATCCTTTATTGTATGGCAAAGGTAAAAATTGGTTCTTAAACAGTTTATTACGTAGAATCCAGTGGCGTAGTCGTATTTTTGCTGTAAGCTGTCAATTTCTAGCTATAAATAAAACTAATGGTTTTTTAACGGAACACCCTGTATATTTTCCTTGCGTTTGATTAGACATTTTGTAAGCCTTAAAAAAATATATAATACATGATGTGTATTTTAAATAATAAACCTAAAATCTATGATTTCACAAAATCTGTGTGTATTATATAGCATTAAAATTAGTAGGCCCTGATTATTGGAACAATTATAAGATCACTTGCAAAGCCCTTGTCAAGACCTGTCAGTTGTAAAATTTATATTCTCTGCGTAATATTGTATTCGTTACATAGGCTGAAAATGAAAATTATCAACATTTTGAAAAATATAACATGTTAGTCTGTTTTATAGAGAGCAATGAAAACTCCTGTGAGGCTTCCCAACTGTATTTCAACAGGTTTGTTTGAATACTTATTTATCTTTTGACGTACGTGGATTTATTTTTTATTTAAATATTTGGATTTCTAGATATCCAGAAAGAAGGCAACCTTGTCTTTTAATGTTTTCTCGAATAAAAAAATTTGTAATATCCTAATATAATTAACTCACGACCTAGTAATTCTAATGCTATATAATACACACTATGTTATTATATAGATTTTGTGAAATCATAGATTTCAGGTTTATTATTTAAAATACACAACTTGTATTATATATTTTTGCAAAGCTTACAAAATTTCCAATCAAACGCAAGAAAAATATACAGGGTATTCCGTTAAAAAACCATAAGTTTTATTTATAGCTAAAAATTGAGTGCTTACAGCAATAATACGACTACGCCACTGGGTTCTACGTAAAAAAACTGTATAAGAACCAAATTTTACCTTTGCCATACATTAAAGGATAACGGAGATACAAAGCACATAAATAGATATGTATTATTTAAATGTTTAAATAATTTTATTCAGTATTCAAGTTGAACATCTCTAATTGAAGTGCCTACTCTCTTGCTCTCTTTATCGAGCACTGCGCAACAATAGGCGGGGTTTATTTTTATTCCTTCACCTGTAGAGCTATTCTTGTATACTACGTTAGATTGGCCACATGGAAAACGTACGTTTTTATTCTTATCGAAATTTCTTGTTGGATTTTATTAGTGATCAGGATTGATGAATGTGACGTCATCAAAAAGCATCGCAAATAATCCATGAATTGTATTGGTTTTGGTTAAGGAACCCTTTCAAAGGTGTTTTGGTGGATTGTTAACAAGTATGACAAATTCAAACAAAAATTTAAAGTTTTTTGAAAGTGATGAATTAAAGTAATGATTGGCATCGTTAATATTATTAAAAAAATGGTTGAATCATCTTCCTCATCTAGTGATGTAGGGGATTCATCTAGCTCGTGTTTGTCAGATGAATTATTAGGTTAGGTACTAACTTACATAACTTGTTCCAGTTAGTTTTAGAAGATTTACAGCTAAAGCCTATTAAATTAAGTATAACTAAACCTTACATAGCCCCACTGGACTCATTTTTGGTGACATTGTGGGTGCGTGCGAATCCAGTCCTTTAGGGGTATTGCTTATAGGTTTGGTTTTAGTAGGGGTTACACCCACTCAATTTTTATAAGGACTACCAAGGCTATATATAATATTAGAGGTCGTTATATAATATGGCCTCAAAATGGAGAAGCATTAATACAAACAGTAAGTAACTTTAACGTTACAAGTTACGAGGAAACTTGTTGTTTCTCAACGTTGTGGGATGTGTAGATGGAACCTGTATCCTAATACCAGCTCCCCGAGGAGATGATTCTTATTATAACAGGAAGGAAACACATTCAATGCTTGTGCAAGTAACAAACTGATTTAAAAATTAGCTCATAGTGATGGTTAATTTTTTTAGGGCATTTGTAACCCCAAAATGTTGTTTGCAGACGTTTATTGTGGATGGCCAGGGTCTACTCATGACTGCAGAATGTGGAAGGCTTCGCCAATTTACCAAAATTTAAAAGAAAATCTATTAAATCAGCAATTTTATCTTTTAGGTGATATAGGGTATGTATTAGAAATGTTTATAATGGTGCCATATAAGGAAAATTTGACGAAACAGCAAAAAAAAAATATAACCAAATTCTGAGTAGCACAAGAGTAATTATAGAACAGGCATTTGGTAGATTAAAGGGTCTATGGAGTCGTCTAAAATTTTTAAATATTCAGAATATTTCATATTTTAAACTAATAATTCTTACTGCTTGTGTTACACAATATTTGCATTAGAGAAGGCATAGAATATGCAGATGCCGATTTTGGCATCACTTTGGAGGAAGATATTGACGATACTGATTCAGGAAATTGGTTTGAAATAATACAAATTTTACAGCAAAAAATAAAAGAGATAGGCTTGCCGAAGGACTAAATAGACAATAAGAAGCATGAAATATTATATAATATTGTATTATACCTTAAAAAACAATACATATTAAAGTACAGCATTCAATTTGAATTTTATTTATTAGCATTAGGCACTTAATTAGCAATCTGGATTTTCCTCAATCTTGTTAGTAATTGTATTTGATAAAATGCAACGGCCAATTTGTTGATTGCATCAATTTATTTTAATTTAAACACCATTTTTTCTTTCCAGTTCTGTTCACTTATAACTTCCTTGGCCCGTTGATTTTCTCTGTCTCTCTCAAGCTTCAAAAATTAATATTTCTTTAGGGACATTTTTCCAATTTTCTTCTTTTTTTGTTTCGGAGTGAATGTGATCGAGTCATTCGATTCTGCACTTTCTTCATCAGTAACATTATTGAATTGAATGAAAGATTCCTCTATTGAGATTTCACTTGTGGTACCAAGTATATGGTTTTGGGACACACTAGAAGCTTTATATCCCAATGTTGCATCAATCACTTCGAAAAATTCCCACTTGATATTTCCTTCGCCTGTTGTTGTTTGTTTATGTTTATGCACATGGTATGTTCCAAGCAGATTTCTGTATTTGTTGCAGAAATCTGCTGTAACCTGTTGGCCACCCAACACTTCATTCATTTCTCTTGCTATCTTTTCCCACAGTTTTTTTCTTTTTACAGGAAGGAGTACTAAAATCTTTGTCCATATTTAACTTAATTGTTAACAGTAGTTTTATTGTGTCATTGTTCCATTTTAAATTTGGAGCACCAGACACTCTTCTGTCAAATCAGTAATTTCAGATTGGCTGCAATGTGGATGGTTATTAATACTACTGTTAGTGTTAGGTTCTGTTTGATTACTATTTTCAGTATTCTCAAAGTTCATTTCATACGTACTTATTTTTAATATCTTCATCTGAAACAAATCACAAAGTGGTACCTAAAACTTACCATTTGACAAAAGATGATACGTTTTGAAATCGACGTTTACGTTAAATGGAACGTAATTATAATTTAATGCTACAGTTTTTAATCGAATATTTGTTGGAAGGGAACTGCCCGCATTTTTCATTATGTTTAAATTTTTAGGTTAACTATTATCAATAGACGGTTTCTATTAAAGTTTGACATTTAAATGAGAGAGAGGCAAAAGTTCTAATATCACCATATATTGGCAATCCGGTTTTATTGTTCTAACTTAACCTTTTTTTATTCGTGCTCTTTTACCCTTGTTATTTGTACCTTATTAGTTATTCTGTCGTTTTGTATTAATCCTTTTGTTTACATAATCATTATTCTGGTGCTTTTTTCACATTGCATTACCTACTTCTATCAGCTACGTTCATTTACCTTTTCTTTCTTCCTTTTTGTTAATCACCCTGCCTTTAATTGTTGTCTTTTTCAAGACTAAATTGTTTAGAACCATTGCAGTATAAGTAAGTATTAGGTTAAAAGTTAATTACATTTTGTTATTGATTCTTTCACTGCAGGAAAACCGTGTAATGCCCAAGTGCTACTACATAGATTGTGGCAACACCTCCAAATCTAAGAAGTCCAGAAATGTTCGATTTCATCCCTTTCCGAAACCGGTATGCAACATGGCTTAATGTCTTTTATGGATAGAGTTATGTGGAAATGACAACCTTTAATCCATCGAACATTACCAAAATTGTGTATGTTTGCAGTAAGTATTTTGGAATAGAAACAGAAGATTCTAATCCATTACCATATCCGAATTATACTGCTAACTCCTTAGTGCATTACAAAAGTCTAGATGTTCAGAGATATGTTGAAGTGGGATCGAGCAATAGGGAAGAAAAGGACCTTTACCTCGACGCAACAGCATTGTTACGAAAGGAAAATCAAGACGCAAAAGATACCAGTGATCACACCTATAATAAGCAATTATCTCTTATCCATCATCATACAGCAACACAAACATTTGTTGAACTTGTGGATATGAAGAGTAAAAACATCTCTAAGTTGAAAAAGTTTAGAATTTTTTCTTGTTTGCATCTTTCGAACATATCAAACATTTTCAATATTTTACTGGATTGACCGTACCTCAGTTTGAAGCATTTTTCAATTTTTTGGATAAAAGTGTCATGTCACAATTAATGTACAAGTAAAACAGTCACACACCAACAAGAAATAAATTTACTTACCTCACAAATAAGGACAAGTTATGTTTAACGTTGATACATTTAAGACGTGGGTATACATTAAAAGAACTCTATATTTTACAACATTAGTGTGACTCATGTGTCTGTGATGTTTTATACATGGGTGCAATTTGTATATTTATAGTGTTATTGTCTTCGTAATGACTTAGTAAAAGGTGCTCGACATATACCAGCTTGTTTTCGTTTATTAAATGACCAAGTTACCATAATACTCGATACTACCGAACTACGAGTTCAAATGTCGAAAAATTTCCAACAATAAGGGAACACACTCAAATTATAAGCACTACAATACGGTAAAATTTTTGGTAGGAGTGTTATCAAGGGGTGCAGTTGTATCTAACAGCGAAGGTTATGAGGGGTCCATTTCTGACATCCAATTGTTTAAAGCTTCAGATATTTGTGTATTTTTGGAAGAAGGTGATGTGATAATGGCAGATAGTGGTTTTACCATTGAAGACGTGTGTGATAAAAGTAAATACACATTAATTATACCGCCTTTTTTGGCTGGGAGAACACATTTAACAGCAGAGGAATCATAATGAAAACACCATATTTGTATTATCAAGTTTAACTTAAACTAAAATATAAAAATGTTACTGAAAGTATTCCAATTCAAATAATGGTAAGATTTCTCGGTATTTTCATTAAAAATAATTCTGGAACACAACAAAATCACATTCTGACACATCAAAAAGCAACATCGTAGTAGCAACCTGGTACATGTATGGATGGTTAGCTTTTAAAACACTTTATTTTCTTTATAAGCAAAAAATGTACTTTTTTGTTTTGATGATAAAATACTATCAAAATCACATGGATTTTTTTCCTTCCAGCACTTTTGGACATTTGATTTGAATTACCCTTACGATTATGCCGTTAGTTTTATAACCCCATCAGCACTACAAGCTAAATGAGGGCAATTCTTATTGACATATAGACCAACTTGTAAAAACTCTTCATTTGGTTGAATATCATCAGCTATATTTGTCTCTTGCTTTCGCTTCATTTACTTGACCATACCTAATTGCTGGTACAGATAATTTTGGTGTTAGCTGCCACAGATTCCTTTTTAAGTAATTGCTATTTGTTAAAGAAGTCATCAGTGAGGCAGCAGTCTTCGTATTGGAAGATCTAATAAAATAACTTCGCTAAGTATACCAACCAATGGAATGTTGAATTTCAGCACCTTTAATAGCAAATACATTATTCTTATGTTTTGCCACCAATTCATGTGTTTTTTTTAAAGATTAACAACACTTGTTCAATAATAATGTTTATACTGTCCTGTTCCATTTTAAAGTCATTGTATTGTAATTTGAATAAAGTTTCAAAGAATGATTCTTGATTTTCTTTCTGCAGGTCACAAATAAAATTATTTAAATTCATATTTCTAATGTACTATATGAACCAATAAAGACATACGTTTTTAAAATCTTAAACCATGCTTTACTAAAAGATGAGTCATAAGACACCTCCCGCCGGCCCGACTATATCTTACTTTTGAGGTTAACTTTTAGAAAATTCACCAGTTCACCGTAAATGAAGTTCGATGAATCCGATTGCTAATCGTACTTTCACCGATAAATAATAGATGAGAATAAAAACTAACCGATGAAATCCATCGAAGTTTCATTGGTGAGATTAAAAACAGCCAACACGAATAAAAGCGCACGTAAAGAATGAACAACGCAAGACTAACAAGATATATGTGGGGTGAAGTTAGAGGCAAGGCCGCGCCTGATAGGCAGCATGAACTTGGCTGAATGCGGTAGAATGTACGATAAAAGAAAGATACGGAATTTTAAAAATAAAAGAGCATATCAGAGACAATGTATGAATCTTGTGGAAGTTAGAGAGATATGCAGGGATAGGAAATCATGGAGAGAGGTTTCCAAATAAACAAAGCAAGGGAATGGCGTAACTGTTATGGTATGTCGTATTTAGCTACCTAGAAAAGCTTTTTCTTGCACAAAGCAAATAGATCGCGTATGTTACATCACTTTTCTAAAATATAAAAAGTTGTTTCGTATAATTGAAATTACGTTTATAAAGTATGGTTTCTTTTAAGTCAAAAATTAGTTTAAATCATCTTAAAAACAGTAAAAGTTACTTCATTCCGTAACAAAAGATATGTAGAATTTGTAAGATTAATTCGTGGATATTACACAATAGGGTGTATGGTCGGGCCGGCGAGAGGAGCCTTATGACTCATCTTTTAGTAAAGCATGGTTTAAGATTTTAACAACGTATGTCGTTATTGGTTTATATAGTTAGTAATTTTGAATACCAACACAACATCGACAATGTTCCTAGGTTATTTTCAATTTTAAGCCGCGCTGTCAAAACACGATGCGATTATACGAAAATAATAATTTGAGGTTAAATAGCCAAGAAGACATCCGACAGCGCCATGCGCTTTGACTTTAGAATCCACATACGTTTTTAAGTCCTGCATTTAAAATATATAGCAGACGTATATTGTATAACCCGTCTTTAAGTGGGAACTTCGCACTAAGATAAAGGGAAACAGATACATTTCACAGTAATAATTATATCCCCATTCTCGAGTCCGCCATGAGACATCTCTCCCCGGCGCTACTATAACGTACTAAGTGTAGAATCTGAAGCTTTAGAGGCCTATGGAGATTTAAGCCGTGTTACTGGCTCAATTGCTTAAATGTAACGTTATAAAACCACAAGTTACAATGCTTGCGTAACGATTTCCACAGTGTTTTGAAATCTTTGAAGTACAATATTTGGATGTTCGTGAGCGCGCATGCCATGTTTATGAGAAGTTTCACGTTGGTTTAAGTGTACCCGCCTTTAATTGTCAATCTCCGTTTTAAAGGTATTTAAATTAAATTAGACCAAAAACATTGTTGCGTATGAAGTATTGGGTGCTTTACATGTCAATTATTAAAATTTAAAGGCAAAGTCGGCTTGTTTGTAATAATAATTTAAGAACCTTCCCTTATAAGCAAAGGTATGTGAGTGCATGGAATAAAGATAAAAAAGTACATTCACTTGGGTAAAATATAATTAGCTTACAAAATTAGAGGGCAGGTTTGATTTTAAAAATGTAAGTGATTTGAAAGATCGCTCAATTATATCATCTGCACAAACTCATCAATTTATTTTACGATCTTATCATGCAGGGCGCAAACACGCTACCCTCTTTTTCACATTTACGCTTTAATACTAACACCTTTGTTTTGCCCACGTTTACCTCTAAATACATACTCTCATCTTCATCAAGCTTCTCATTGTTTGCAGTTTCCTCGCATTTTCGGTGAGTAAAACTGTATCATCAGCATACATAAGAACCCATACATTTACGTCACTAACCATTAAACCATTTGCATCATTATATGCTTGCCATACACATTTATCCAGGAATACATTAAACAGCCACACTGACATCACGCAGTCTTGCTTAGCTCCTTACTGTATTTTAAAGTATGCACTCTGACAGATGCCCGGCTACTTTCATATAGTAGAAAGTTACTCACTCCATACTCACTTAAAGTGCCCAGAGCTTCTCCCTATTCACTGGATTCGCTTTCTGAAGGTCTACAAATGCACAGTACTGCTTCTTCGTATTTAAACACTTTTCAATCATCTGCTGCCAATAAACTATACACTCAACAGTACAGTACTTCAGTAACTCGATCCACACATGCAGCTTTAACAATCTTCAATTTTTGTACAGTTTTCTTTACGTCATTTTATCCACCATCATTTTCAGTTTCATTACTTATCTCCTCGAAATTCTCCTTGTTTAACTCTTCAGTCAACTTACCCTCACTTTCGTACAACCTATCAAAATATTTTTGCAAACATTTCCTCAATTCAAACTCATCCCATATTATCTTCTTGATACTACTGTCATCGTGTGTAGAATTTTTAGTAGAAAATTAGTTTTGATCTAAGAATTTGTTGAAATTACAGATATACTTATGTGCAAAGCGCGGGCTTTTAGACTCGAAATGAAGGTTTAGCGGGCGTTGTTGGATTTAGTGGAAGTTGTAGTAAATGATAATTTTCCCAATTTAAAAAGTAGCTTTTGTTATGTAAAAGAAATATTAAATCTTAAAAATTGAGATTATGAATACCGCGTATGTCGATTAATATTTGTTAATGGTCGGTTGTATTTAAAAGTAGTAAACGGATTAGGGAGAGCAGATTTTATTTTAGGATAATCCTAATGTTAGTTCATCTTTGATCGACGCGACACTTAGAACGTTTTTTACAGATAAAGATTAAACGTTAACGAAATACCTATAGACCTTGTCACGAGTTATTAGGTTATATTTTTCAATATAATTGGAGATGAACGAACATAATTTGTTACATGTAAATACGTTTTAGCAGGTTGCGAGTGTTACCTATTTCGGATGTACGGAATTTTTTTTTCGTTTTTACCGCGCGAACTGTTTCAATGAATTTTTAGTAAAGGGAATGGCTAGGATTTTTGAAATGAAAGATGGCGAATGTTGAAAGAGCCGTAAAAGGGGATTAGACGTCGAACCTTAAGTTGAGTCGGACGTATGTAACCCGCACCGGGTTGAAAGCGTGAGAGGGAGTGATTTAAACCACACTTGTGTTCGTGTGATCCTAAAACGTGTTGTGATAATGTAGAATGAGGGGTTGTTACCCCGCTTCGCTATTGCGTGTTTTTATGGAGATTTCCTAGGCCGCACGTACCAAATTTGTGTGTAATTTTCCCGATGCGCTGGTTTAGAAGAAAAATAATCGTGAACGGTTTTGTAAAACATTTTTAAGAAAAAAAAAGGTTGGCTTAATAAGCTAGAGGCTAATATCGGGTGACACTAGGATGAGAACTTTTGGTGTGCTTAATTGAAATATGAATTATTGGTTTAAAGAAACTGAAACCGCAAAAGTTATCACACTGTCAACTTTTGAATTAAGAATTTCGTGTGTTCGAAGAATATTGAACTTGTTGATGAGAAGCAAGAATCCCAGCAACGTAGAGTACTTAGGCAATCGTTCTGACGGGAGAGACCTGAGGCAGCCTTGAGCATCTTTGCACTAGTTCTACGCCTTTAACCTATAACTTAAGTGCTTATTTTAAATGTGTATGTATTAAATAAAAACATTGCTTGTTCGAAAATTGGTGGACTTGTTGTTTAGAAAAAGTGTGCGTCGCCAGCTTTAATGCTTATTTATATTAATACTTGATGGAAATATTGATACCTGACACTTAACTGGCAATATTTTTGTTTATTTATATTTTTAATGAATTTTCTACGTTGGCCGCTGGTGACGACATGCTAAATGGAGGATATTCATTTTTGAATTGAAAACGGCGTGTGCCGCCTCTTCATCTCCCGAAAGCGCTTTTGTGTAGTATAAAAAAAGAAAATAGGTATTATTTGTGTATTTAATTTTAAGAGGTGAATTCGAAGTTAGTATTTATTTACAATAACCTATAATGTTTGATTTAATATTTACTAGGGTGGACATAGACTATTTACATTGGTTCAATAGATGATTGCAAAGTGATTTTGAATTTCTTTTATGCGTTTGATTAATTACAAGGGAACGGTGTATAGATGCTAAAATGGTGTTATCAATTTATTGTTCGTTAATCCAGTTTTGTTAATGATCCCATTTTAGTTTGAGTGATTCATATCAATTAAATAGAGAGGGTGGGAGTTAAGATAAATTAAGTATTGTTTGTGAGTTTGAAAGTTTATTTCTGGCAAAGCCGTAAAATGAGAGCTATCTTTGGTGTTTTTAGAACATTACGTTTCAGGTTCGACCTAAAGGGATAGCAACCGAAGTGTGTATGACGCACAGGGTGCTGTAGGTGTTTTTCCCTATTCAGTGCTTTTATTGCATCCTGCCTTGACCCATTTCTTATCCACTTCCAGAAAACCAGAAAATCGTTCTTTATTTCTCACCTGTCACCTTTAATCCCTCTTATTTATCATTAATGGCTCGTTCACTTTTTTCTCTCTCAATCTGTGCGTTTCATATAACCGCTTTTTCTCACTCTCACTTCTTTCAGCAATCTTTTCCACATACCCGTCTTTTTTTTTACCTAATGCCTTATTAACAGATTCAATTCCACCAAGACATCTTTTTCTGCATAGTCACAGTCACTGGTTCACATATCTGAGCAGCACACCTGACAACAGTGCCTTTTAAGCACATCAAGCACTTGTCACCGTTCTTCATTTGTTCATCCAATGTCATTTGGTTTACATTCAATATCACTGCTTCAAGCTTCTGCATACTTCATTCTCACATCATCGGGCTGCCAGTTGTTTTACTTCTACACAATTAAAGGGATCTGTTCAACATTCAGATCCACGCATTACTTTTGTAATAGACGTGGTATATTTTAAGTCAAGGTAGGTGTACTGTAGTGACATCTGAAATATATGTTCGTCAAGTTTTATAGCTATGCGTCAAGGCATCTTTAAAGTAAGAGGTCTATAAAGTACCAGGTCCAGTAAAAATGAGACGCGAACTGTGGTCGATTCAGGGAGTTGAAACAGTTCCATTTTGATACCTTTTGAAAAATCAGAGTCAAAATAATGGCGTAAACCATGTGAAGGACCTTTTTAGAAAGCAAAACTCACATTCGAACAACAAAAATCTTAGGATAGAGCGCATCCCATTAGTGTATTTATTTTAGTGAAAGAGATTCCTATTAATAGAGAATATGCCAATTGTATAAATTGCGTGACAATATACGTGAAACATTGAGTGTACACTGCTGCAATTTCAGTAATCGTTTTTAGAGAGTATGCTTTCAAACTGGGTCCGCCTTATAATCTGCACCTCCCCGGCTACTATTTATTTAGTAAGACTTTATGTGAGCAAGAGCTCAAAATAGATGTTATGCAGCATTGAGAGCAAACAAAGAACTGTTTCTTGCTAGTCAGGCCCGAGATTAATTTCGTTGCCCCTGGACTACTACCATCAAGTTGGGGACTTGAGACAACCCGGTGACTTGAGACAAAACTTCCGTATTATGTAAAATTGATGTGGCTATAGTGTACGGCACCCTGTTGCCAGCGGAAGCCTCTTCGCTCGATCCCAACGATTTGCACCAACACGTTAGTAGGATGCGTAAGTAGCTTTTGTCGCCCTTCTATTAAAATTCGTATTTACCGAAAATAAAAAAAACTTCTTAGAACTCTGCATGCATCTTCTTATCTAACACAGTTACAGAGACTTCAAATTTACGGTATTAACACGTCATTATGTTGTTCATGTAGTATTATTTTCCAATTTGCATTGTTTATTACTTTAAAAAATATAAAATAAAATAACATAAAAGGGTCCTACTGCGGGTGACACGACATTGTCTCAAGTCACCGCGACACATATTTTATTAACAATGAATGTTTTTTTGGGTTTTTAGATGTACCTACCCTAGTTCTTTAAAATGGGGAAATACAAGCGACAAGTGGGTAGTAGACAGTACAAAGACTATGATGATAAAAAGTTGCAACATGCAGCCCGGGAATATAGACAGGGTGCTCATATAGAAAACTAGATAAAAAATATCACAGTCAACTGTCCAAAGGAAGGTGAACAATCGTCATATGCGAAATCCGGGGGGGTCAGACTATACTCACAGATATAGAAGAACAAAGGATAGTTGAAAACATTGACAAAGCTTGTCAGTGGGGTTCCCCTTCACTTCAAACGACGTCAGGGGTTGGTAAAATCATATCTTGACAGATCAGGGAGTCAAAAATTTAAAAATGACAACTGGCCGGGGAAAAGTTGGAAGCAAGGATTTTTAGGAAGACATAAGCAGATTTTTAGTAGCCGGTGGTGTGAGAACATTAAGCGTGCAAGGGCTGGAGTTAAAGCTCGTACCCTCAATGCATATTTTTATGAACTAGAACTCAGCCTTGAAGGAATACAGCCGCGCCTCATCGTTAACTACGATGAAACAAACATATCCGATGACCTGGGGAAAACAAAAATTATACCTCGACGCGGTTCCAAACACGCTCATCGTATTGTCGATTCCTCCAAATCCAGTCATTCAGTGATGTTCGCTGGAACTGCTACAGGCGAGTTGTTGGCAATTTATATCGTTTATAAGGCAGAACACCTCTACTCTACTTAGACAACAGGGGGTCCTCCGGGCACTCGATACAATAGAAGCAAATCACGATGGCTTAACGAGACACTAAAGACTGGTTTTTCATAGTGGCATTAAAACATTTTAAATGGAATTTCTAAAAATCCCTTTCTTAGTGGATACCAACACTTCACAAAGGATACACTCTCCAAATTTCCTGTTCCTAGGGCCAGCGGTTTAGGTTGTGCGTTTATATATCAGTCAGTCAGTGAGGACTTCGAATTATATAAATATATATATATATATATATATATATATATATATATATATATATATATATATATATATATAAACACACACACACACACACACACACACACACACACAATGCGTCCATAAAGTAATGTATAAATTAATTACTCTACGTAGAGTACTAACAGTGCTTAAAGGTCTAGTTGCTTTAATTTTGTCAAAAAATGTTATAAACATATTTCATATACTGCAAAAAATTACAGATAAGAAATACATTTAAGTCAGCAGATAATACAAACGTTTGTTGGAAATAAACCGATTTAAATAAATTCATATTTTTCTATAGTTGCTTTAATCTTGTCCAATACTGTACTTTTAAGGTAGTTAGAATACATTGGTAAAACTGTCAGATAGACGTTATTATTGAGTGTCTAACTTGTTCCGGCTTTGTGATACAAAAATATGGTAAAGTTAACCGAACGGGAGAAGATTGAGACACTGTGCATGATTGGATATGGAGATAGGACCCGCATTCAAGCGGAAACAGCTCATTTATTTAACGAAATTCATCCTGATTGTCCTCCCATTTCGCAAACTGTGGTCAGCAGAGTGGAATCGAAATTTCGAGAATTTGGTCATGTTCGGGATAGTCCAAAATCTGGACGTCCCAGTGTAAGTGAAGATGATCGGCTGAATATTTTATTATCTGTAGAAGAAAATCCACACATTGCATTATTACATGTGGCTGGAAACCTAACTTTATCGAAATCTACTGTACACAACGTCATCCAGAGAAACAAATTTCTCTCTCATAAAGTTATTCCGCTTCAAGAGTTATCCGAAGATGATTTTGATAGGCGTAATGAAGTTGGTGAATGTTATGCAAAATATCCGTAACCAAGACGAAAATTCTGTGAAAAAGATTATCTTTTCGGACGAAGCTCCATTCTGCCTCAACAGTATCGTCTATAGGCAAAATTGCAGGTATTGGGCCACAATCAACCCCCATTGGATGGTGGAGGTGCACACACAACATCCACAAAAATGAAATGTGTGGTGTGGTCTAGTTGGAGACAATACTAGGTCCTTATTTTTTCGAAGGAACATTAACCGGTGAGATGTATCTCGAGTTCCTCCAGTTACAATTATTTCCTGCATTAATAGCTCTATTCCCGGACCCACAAGAACCAGATCTCCCAGATCAACAACTTTTTTCCAGCAGGATGGGGCCCCGCCTCACTATGCAGCTCTAGTTAGTGCGTATTTAGATGAAATTTTCCATCGTCGTTGGAGATAGGAAGGCGGGGTCTCATAGAATGGCCTGCTAGGTCACCAGACTTAAACCCCTTAGATTTCTTTTTGTGGGGATACCTGAAATCTAAGGTTTACATTAACAGACCTGGCAATTTGGCAGACCTGAGCGAAAGAATCCGAAGAGAAATACGCGCTATACCACCAGAAATTGTCAGAAATGTTCAAAGAGAATTTATTTACCGTCTTGGACATTGTTTAGCTGTGAATGGAGCACATTTTGAACAATTAATTTAAGTTGGTTTAGTTACTTTAGTACATTTAAAATATAATTTTAACAAATAAATAAAAATAATTAAATTATTTTTCAAGGGTCAATATTTCAGAAACGGGGATACATAGACTACGGGTATATTATACCAAAAATATTTAAAATTTGCAGTAGAATCCGAATATGACAATCTACAGGACGTTCCATTTAAAAAATCGAAAGTGTGGTCATATCTTTTACTGTGGACACCCTGTATAAAAAAATTGTATTGTAACAAATGCGCAACTAAAAATACTAATCGACGTGTCCAAACGTTTTTTCAAGAAACAAATACTTTAATTTTAAATTAATTTATACATTGTATGTATGCACATATGCACGCGTGCGCGCGTGCACGTGTGCACGTGTGCACGTGTGCACGGGTGCACGTATGTACGTATGTACGTATGTACGTATGTACGTATGTACGTATGTACGTATGTACGCATGCACGTATGTACGTATGTTCGTATGTATGCCTGTACGTATGTACGTATGTAAGTACGTACGTACGTACGTACGTACGTACGTATGTATGCATGTATGCATGCATGTGTGCATGCATGTGTGCATGTGTGCATGCATGTGTGCATGCATGTGTGCATGCATGTGTACGCACGCACGCACGCACGCACGCACGCACGCACGCACGGACGGACGTACGTACGTACGTATGTATGTATGTACGTACGTATGTATGTATATTATATATATATATATATATATATATATATATATATATATATATATATATATATATATATATATATATATATATATATATATATATATATATATATATATATATATATATATATATATATATATTTTCGTGGTTGCGCAGAAGTTTATTGCGCATGTCGCGCCTCTTCGCGCATTACTGGAATGTGAGTTTCATTTCCACACTAGCTTGGCTTATTGGATTATCTGCTAGTTGTAGCGAGTTGTATTCTCGTCCTTGACCACTGTATGTATGTTATCCCATTGGATGCGGTGGTCTTCGTTCCAGACATGTTCGGTGATTCTTGATTTTTCTGTTTCGCCCTTGCGGATGTTGTACTTATGTTCCTGTGTTCTCCCTTTTAGTGGTTTACTGCTCTCTCCTGTGTATGATCTGCCGCATTCGCATGGTAGGTTGTATACACAATTCTTAGAATTCTGATCTTCATTGTGTGGTTTGGTTTTGGTTAGTATTCCCCAGAGCGTTCTGGTCGATTTGAAGGCAGTGCGTATCTTGTATTTGCTGAATTATATAGATTTACTAACTAGGATCATTATACATTGAATAGCTTTGTTTATACAAACATTTCTAAGAAACCATTAGATTTACTAATAAGATCATTATACATAGAATAGCTTTGTTTAGGCAAACATTACAGGAAATTGTTTAATTATACAGACATGCTAAATAAGAGCATTTACACACATGAATTGACATTATTCATATTTCTAAGTATAAAAGGAAACCCTCAAGAATACAGTTAACAGTTAATAGTCAATAGTATGTAGTTAACAGTCATACGTTAGTTTCTAGTTTGTTAGTAAATAAGTCTACTTGTTGTTATCAAAGTAATTACTTTGATTCAATATAAGTATTAGTATTAGCGATGTTGAAATAAATAGTTTTTAAAAATAACGTATTTCAACCAAGAAACTTAATTGCTGCCTTTGTATTGTGTCTGAGGTACCTTGTATATACGGTATTATCGCTGTATATTTAGGTTCTTCTTTTCTGGTTGTTAAATATACTTAATATTCCATAAATGGTTCGTTAAACCGTAGTTTGGTAAAGGGTTAAGGTTTGAACATCATATATTATTTTATACGGCACTTAAGTTTCTTTTACAGTTGCGTCCGCTTTTATTTAAAACTGTCTATGACACTATCTGATTAAAGATTGAAATGCTTTAATCAAATTTATTAAAACAATTTTGTTGTGAATTAACTATTCAAAAACTGCATACAATACTTAGTTAATTAATCCCAGAACGGGTTTATGTAACTTGAAAGTTACTACACAAAAGTTCATGACAATTCGCGCTCGGGGTCAAATTGACCTTTATGTTGACCCGATTGTAATATACTTAAGGTTCACGTGTTATCAGTGTGTAACTAGCAAAAGATCTCTTGTCCAACTCTAATTTTCTTTTGCCTGATCACGCCATAAAATTTGATAACGTTTTAACCCGCTTAAATTCAAATTAACCATGCATAAATTTTCATAGGTAATGCGTCCTGTGCAAAATGATGTAACTCTTCGTCAACAAGGTGATTGTCCATGAATAAATCCAACTTTATATTTAAAAATGTTACTAAAGAATGGAAATTTTAAGGTTGTATTTCAAATACTTGTGGGCATAGTTGTCGTTGTTGTAAAGTGGATATAGCCCATTGTAAACTAACTTTTTGCATAATGTTATGATAAACAAGCATTGAAAAAACTGTATTTTTTTATAAAATACGTTGAAGGCGAATTGTAGACTCAACGTGTATGTCGACAACTAGTTAATCTTTCGGAAGATAGCTGACAATCTGATTGAACTGTACTTACCTCCCTTGATTTAATAGATAATAAAGGAGTGGAAGGAATATTTTCTACGGTCTTTTCATTTTCGTCAGTTGTTTCAAAATGCAAATGAGCTAATTCATTATGTACTAATTCACTGTAAGTTCCAATTTTCTCAATTTGTCCCTAAAAATTCAAAAATTATTTATGCTTACAAAAATTTAAATTATTTACATTATTTATGATAACAATCATGTCAGCATGTTTTAAAAATTGCAGTTGGTGAGTAACTAAAATACGAGTTTTATCTCCTAGATATTTCAAAATACATTCTTCGAAAAGGTGTTTCCCAACATGTGCATCGACGGCAGATAATGGATCATCAAACAGATAAATATCGGCTGGTCTATAAACTGAGCGTGCCAAGTTAATACGTGCTCTCTGACCACCGCTTAGTGAAACTCCTCTTTCACCAACTAAAGTTCTATCTGCATTTTGAAATAATTCAAAATCTCTCTTTAAAGCGCATACGTCGACGATGGTTTTGTATCTGCCCCTTAAGTAAGGTAATCCAAAAAGAATATTGTTGCGGACGGTCGAGACAAACAGCCATGGTTCTTGTGAAGCGTATGAAATATTTCCGTATACTTCTAACGAACCACTATTTAATGGAAGTTCTTTTAATATTAAATTTAAAAGTGAACTTTTGCCAGCACCTACTTGGCCAACTACAGCACATAATGTACCTGGTTTAATATCTAAGTTTATGTTAGTTAAAGTATCAATTATTGGACTTGTAGTCCAACTTGCTTTAGCGCGACTAATTTTAATTAAACCAGTTTTTACTGAGTCTTCTGCGTTAGCAATTTGCTGAGGTATATGGTTTATCTGAATTTCTTCTTGCAAAAGAAATTTCTGGAATACAATTGTAGGTAAATAGAAAACTATTATGTAACTTTACCTCAATTCTTTTCACTGAAATTTTTGCTTCTGCATAAAATGAAACGGCTAATGGGTAAAATATGGCCATATACAATTGGACGGTATTGAAAAATTGTGCCATAGAAAAAACTTTGTCGCCTGTTAACTTATTTCCAAGAAGTACATATGTTATTATTGTCAAATATAGTGTAAATCGTTCCGTATAAACCATTAATGCTACTAAAAAACCACGAATATAGGAAGTTATAGCTATTACATCAATTTCTAATCTGAAATAATTATAGGTTCATGGTTTTAGAAACATTAGATGTTTTACATACTTTCGAGCAATTTTGACTAATTCCTCGAATGGTTTTTCCCATGCATACATTTTAATAACTTGTATACCAGCTGTTATTTCATTCATAAGCTGCACCCTGTGATCTGTACGATTTGCTATTTTTAGTCTAAGTTTACCTTGTAAGTGAGATAAATAACCTAAAGAAGATACGCTTAAATTTTAACAACGGGTATGGAATGTTACAAAACCTTGTAAAGGCACTGCTTGTATGGTAAGAGCCGCGAGGCCAGCAAAAGCGGCATATCCAATGCTATTGTACATAACGATAGCTGCAACTACTGTTTGTATAGGCATTATCCAAATATAATGTAAGAAGAATGGAACTAAATCAAAACGAAGAACGTCATTAGACAGTAGATTAACTACTTGTCCTGCTGCTGTGTTGGCACTCGAAGCTTTATTTAAACGCAGGAGCTAAAATTAAAATTTTAGTAATGTAATTCAAACTATCTTTATTGCACCTTTCTATAAATTAGAGAACAGGAAGCTATCCGACAATGCATACCAATTCGACCTTGACCTAATGATGCGTGATGCATTATCACAATATTTACAAAAGCCATCCCAATTACACCTAACGCCCATAACCATCCCTCATATGCAGGTGCGTCTCTGGATGGTTCAAAATACTTAATTAAACCAGCTAACACTAGAGGTTGTAACATTCTACAAGAAAAGTATGAACTTTTTTACTTAATAAAATCAGCATGTATTTACTTCAAAACAATGCATTGAAAAAATAGTTGTATTCCATACAAGGAGTATGGTTTAATAAACGTTTTTCTAATAACTCTTAAAAATTCCGGTTGTGTACTTTCCTTTTTCGCTCTTATACATTCTTCGTCCCAGTTTCTGTAATAAAATCATTAATGATACCTAGTTATTTCTAAATATGTAAAGATTATACCTTTCCATTGTATTTCCTAAGGTTTCCGATATATCACAATTGTTTATATTATAGAGATCCTTAATTTCTAAGTCGTTTCTGAATCCATAGTAAAATATAGGGAACAGCCAACTGAAAAGAAAAATATAGATTTAAATTTATGAATGAATGAATACTCATGTTAATAAAAAGATTTGGCTCAGTTGCAAATATTTACTATTAGGTACGTTTTTTTTTTTGCGGAAATTAAACAAATATTTTTAAAAATGTTAAAATATGTACCTACTGCAAATAATTTATTTATACTCTTTATTCAAAGATGTGAAAATAATGGACACTATGGAAATTTGTATTTATAGAAGTCTAGAACAATGTATATTATACAAAATTGATTAAAATAAAACTCATAGTATAAATTATTATATGATCTTATCTTCAAATTATTTGTATAATAATATAATATACACACAGAGTGCTGTGCTTATCATATGTACACAGTCGTATGAATTGATATGTATTTATGTACCCCTTTATAATGTTTACCCAAACAGGTGAATAAAATATACAAAGAAAAATATTCCTTTACGTATTAAAACTCATCGAAAATGTTGCATTTTTTAACTGTGGTCCTGAACAGGTTAAGTTTAGCTTAACATGCTGAAGCACTAAGGAAAGACTACCTTACATTTTTTATATCATAAGAGAGAGGAAAAATGGAACTATCAAGATAATTCCAATGAACCCGTGTAGTAGAATATGGATTGCGCCTGTTTGGTACGACAAGTAGAGATGTATACTGCATATTGATGATGTGAATGAACAACCGAGTATTCGTAGCACGGTGGCCCGAAATGGTACCAAAGAATTAATTCAGCAGCGCAATGGCCGTTGTAATACCGCTAGTACAAAGACAGAATTGAAACGATTCATCTATGCAAAGGGACTGTATGGCACAAGTTAAGGATGGGTCATTTATAAGCAAAGGGTGTTAATGATACTCTAGATGAAGTCTTATATAGTAGAAAGCCTATTTTACGAGCAGCTTCTTTAGTAACTAACAGAAAATGGTCAACCCATGATAGATTTGAATATACAGTCATTCCCAACATAGTAATGGAGTCTGAAAACTGAGCCATTCATACTTACACTAAGGAATGATCGATCCTTTCTGACAAAAGACAACGCTGAATTTTGTTGGCATTAAATTTAACTAGATTATCACTTTCCCACCCTACACGTTTTATTAGATATAGGGTATATGATTATATATACCCACACACGCACGCACGCACGTACGCACGCACGCACCCACCCGCACGCACGCGCGCACACACACACACACACACACACACACACACACACACACGCACACCGCGCACGCGCACGCACTGGTATATATATATATATATATATATATATATATATATATATATATATATATATATATATATACAGGGTCCGGCAACACGAGCGCCTTCTTCTATATGTTCCGTTTCATATAAGCTAGATTAATAAAATTTGGAGTAGGGTTATAGTTTAGTTGTGTGCATATTTTAAAATTATTCACGTGTATACAGGTTGTTTATTTAAAGATGACCAAACTATAATAAAAAAAATTTAAATGGAACACCCTGTATATTATTGCTTTTTTGAATTCTACACATTGTTCCTAACAAATTCGCAATATATTTCCCTATCCCTAAATATAGCCGTTTTTGAGTTATGTCGATTTTTATTAAAAAAATTGAAATTACAGAGATAGCTTTGAAAATGTACCTCCTGAACCGTTGATAAACAAAAGTTATCTAATTTATATCAGAACAAGTACACCGATAGAACTTTCTTATAATGTAAAGAAAATGTCATAATTGCATACAGGGTGTTTACAATTGACTTGCCAATCAGACATTATTCCAACCAGTAAAAGTTTACTTTTTCAAATAGAACACCCTGTGTATTATTCCGTTTTTGGTTTCTACATATTAACCCTTATCAATTCGATCTACAATTCCCTATCCCTAAATATACCCGTTTCCGAATTATTTTCAATTTTTCAAAATGTATAATATAATATAATATAATCCTACTGGAACTAGGAAATCCCAGCATTATCCTTTTAAAAATATAACTATACCTAGTTATTAAAAAATTCATTATATATATATATATATATATATATATATATATATTACTTTCCCATTAAAGCATATGATGAATGTCTTTGTTGATTGAAATGGCCATTTCTGCTTTAATCTCTTGAATTGAGATAGAAGGTGGATCACTATTATAAGTAGACTGAGACCAGCTACAATGAAGAGTGCTAATATCAGCAAAACAACGGATCGGGTTAGTCGTTAAAGAAATAAAATCATTTATATTTAGCAGAAAAAGTGTACGAGTTATCATTAAACCCCGTGGCACGCACACATTAACGCCAACTTCTCTTAAAAAGAAGCCATCAACTACGACACGTATTCGTCCTTTATTAAGGAAACCGGAACCCCAGTTGATGCGCGTATCAGTTAACCCAAACGAGGTGAGTTTGGCAAGTAAACACTTATGCCAAACCTGATCAAAAGCTCTTGAGGTATTTAAAGCGATTACAACTGTTTCATCAGATTGTTCTAATGTATTCGTCCAAACTAAGCTCACCTGTTGAACGACTCTGCCTAAAACCGTATTGGTGGTCACTAAGGAGTCTACTAGATTCAAATAAAGAGAATAGTTGCTGATTGAAGACTTTTGCCATAACTATAGACGAAATAGAATTGATGTCAACTGGTGGGAAATTAGAGGGACGAGAACGTTTCTTTAAGGCAACAGCTGTGATTCCATCTGGGCCAGTTGCCCTATTGGATTAAGTCTACATGGTCGATTCCAGAAGCTTGTATCGAAAATGAATTTGTTTCATAGCGTATGAAAAAGAGTTGACTAGGGGCACATCTTTTCCAGAATCGTTGATATGAGCTTGATGCAAATAAATCCACAAAAAGATTGGCTTTGTCCATACAATTAGTAACTACAGATATCATGGGGGAAATGAAGATGCATCAAGGTACTTACTGATAGCTTTAGGAGTTTTCCCTAGTTCACTGCATTTTCGTTGTTGAAATAATTTTTGAGCTTTAGTAATAACACTTTTGTAGGTATTTCTAGCATCAACGTTGTCAGCATGACTCTCGAACGTTTTATTACACTTCTATTTGATACAAGATTTATTTTTCAAAAGTATTACATCAGCACAAGCCCCATTGAATCTGGGTTAGGAACGAAAATGACCTACATGATTTTGATTGGGAATGCATTATGTCATGTCCATGAGAATTACTTCAGATGCTGAAAAAGCAATGTCCCAACACGAAAATGACTTAAATAAATATTCACGCCTTGATAAAGTTGTACATAAATCATATAAATTACTCAATTTGGCTGACTTAAAACACCACAAAGTTCTACCAGTGTTGTGAACAACAGAGTACTTAGATACAGTAGAACTTATTTCTATTAAACAATGGACAGATAGACCTAGTGGGGAACGAACTGAAATTTGATTTGGATTTGGTGTACGAGAGAGATCTAGAAGATGTGCAGTATGGTTAGGGTTATCAGGGATTGTTGTGGGTTCGGCTATCATTTGTTTGGAATCACACGAAATAGCAATTGTTTCTGCGCTATGCCCATCAGGGTTAGTAGTAGATGAAAATTGAAGCCCTGAATCCCTGTATTAATAGTACCTTTCTAACAGAATCCCTCAGGTCAAACTCCACGAAACCAAATAACCGCATCCGATGCCGCTGAGTGAGGAAGGTCCTGACCTAGAATCTTATCATCTTATTAATTTGAAATATATTTATGTTTTATATCGTTTTAGCAAACTGATTAAAATAACGCTCAGTAAATTACATTTTCATTACATTAAATGAGATTTATTACGCCAGTATTACAAACCCCCTCCCCTCCCCCGTCCTCTAACCATCAGTTTCTGAGATATTTCCTGCCCCCGTAAACACGCATTTTCAGTCCACCTGTCCCATCGTGCATACCGAGAATTGAGAGAATCTGTCCACGCGTTTGGAAGGTAGATTTTTTAACGTCGTCACAGTTATAAACGGAGATTTAATAATAAAAAAAAACTGTCGCAAGTTTGTCACAATTGTTGCCTATTAATACTATTCCAACCGGTTCAGGTTCAGTTTCCAGATGGACAGTACAGAGCTAAAAATACCTGAAGTGAATAAAAATTATATATTAAACGCAAAAAAATCAATGAACACAAAGGCTATATTTTAAGTAAGGTTTTGTTCCATATGACAACCATTTTGTATTATGGCGAACTGCATTCTCGGATGAATGACTCTGAAGATCTCTTTTTGAATTTCCTAAGCATTAATTTCTTCAAAGGTTCATATCATCTTAAGCAGCAGCCTTATAGAAGAAGCCACTAGTATACATTTATTTTCTACCCCACAAATAAAATTCCAGTGGCGTTTTATCTAGAGATGTGTGAGACAACATTCAACGTCGTGGCTAGTGTGTATCGGCGCTTACTAAATTGCAACCAACAATTTTCTGCTGATTTCTCTAACAACGGTCTAATTATATTTTTTTATTAAAGTTAATAATATATTTTTTGTCAAATTGTCGCCAAATGATCGTGTCCCTTGTAATTATCATCATGGTAGACACGTTAAAAGTAATTGTTTCTAGATGTTACAACTTACAAAGGACAGCGAAATAGTGGTGAAGTACGCCAAAAGGCTGATTTCAGTTATTTCGTCTTCTATGATAGGCTTCCAGATACTTTTCCTTAATTTGACGTAAAACGTAAAACATTTAGTAATTCTAAATTTTGTAGGATTCACGGGAAGGTACTATTCATTAAAATTTCTACATGTTATTTTAACCACCTTACTACACTCATCAGGTAATAGTATTGTACATTGTTAGCGTGGTAAAGAGGTTTTACTGGCGAAAGAAGAAGTTTATAGGCGAACCGTTAGACATACACGCACACACCCACCCACACACACACACGCGCGCGCACGCAGACGCGCCCGCACAGGCCACACGCGCACGCGCTCGCACACATCCAAGAGGACACGCACACACACACACACACACACACACACACACACACACACACATGCACACACATACACATACTCGCACATACACGTATACACGCGCACACACACGTATACGCACATACACACGTATACGCACATACACACGCACGCGCATACGCGTAAACCACACAAACGCACGTACTCAAGCACGCACGCATACACGATACATGAACATACGCACACAAGTATACACGCACATACACACGTACTCGCATACCACACACATACCCAGTAGCGCACACCCACAACACACACACGCACGCATGCACGCACACTCGCTCGCTCGCTCCCTCACACACTCACACACTCACTCACTCACTCACTCACTCACCACATCACCACTCACTCACCACACTCACCACACTCACTCACTCACTCACTCACTCACTCACTCACCACTCCCACCATCCACCACCACCACCACTCACCACCACTCACTCACTCACTCACCACTCACTCACTCACTCACCACCCACTCACTCACTCCCACTCACCACCTCACTCACTCACTCCCACCACTCACCCTCACTCACTCACTCACTCACTCACCACTCACCACTCACTCACTCACTCACCCCACTCACTCACTCACTCACTCACCTCACTCACTCACTCCACTCACTCACCCCACCCTCACTCACTCACTCACTCACCCCCTCACTCACTCACTCACCACCACTCACTCCACTCACTCACCACCACCACTCACTCACTCACTCACCACTCACTCACTCACCACTCACTCACTCACTCACTCACTCACCCCTCACTCACTCACTCACTCACTCACTCACTCACCACTCACTCACTCACCACTCACTCACTCACTCACTCACTCACCACTCACTCACCACTCACTCACTCACCACCACTCCCACTCACTCACTCACTCACTCACTCACCACTCACTCACCACTCACTCACTCACCCACTCCCACCACCTCACTCACTCACTCACCCCACTCACTCACCTCACTCACCACCACCACCACTCACCTCACCACTCCTCACTCACTCACTCACTCACTCCCACTCACCACTCACCACTCACTCACCACCACCCCACTCACCACTCACTCACCCTCACCACCACTCACTCACTCACTCACCACTCACTCACTCACTCACCCCACCACCACCACTCACTCACTCACCTCACCACTCACCCCACCACCACCACCACCACTCACCACTCACCACCACTCACCACTCACCTCACCACCACTCACTCACTCACTCACCACCACTCACCACTCACTCACTCACTCACTCACCACTCACTCACCACCACCACCACTCACCACTCACTCACTCACTCACTCACTCCACTCACTCCACTCACTCACCACTCACCACCACTCACTCACTCACCACTCACCACTCACCCTCACCACTCACTCACTCACTCACTCACTCACCCACTCACTCACTCACCACTCACCACCACTCACTCACCACTCACTCACTCACCACTCACTCACTCACTCACTCACACCACTCACTCACCACTCACTCACCACTCACTCACTCACTCCCACCACTCACTCACTCCTCACTCACTCACCACACCACTCACTCACCACTCACTCACTCACTCACCACTCACCACTCACTCACCCACTCACTCACTCACTCACTCACCACTCACTCACTCACCACTCACTCACTCACTCACTCACTCACTCACTCACTCACTCACTCACTCACCACCACTCTACTCACCACTCACTCACCATTCACTCACTCATCGCGCACGCACGTACATACATGTATGCGATATGCACTCAACGTTTTTATTAAATATTCTTTAAATGGTGTTCGAATATTTAGTTGAAACGAGAATTAAAAACATAATTTTGTTTACGTTTATTGATTAAGTATTTAAAATTGAAGACTTGGCATAAAATAAATCCATCATCATCTTAACGACGAGATAGTACCGCCTGACCCCGTTGCATTACTTTTTAGCACGATCTAGAGCATATATGTGGCCAACACTCATAAAAGTAATGTTATTGAAGAAAAATTAAATGTATATTTTTAACGACCAACGTCATAAAAATAATAATCGCTTTTAAAAGCCTTGAAATGTATCAAAGTATTGTAACACAAAGGAGCAGACCCGACGTTATAATTCTTATCTAATTCCGCTTAAATATGTATAATCAGTAATCTTTTATTTCCGCATTAAATGAAGAATAGTTAACCAAATTGTTAATGATAATAATTAATACTGTTCAACTCATAACGCTACCAACCTAAGAAATTTTACTCAAATTGGTATATATATATATATATATATATATATATATATATATATATATATATATATATATATATATATATATATATATATATATATATATATATATATATATATATAATCTAAAAATCTCGCACAGGTCGATTTTATTTTTGTTGGGAACATTTTAGAACAACAATTTTTTACCAAAAAGTCAAGATGGCGCCATTTTGTAAAAAAAAACTTAAATGTTAAGTGGGGGACCATGTGGCACATCGTTGGAAAGCTCTTAATAATGGGAATTCAAATCCGAAATTTTAAAACAATCGATTACGGTATAATAAAATGGCGACCTTTTCAATGCGTCACTTTTTTTCTATCTGGAACATCTCCGGTGATCATTAGCTGACTTATCATACTTCTGATTACATTGTTACAGGAATAAACTTGTTTTAACATTGTTGTATTGTAGAAGCCTTGATAAAGGAACAAAATAAAAAGCTTCCGAAATATTGGCAAATATCAAAGAGTTTTAAACGTATTAAGACCCTAGTTAGCCGCAAGCCTGATAACACTAAGCAATTAGTTATAATAAAAAAATTTTTTTTCCTTAACATTGTAACGGCTGTTACTTCCCTCAACTTATATATATATATATATATATATATATATATATATATATATATATATATATATACAGTGTCTTACCATATGACCGATTAACCCTCTTAAATGGTGTGAAATGGTAAAATAATGAAGTTCTTAGTTTTAAGCAGTTCAAAATTCCAGAAACAAAGTTAGCTCATGTCAATACAATTCTTGCTCTAATTCAATATCAAGCAAAGATAATTAAAGCCACGAATTCTCTAAAAAGAAAGCTGACAAACAGATTCTAGCTGCGATGGTATTAAATGCAATCAATAGACTTCTAGGCTTCTGGCAAGGGAGTTGGTGTTAGCTATATTTATGTATGATTTGAATTGGGCGGGATTATGCATTAGTTTGTGTGCAAGAACGTCATATAGAGGGATTTGTTTTAGACGAGTTTCTCGCGACAGTAAAATTTTTGGCTGTAATCGTGATAACGCAACCTCAATCTGTCTAAAACATGGAAAATTAAAAATCTACGGTAATGTAGGATCCTCACAATGGTTTGTAGAGTATCGTAGCCTAGATCCTAGGTTACAGTAGATTTTAATTTTGTTTTATCTCGATGATATATATATATATATATATATATATATATATATATAACTTGTTTTAACATTGTTGTATTGTAGAAGCCTTGATAAAGGAACAAAATAAAAAGCTTCCGAAATATTGGCAAATATCAAAGAGTTTTAAACGTATTAAGACCCTAGTTAGCCGCAAGCCTGATAACACTAAGCAATTAATTAATAATAAAAAATTTTTTCCTTAACATTGTAACGGCTGTTACTTCCTCAACTATATATATATATATATATATATATATATATATATATATATATATATATATATATATATATATATATATATACAGTGTCTTACCATATGACCGATTAACCCTCTTAAATGGTGTGAAATGGTAAAATAATGAAGTTCTTAGTTTTAAGCAGTTCAAAATTCCAGAAACAAAGTTAGCTCATGTCAATACAATTCTTGCTCTAATTCAATATCAAGCAAAGATAATTAAAGCCACGAATTCTCTAAAAAGAAAGCTGACAAACAGATTCTAGCTGCGATGGTATTAAATGCAATCAATAGACTTCTAGGCTTCTGGCAAGGGAGTTGGTGTTAGCTATATTTATGTATGATTTGAATTGGGCGGGATTATGCATTAGTTTGTGTGCAAGAACGTCATATAGAGGGATTTGTTTTAGACGAGTTTCTCGCGACAGTAAAATTTTTGGCTGTAATCGTGATAACGCAACCTCAATCTGTCTAAAACATGGAAAATTAAAAATCTACGGTAATGTAGGATCCTCACAATGGTTTGTAGAGTATCGTAGCCTGGATCCTAGGTTACAGTAGATTTTAATTTTGTTTTATCTCGATGATAGCCAAAAATGTTACTGTCGCGAGACACTCGTTATTTTAGTCATCTATAAAAGAGAAAAGGTATGACAGTGACGTTAATTATTATTCTTTTGAGAAGTAACTATTTGCAGTTGAATTTTGAGTTTACAAGACAATAAAGTTGCTAAAAATAACATATACACACAGTGCGTCCCAGAAGTAATGTCTAAATTGGTTTTAAGTTAAGCGATGTGTGTTTTGAGAAAAGGCTTTGACCCGTCTTTCTTATTTGTCCTTAGGTTGGAAATACTGCATTCTTACATTCGTATATAATTTTTCTTTATAACTATGTTATTTTATTTGATTTACAGCAGCATGAAAAACTCGAGCTGAAAACCATAGCGTCAACTCTCGTCGCGTTATAACCCATTTTCTGCTCTTCCAATATAATAGTATATTATTCATTGAACATGGAATGATGGCTATAACTCAGAGAATATGTCTGCGGCACGAGCAGTAGGCTATTATAAGCTTCCAGTTTACTTTATTTTCAGTGTTCTGTACCGTCACCAACATTGATTACCATATATCTTCAAAATCTCTGTTGTCAAAGGGTATTAGTTAATTAGCTCGCCACGAACCCTTTAGGGGAGAGTTCGTTAAAAACGGACTCCACGGGTAAACGGGCTCTTTCCATTTTGTTCATAATGTACACAAAACAATTGTTCTGCTTTAGTAACTATATTCAATATTGTTGGCGCCATCTATATAAGGAGTTCTAAAGCAGTAGTATGCTTGACAACACTGCTATATCATAACCTACAAAGTACCGCGTTTTGGTGTTATTTTGGGGGTATTGTGAAATAGTACTTATAACTGTTTTAATTAATCCAAGTTCACAGTGATTGTATTACTCTTAAGAAGTATGTTTTCCCTTACATTTTCCTCTTATTTTCATAATTCTATTTCTGAGGATTACTTAATTAAAATTCACTTGTATATTCCCTTGTTCCTTGAGGTAAAATGGTCCCGGAACTATTTTACCTCATCAGTTATGTTTAGGCTTCCTAAAAGTAGTGCATAAGGCATATGTTTGATTATTATCTAATGTATGTTCTCTTTTTAGTAGTTTAATAAAAATAGTTAGAAATTATGTGTGGCAGACTACAAGGTAGCAGTGGAGTAACGAATCGATGAAGCTCGCATTACAAGGAAATTCTACTGGCATGCCATTTAAGAGAGCGGTTAAGATGTATAATCTGCCGTTAAAACTTTTAAAAGAGCTAGAAACGGAAATAGATTGACAACAGGTCGCACAGAATGTCCGTCTCGATTTACTACAACCTACGCAAAGAACTGGAAACATTTGTGAGATGGCCTATGAACTTTCTCTTGAAGAGAAATCCAGAACTCACGTTTTGAGATGACGTAAAAAGTAAAAATAATTTAGATCCGTTGCGAATGTGCAATATGGATAAATCTGGTTCCAGATAGGCCCTAGTAAGCTACCCAAAATTTTAGCACATAAAGGGTGCAAGCAGGTCAGTTTTTTAACTAGCGCAGAAAGACAAAATGTCTCAATTGTTCTTTATGTAAACGCGGCTGGTCAATTTATTCCGCCAGCAATAATATTCCTTCGGAAGTGAAGAAACGAATTAATATATAAAGATGTTCCTTATAGAACATTTTGTCTTTACAATGAAACTGGCTACATGAAACCTTGATTCAGTGTCCGCAGCATTTCCAACACCATACACAATGTTCAGTTGAAAACAAGGTCCTTTTGCTTCTTGGTGGATATTCAAGCCACAAGTCAGTTGAATATTATAATGCTAGCTTTCCCACCACAAATGCTTGAGTTGCAGCCATTGGATTGGTAGTATTTTCACATCTATGAAGAAGTTGTTCTACGACTTAAAACGAACCTCGGAAAAGTAGTTACATTGTGCGATATTTCTAGCTTGTTTGGAAAAGCATACAATAATGGACTAAGTGGAATGAAAAAATTGGCATATTTCCTTTTAATCCGAATATATTTCCAGATTGGAAATACAAACCATCGTGTATAACAGATAGTCCCCTAATGGCAAATGATATTTTCAATCGATGTGATCAAAGAATTTCTTTTCTCTAAAGAAAAAATAAATACTCATCAGATTCATCGGATGAATCCAAGGAATGGAAGGTAAGCGCACGATCTTCAGATGAAGTCAGCATTTATGGAGATAATGAGGAGGATTCAAAACTTAAATCCTTAATCACTAATGCTAAACTTGTGGGTTTAAAAAATCATCAAGCAAACAATTCAATCTCAGAAACTGTGATGACCCGTTCGACCTATCTCCACTGCCCGTGGCACCTCCTACAGGAGTTCCAAACCTCTACACGCAATTATCTTCTAGTAAAATAGATATCAAAAGCAACTCAGACTAAAGCGAAGAAAAAGTTTTTACAAAAAGTAAACAGAAAAAAGTCAATGAAGACAACACTACTTGCTTGTTTTGTTTAGAATTATTCGGCGAATCACAGCGCAAGGAGGTTTGGACTCAGTGTAGTTTGTAACAAAAATGGTGTTATTTGCTATGCTTAGGTATTACTGAAAAAAAAAGCGATTTTTTCATGTGACAATAGGGATTATTTTACCACCTTATAAAGACCATTTTACCCCAAGCATGAGGTAAAATGGCCTTTTTGCATGTTTTTCTTGTTTTAATATGTTCATCGTAGTTTTCATCGTTAAAGGCAAGATTTTAAGTGAAATATGTTTTGCAATCTTGTTTACGTTTTCCCAATAAATTGTTTACGATTCATCTGGACCTTCGTAATTTTGTCCTACTCTTCCCAATACTTTTCATTAGGGCAACGTTAAACAAATGTAAGTGTATGAAGTATTAACCTTACCTAAGGTAGGTGTGATCAGGGGCTTCGTTAAAAGATATGTTAATTTGAACGTAAGTCGAGGTTTTTGCTTTCTTTGCATTGTAGCGCATAAACTTGATGCATTTATATCAAATCAGCTAACTCGGAAAAATAAGAAAGGATGGCGTTTTCGGAAAACGAGCTTTTCAGGCAACTTTAAACAAACCTCTTGAAACTTTTTAAATTGAATCTCGTCAGCGTCGTCGGTAACACAGTGATCTTAAAAATTTGATTCTTTTATTGACATTAAAAAGGTAACTCCTTTTTAATGTCAATACAAAAACTAAGTTTTTAGGGCGGTTTCTAATTTTTACACTTATTATTCTAATATTAAGCTGGGTGGTTTTATATAATTTTTTACCGATTTTTAAAAATATAATGTTGCCATTGTCTATGTATGTTTTCTTGTTATTTATAAATACAGTGTGATCAATCTCAAGTGTATACCACGTGATCAAAATAAAGTTGGTACCACTGCTAGGTTGGTAAGAAGCTGTATTGCTCTAGCTACTCTAGAGCATGGTTCGAGTAAAAACTATGATCAGTTTCAAATCTGTATGAAGGTCATTAACTTACACATATTATAAAATATTATCTTAATTTAAATAATGACTATTTTGTATTTGATTAGACTGCATCCCTATAAAATATTATTTAATGATTGGATTAAATCATTACAAAATAATGAATCTTAAGTATTTAAATGTTATAATTTCATTATAATTAAATAAAATTTACAGTACATGTTTATGGAATGACAATGTCTTTTACAAATTTTTTTTACTCCTTAGGTACACATTAATTATCATACTTTGCTTTACAGCATATCTTCAAAATCACCGCCATTAAATTGTAAACATTTCACCCTACGTTGCAGATTCGCAAATACATTTTGTAACATTTCGGCACCAAGAAAATACAAAAGTGAAAAACGAAGGTATAATATGACATAAACTGACATAAACTCAAACGACTAAAACCACACTAAAAATCCAAAGCAGCCAACTGCAAAACACAACAATATTAACAACTAGGGATTTATGTCATACCACTACAGTACACTTGAGATTGATCACGTTGTATGATAAATGATGAGTGATATTACCATATAAAGTTGAAACGTTTCATGTATTCATTATTTCATATGAGTAAAAAATACTATTTCAACATTCGAGATTTTTTAAGCTTAAATTGGGATTATGAAAATGTAAACTTTCACCATTATTATACATAATAAAATACTTATCTTTTTTGGGGTTTTTAATGGTGTCTTTGTATATTAAAGTTATACAATCTAAACGTTTCAATAACACTTACAGTTTTCTTCATCAGAAGTAATATTATCTATTCAAATTGTTAAAGATGTTGAAATAAGTTGAAAAATTAAAACATAAACATAAGGTTGCTATTAATATAGAAACCAATAAAGCCAGCTATAGAATTCAAAATTTAAATAAAGTTGTGACAAACTTCAATTTGAAAGTAATAGAAGCATTCAAAAATATAAACATGACGTCGATTAAAATAATCCAGTTAAATCTAACAAAGAAATAGATGTGTCAATAGGTGCAAAGTGTTATTTAACAATGAAAAGCGCAATGCAGAACGTTTTATGTAATTTTTTATTTTAATTTCAATTACTTATGTCAAATTATAGTGCTGTGGTAATTTAACATATAATTGGCATTTATTTCGAAGTCTAGGAAAAAACGTAGCAAAAAAACCTAGACGTACCAAAAATCAAAATTAACACCAAATATAAGATGCCAAAACTTATTTAAACGGATATATTCTTCTTGCCTGTTACAACAATTAGGGTATTTACACATATGTCTCAATAGCATCACGTTGTAAACGAACATAATGAGTTTGTTTGTTTCTATATTGTCAAATTGAATATCATGATTTAGATTAGTTAAGCATGGTCAGCTTCCGCAGACTTCTCTGGTTGACCTAATCTACAAAATCTCATATGTTCTTTACGTCTTGTATCAAAGCTACGTTTTGTGGTTCCAATATATACTTTTCCACATGAACAAGATAACTTATACACTCCGGAAGATGATTTAGGTGATCTTAAATGTTCTTTAATTTTTCTTGTAGGTTTAAAAGCAGTCCTAATGCCATATTTAATTAGGATTTTTTCAATTCCATCTGTAACATTAGCTATAAACGGAATAAAAGCAGTACCAATATTAAGAACTGGCTTTTCTTTAAGGTTATGTATAGAAGGTGTAATAACGTTATTAATAGCAGTAAGTGAATATTCATTATCTTGTAAGGATTTTGTTAAATATTTATATTCATCCTTCAAAAATTCAGTTCAGTTGGTTTTGCTCGTTCTACTAGGGATTTAATTACACCAATGTTTTGACGTGGATGGTGGTAGGATAATTTATGAAGGTATCTATCAGTGTGTGTCGGCTTTCTGTAAACTTTAAAAGATAGTGAATGATTTTTTTTTGCTGTTTTTTCCTAGACGTAAATACTTTAACAATTATATGTTAAATTACCACAGCACTACAATTTGGCATAAGTAGTTGAAATTAAAATTAAAAATTACATAAAACGATGTGCATTGTGCTTTTCATTGTTAAATAACACTTGCACTTATTGAGAAAGCTTAACTGGATTATTTTAATCGATGTCATGTTTATATTTGTGAATACTTCTCAAATTGAAGTTTTTCACAAGTTTACACTTACATCATAACTTGATTAAATTTGGTAAAAAATTTGTTGTTGACATTTTTCATCGTTAGTCCTCGACTGTTAGAGGGTGTTCTGATTTGTCATCTTTAAGACAGTCTAACAATATTAAATTTTTAATGCTCTAGTTATTAAGAAGTGGAAGAAAAGCTCAAAACCAAAAATTCTAAATTACTTTTTATTATATGTGTAGTTCAAAAATAGTCCTACATATATACCGGGTATCTCAAATCTACCCACGTTCTATGGCTATCATTGTTATTCTAAGAGATACAGAGTCGGTTAAATTAGCAAAGTTGGGCAGAATTACATGATAATTCATATACCCATAAGAAAATTCAACATTGTTGCCAACTTTCTAAGATATCTGAAAATAACTAAAAATCGTCCAAATTTTCAATCGGCTATATCTTTTTTAATATTCAAATACGAAAAAGTTATAAAAGCGAGTTTTGATAGATATTTTTACGCAAAATGGGAAAATGCGAATAAAAAATTTTTTTAGTAACTATTTTTCGAGCTACAACCCAAACATACATTTTTTTAAATGGCAACTATAGGTGGCTATGGACTCATTCGATGGATTATTTTTTTCTGATTTGAAAGATGTAAAATTCTAAGTTACTTTTTATTATATGTGTAGTTAAAAAATAGTCCTACATATATACGGAGTGTCTAAAATCTACCCACGTTCTATGGCTATCATTGTTATTGTAAGAGATACAGAGTCGGTTAAATTAGCAAAGTTGGGCAGAATTACATGGTAATTCAAATACTGATAAGAAAATTCAACATTGTTGCCAACTTTCTAAGATATCTGAAAATAACTAAAAATCGTCCAAATTTTCAATTGGCTATATCTTTTTTAATATTCAAACACGAAAAAGTTATAAAAGAGACTTTTGATAGATATTTTTACGCAAAATGGGAAAATGCGAATAAAAAATTTTTTAGTAATTATTTTTCGAGCTACAACCCAAACATACATTTTTTTAAATGGCAACTATAGGTGGCTATGGACTCATTCGATGGATTATTTTTTTCTGATTTGAAAAATGTATAGCTTTGTATATTTAATATTATTAGTTAACTCACAATTAAAAAAAAAAGGTAATTATAATATTTATTAAATAAATTAAAAGTGTGCCGTGAACATTTAAATACAAAATAAGCTCATATTCTACTACTAAATTCGTGGAAACAACAAGAAATAATATACTACATTATCAAAATAAAAAAGTTCTAAATAAATTTAACTTACAACGAAGAGTAACAGCAAAAAATATAAACAGATAACACAATCATAGAAGTGCTTCAAAATGCCCTCCATTATTTTGAACACACATTTGACATCGTTTTAAAATTTCGTTTTGAACTTTTAATAAACTTTGGGTTCTAATTTGTTGTATAGCAACACGAATTTTATTTTTTAAATCGTCTAGATTACCAGGTTTTACTCGGTACACTTTGTCTTTAATTGCATCCCACAAAAAACAGTCCAGGGGGGTTAAGTCTGGAGATCGCGGCGGCCAAGCTATTGGACCTCGATTTTCTATCCAATTATTAAAACGTTCCTGTTAATAGTTACACACAAGTAATATATTGTGTGCTGGTGCCCCGTCGTGTTGAAAATAATTCAAATTTTGAATTACGTTCAACGAAAGTTCGTCCAAAATTTCTTCAAATTCGTTCGTAAAAAGTTAGATATCTTTCGGAATTTAAATTGTATTAATAAAAAAACGGCCCAAGGATTTTGGTACCAATAATACCGCACCAAACGTTTACTGAAAAAGCATATTGATCTCTCCTCTCAACAGTAATATGAGGATCTTCTTGGGACATTGGATATGATTTTTTCTATTGAAGATGCCGTTGTTTGTAAATTTTGCTTCATCGGTAAAAATAATGGTTTTCGAGAATTGATTGTTTGCTCGACTTTCATTAATCAACCATGTAGCAAAACGTAATCTTTTCTGATAATCTTCAACATACAATGTATTTCCTATATGAAAATGATATGGCTTAAAATTATTTTGTTTCAAAATAACGTGGGTTTCATCTTTGGAAGTGTTGCACTTGTTCGCAATTTCACAAAAAGATGTAGTACGTTTAAATTCGACGTAAGCTAAAATACGTTGCTCCCTTTTCTCTGTTAACATTAATTTTTAAATTTTGAGGTTTAGTAAAAGCCCCATATTTTTTTAAATTCGATTCTAGTTTGGAAAATAATGTGACATCGGGTTGTCTTCTTTCCATATAAGTTTGAAGATATAATTCCGAAGCAGCATTAGCATCTCTGTTAAACACGTAATAGCAAAAAAGCATATCATTTCTTTCTTCAAAAGAATAAGCCATTAATAAATTAATATTCACTATTTAAGTACGAACTACAACTGGTTACAACAAATAATTCAATATCCATTATTTGACAGTCAATCAAAGCAGAGTGTTGTTTTTAATTGTCACAGCACACCACGGCAAATATTGCACTTGTTTAGTAAATACTATAATTACAATTTTTTGAAAATTGTGAGTTAACTAATAATACTAATCATACAAAGCTATACATTTTTGAAGTCAGAAAAAATAAGCCATCGTATAGTTGCCATTAAAAAAATGTATATTTAGGTTGTAGCTCGAAAAATAATTCTTAAAATTTTTTTTTATTCGCATTTTCCCATTTTGCGTAAAAATAGTTATCAAAAGTCTCTCTTATAACTTTTTCGTATTTTGAATATTAAAAAAGATATAGCCGATTGAAAATTTGGACGATTTTTAGTTATTTTCAGATATCTTATCAAGTTGGCAACAATGTTGAATTTTCTTATCAGTATTTGAATTATCATGTAACTCTGCCCACTTTGCTAATTTAACCGACTCTGTATCTCTTATAATAACAAAGATAGCCACAGAACGTGGGTAGATTCTAGACACCCTGTATATGTTTCGATCAATTAAATAATTAGACCATCATCAGGGAGATGAACAGAATTTAACACACAATAAACTTGACGTTAAATGTGATCTAGTTATTCTTTACTAAAATTGAATTCTATAGTTGGCTTTATACGTTTCTGAAACTGTTATATTAATAGCAGGCTTATGTTCATGTTTCAATTTTTCAACTTTCACAAAATTGTTTCAACATCTTTAACAATTTTAATAGATAATATTACTACTGACAAAGATAACTGTAGTGTTATACAAACGTTTAAATTGTATAACTTTAATATACAAATACACCATTAAAAAACCCAAAAAAAGGATAAGTATTTGATTATAATGGGATTGTTTGGAGATTGGTATGAAGGTTAAGAGTAAAGTTAGTAGTAAACCCTGGCAACAAATCTGCCTTTGGAAAAGTTAAGATTTTTGAATAAAAGTAGTTTATATATTTCTTAACACTTCTCAGTAATCTTGATTTAAATTTATGAGTTATTTATCCAGAACTCATATACCTCCTATATTGGAGCCAGCCTCAAAAAGTTTAAAAGTCTGTCAGTAGCGTGCTAATTTCTAATACATAATTAGTAATTTCATTACTATAAAGGAAATATGCTAAATCAATATTCAATAGTGTGAATAACCCTAGTGGTCAACCTATCGATCAAAGGCTGTAATTAAATACGTTGACCCATCAACATACTTTTAATGCGATTAAAACTTTTCCCTACAACAGTTTTACAACTATTAACAAGGTATGCAAAGTGTTTTTTATCAAGTTTTAATTACCATTGTGGGATAAACAGCATGATAAGAAATTACACTCCTATCATTCTCTAGACATTAAACAATGAGTGTGGATATGTTTAATATTTACCTGGTAACGCGTCATATTAAGATCTTTATTAATAAAAAGTACCTTGAACCTATAATATGAACCCGAAGACATGCATACATCAGTTGTTTACAAATTGTTAGTTACAACATACAGAGCTAGTAATTTCTATCGCTACAATTAAATTACGTACTTTATATTTATATAGCAGTTTTAATTACAGCAATTATAACAAGGACATTCCATCTTTGTTCACGATATAGTACAAATTAAATATTGTGATATATTGCATAGTCACATGATTGTGTAATCAAAAGGATATTGTAATACGGCTGATTTGAAAAAAAATAGGTAATTGGTTTTAGGCGCAGTGATTAATGCATTATAAACATAAAAATAATTCTAATTGCTTTAACGACTTCACATTTTTATTGTAATTATTCGTACTATTAGTTTTATTCAACAAATTAATAAAGTAATGAAAACATAATTCTAAATATCTATCATTACGGAATAGTCTATTTTTATATAGGCACAGGCAGGGCCGGTGCTAAGGTCTTTGGCGCCTGCCTGCCATTTCTACTCAAACGCCCCCCTTTGCGCATAATCGTTAAGAAACAAAATCATCGACAAATTATCAATAATTTCACGTTCAGCAAATTCTCACTGATCCAAATCTGGTACCAAATTAATCACCTACAATTCAAATACTCTTTTAGTAAAGCAAAAACCTTAGATGGGCATAAGGAAAAAATTTGAAAATCACTAGAAAATTTAATTATAATTATAAGAATAATAGACAGAATACATGAATTTTCTTCTTACAAATGGAGGGTTCGTGACTTCATATTAATAAAGCTTAAAATTATGGTCTTAATGTCTAATTCTGCACATATGTCGTTTTCAATTGAGATCATAGCCAAATTAACTAATCTATTTTGTGACATACTTGTTCTCAAGTAAGTTTTTATCAATTTTAACTTGGAAAAGGACCGCTCACCGCTGGCCACACTAACAGGTAACGTAAGAAGTATTTCTTAAAGCAATTGAAAAATTAGGGAAGGACAAGTTATTGGACACGATATAATTTAGGGTGTCGAAAGGAGTTTCAATATTTAAATTATGAAAAATATCCCGGAAAACACTCAACTCGTTGTATAGTTCCATTGCATTTATGTCCTTATTATCGCCATCCTTCAGAAAAATTTCCAAATCGTCACAATTTTTTCGTAAGTCTTCATTGTTTATTTCACGTAATCTATAGAGAAAACTGAAATTATCGTAAAATGTTTTTAGTTGTTCAAAACGTTCTGTTAACGAACACATTGCAAAGTCTAGAAGTGTATAAAACACGTTCACCCTAAATTTATCCTTTGGAGATTGTGGCGCTTCGTCATGATGCTCGTAGTCAAATAGTCTGGTCTTTTTCCGTTGTCGAACTTCCGTAAATGATTTAAATTCTTGTTCTCCATCAACCTCTTCACTTAGTTTCTTAGCTGTTTTTAGAACCTCCTCGAAATTGGTGTCTAATCTATACTCTTGTAAGAATAATTTTAGGTTTCCAATGGATGTTAAATCAAGCGTGATGTTCATATTTTTGTCTTGAAGCATTTTACTAACAGGGTTAATCCTGTTAAGTATATCATGCCAAGTTACGAGAGAGCAAATGAATTTGTAATCTTTTAGTTTAGCACAAATTGTTTCTGCTTCGTGCTGGGTTTCCTTATTGAAACTTTCATTATTCAAAATTTGAAAAAGTGCATCATAAATTTCTCCTAATTGATACCGGAGAGGACGGATTGTTTAATTCTACTTTCCCATCGCGTTTCTGAAGGCTGTTTCAGTGTCAAATTATTTATGAATTTTAAAGAACGGCCCAACGTTTAGTAGAAGTTGAAAAAATTGTAGATTTCCTGAATTATTGCAAAAAACTAATTGTGTCTGAATTGACTCTGGCTACATCGTTAATAACTAAATTTAGAGTATGAGCAGCACAGGGGACGTAAAACGCTCTAGGATTTGTGTGTAAAATCAATTTTTGCAGACCATTAGTTTTCCCTTTCATGTTTGCCCCATTATCGTATCCTTGACCGCGCATGTCTTCAATGGGAATGTTCCATTTTTCCAGTAATTCCAGTAGTGTCGCACATAAACCACGTCCAATAGAATCAGTAATATCTACAAAACCTAGAAAATTTGCCCTAATTTTGACAATTCCGTTGTCACAAGAATCAAAACGCATAATAATTGTCATTTGTTCAGTTTTACTTGCGTCGGGAGTGCAGTCTAAGATTATGGAATAATATTTACATTTTCGAATATCTAATAGGATTGAATCCCTGATGGCGTTACTCAAGGTTTGCAAAATTTCATTTTGACTATCCTTACTCAAATAGTGTACTCTATTTTTTTGTAGTAAAGCCCTTTCTACAGGATCAAATTTCGCGAACAGTTCAACTAATTTTAGAAAATTACCGTTATTGTTTTCATATAATTTGTCACTAGAACCACGGAATGCCAAATTTTGAACACTAAGAAATTTTATAATTTCAACTAAACGTTGTAATACACTCATCCAATGCTTTTTCTCAATTTGCAAGAGGCTTTGAGTATGTGAATCGGTAGTAGTTTTATTTTTTAAATTTGCAGTAAGGTTAATCCATTTTAAGAAATTTTTCATGTGAGTTAAACTGGTCTCATGTCTATGTAAAGTTTTACTTAAATTTCTCCAATCGTTATAGCCGTCTACAAAACTACTTGACTCAGTAGGTGCGAAAAGTTTGCAACAAAAGCAAAAAACAGAATTGAGATTTTCCCAATAAACGAGCCACGTTCTTGGCACTACCTCTCCATTTTCCATTTTTCTATTATAATACGTGTTACTAAATTTTCGACCACAGTTATCTCTGGGATAAATTAAATTTTGATTTTGAATAGGCCCCATTTCGATCAAAACAACTCGTACTTTTTCATCAATATTTCCCCATACAGCCGGATCTTTCAAATTTGCCGTGTTAGATTCGTGATCAACTACAACTGAATCCTTTCCAAACAACTGATTCACATTTTCAATTTGATCAGTAATTAGAGTTGGAATATTATCATTCGTTGACTTTGATTTGTGATGAATCGACTTTTGAATCAGAATCACAATGTCTTGCAATTTTGATGAATTTATGAAGAGCCCCAGATTGTTTTTTAATTTCTGCCTCTTTCGCAGCTTGGCGCTTACGATTTTGGGCACCAGATAGTTTTTTTTAAATGTTTGTTTCCATTTTTTATTATGAGTTTTACGCTTAGGCTATACTCGTCTAATCACTAGTAGGGGCGTCGGTCTCGGTAGATTTTCTAAGTATGATGCAACTTTCAAGCCTTCAAAAAGCCGCGTGCCGCCTCTTGAATAAAAAAAAAAATACACAAAATGTACCTGTACGAATATTAGGTATCTATTTTTAATTTCTAAAATAATTCTGCTAAAGGTAGGTAAACTTACAGATATAGGTAATGTAAGATTAGGCTCTAGAATCACTATTCACTTCACCTGAATAAAACGTCACTTTTATAACAGTGCTTAAAGCGACTGTTATGAATGAGTAATTTAAAAATGAAACCGGAGTAATCACCTACACTACAGACCTAGACAATAAAGTCGCCACAAATATCTTTTTTCGGTGCTATTACTGATTACTTGAATACTTGCGTACACGGGAAGTGAAAACGCATTCGGATGAAATGAGATAACTACTACGCGCCGGTATTTCTCTAAAAAGATGTTTATTTTTCTTTGTCATTGCTAAAATACCATAATATTGAAGTGTTTGTTTAGAATAGGAATAATATACCTAACATGTTTAATGTATTATGTAAATTAACACATAAGAATTTTCTTTTCCTGCACTGTTTTCAGTACAAGCGTTGATTGAGGTTAGTCAATGGTACAACGGAGTGGTGTGAAATACGCTCTATCAACACTACCTTGGCAACGGCTAGTTGGCATTTATTGCCTCCGCCTCGAGAAACTCACCCGCAAAGAAATTTGTGGTTGTGGCGACCTGTACCACAGAATCAGATAAGTACTGTATTCTGTGCTTGTACGATCATTGTACGTAGTCGTATTTGCCGGTTTTCTCCATAGCACATTTGACCATATTAATAGCGCTGAATTTTAATTTTCATTTTTGAAATTTTGTTTATTTTAATGAAATTATGAACCGAGACTTGGTGGCGGCGCCCCTGTGTAACGGCGCCCGCCTGCACCGCATCCTCTGCAGGCCCGCTTCCGCCGGCCCTGGGCACAGGGTGTCGCAGGAGTTCGTACCAAAAACTTGGGAGATGATAGAAGGACTAAACATAATTATAGTATTTCCTATAAAATGTTTGCCTTAAGCCAAACGAACGAACTTATAGGGCTCTAAAGTTGGAAATTAAAAATTGTTTTTTATTTATAATTATTTAATGACTTATTGAAAATTAATAAAATTTTAACCGTTTATAAACACCATAAATGTATGTACACTTGGTGGCGTCATGTTTGACCAAGTTCAATGGTTGATATGGCAATTTTTTTTTAAATATAACTTTGTTCACTTATAAATGCTACAGTCAAATTTCTTAAACATTTCTGAAGAAAAAACATCCTCTTGTAACATCTTGATGAAATGAACGGTTTACGAGATACAGGCAATTTTATGTCGCACTGCACATCCATGGGCGCGGCGCATTCCCATTTTTTTAAAATAAAATAAACAGCAAGCATCCAGTATAATTAGTAAATTATTAATAAATCTGTACAGTCCACATTTATAAAAGTAAACCTTTACATTTTATATACTATTTTATTAATTACAATGGTGATATAAGAAAACTTTATTGAAAACGAACACATCCTAATTTAACAAAAGTAATAGTACGAATATAATAATAATAAAAAAAAAAGATATTCGATGTAATCAGATTTTCCAACAAAAGTTGTCAGTAATTTACAGCAAATCAGCATAAAAATAACCCGCTTTTAATGTGAGTCGTTTTTGTACTATTTTAATAAAAAAATTAATTATACTAAGTAGGCTCACTTTTAAATCATTTCTAAATTTTTCCCATCTGTCTACACTTGTGAAGGTGAGAAATTGTTACATTATTTATTTTAAAATAAAAAATGGAAGAATTTACTTTAACGAGTGTGCGGATATGAACATGATGTTTGGAATGGCAGACGGTCATTCTAGTCGCTAGAAAACTTGATTAGGAACGTTATCCAAATCGGAAAGCGTTTGAACGCATAGATCGGAGTTTAAGAGAAGCCAGGTACGTTTAGCTTAATATGGTAATTTTATAAAATGGTTTTTACAATGGATAATTACGTTTTAGGTTCATTTTTACTTAAGATAGATGGCGAAGGAAGAATAAGAAACGTGCGTACTCCAATAATTGAAGAAAACATACTAGATGCTGTTGATAATGAACATACAACCTGTATGAGGAAACTTTCGGCCCAATTTAATATTTCAAAATCAAGCGTACATCTTCACGAGCAACTATTGCACCCGTTTCATTTTCTAAAAGTTCATGCAATGTCACCAGATGACTATACTCCTAGGCTTAATTATTCGAACAGGTTTTTTAGTAAACAACGGGAAGACCAACATTTCATTGAAAATGTACTATTTACAGATGAAGCAGGTTTTACCAGGGATGGTATAATTAATTCCCATAACCTACATCTGTGGGATGATGAAAATCCTCACGGCATAATTGAGACTAAACACCAACAAAGGTTTATAGTCAACGTATGGGCAGGTATTATAGACAACCACTTAATTGGTCCGCATACCCTCAATGATCGTTTAAACGGACAGTCATATTTACAATTTTTGCAGGATATTCTGCCAATTTTATTAGAGGATGTACATTTACAAAAGAGCCAATGTATGTGGTTTATGCACGATGGGGCACCCCCTCACTTCTATCGTGAGGTACGTGCCCATCTAAACAATATTTTTCCAGATAGGTGGATAGGAAGGGGTGGACCATTTCAATGGCCAGCTCGTTCGCCAGATATCAACCCATTAGATTTTCATTTTTGGGGCTATCTTAAAAGTTTAGTTCACAGTACACATTTCGCTGCGAAAACATCCGAAATAATCCTGGAATGTCATTCCAAGTATAAAGATCTAATTTTAGAAGACTGAGGAATTAAGGGGAACCCATATTGAACATTTGTTGTAATTTTATTATTCCGGTTTGACTTTTTTATTATCGTTAATTTTTTGGTTACTCGGTACTTTAATCTGTTATAATGGAATGTACTTATTCATTTTTAAAGTTTTTGTTATTATTCTCGTATTTTTATTTTTGTTAAATTAAGATGTATTTGTTTTCATTAAAGTGTTTTTAACATCACCATTGTAAATAATAAAACTAGTAAAAAAATTTTAAAGTTTATTATTATAAATGTACATTCTAAAAAATGGTCAATGCACCGATTGGTGTGTAGTGCGATATAAAATTGCCCGTATCTCTTAAACCGTTAATTTTATCGAGATGTCGCAAGAGGATGTGTTTTCTTTAGAAAAGTTTAAAAAACTTAATTGTGGCATTTATAAGAGAAACTAAAGCTATATTAAAAAAGTGTCGACGTCGATACTGATGAGTTTTTATATTCTATTATAAAACAAAAGTGAATTGCAGGTTAGTAGCCTTTTATTATCTCTAATGGCCGGTTTCACAAACAACTATTAAGGCAGTGAATATATTAGATATTAGAGTGTGGTTAGGTGAATACTCGCGGGCGAGTATTGACCTAACCACACTCTAATATCTTCCCTAGGGGCATGTTTATAAATAACACCTTTTTTGGCTGAGGTATTTTCTCCTAAGACGACTGCGAAGACTGTTTCGGCGACCCCTACTCCAAACTCCCCCGAAGATAACCGATTCTACCCGAACATTGACGAGGGTCAGCAGCATTCTCGTTTCTCGCGCGTTTCGCTCTTTAAAGTGTAACCGTCATCGAGTGAGCGTTATTATAATGTATTCTCCTGTTTATGAGCCAACATCAGCGGACATTAGAGATATTACTGACTTGTTAATAAACTATTACAACATAACCGTTCAAGATGATGATGGAAACGATGACGTGATGAGCTGAATGTATCTCACATCCAAGGTGATGGTGATGATTCACAGAAGAGGAAAAAAAGCGATGACGTAGAGGAGAAGGACGAGTCTCAAAACAATGATGATGATAGCGACAAATCACTGTTCAAGAAGAAGAAGAAGAAGACCGATATAGAATGTGATTAAATAAATGATGTATTGTTGTTTATAATAATAATATATTTTCAAACGCTAAGCTTTCCTTCAATTTTTATTAATAAACTTGTTTTTTCTAACGGTGTTTGAACCTGAACTAACAATGCTGCAGTTAATGTGAAAGGGCGGTTAGATGGGTAACTACAATAAGTGTGAGATTGGCTTTCTTTTGCACTCTGTAAATTACATCATACTGCTACTTTTTGAATTGAGAGCTGATTTTGTGTGATTAAGTTAAATCAGTTTGGTATCTTTGAATTGTGGTTGGTTGGTTTTAGCAAAGTGTAAGTTAGTCCAATCAGTATTTTTGAACTGTAAGCTAGTTTTCGCCGGCTGTAAGTTATGATTTGATTGATTGAGATTGATTTGGTTGATTGATTGATTGAGATTGATCTGATTTGATCGAACGTGATTTGTTTGGGATTGATCTGCTTAATTGATTTGTATCTTTGAGAAAGAGACGATAGAAAAAGAGACTAACACGATCAACCTCTATTACAGAAAACATTAATTAGTCTTTACACCACTAGATGGCACCACGAACATCACTAATTAGTTCTAGAAATATACCGCTAGGCGCCGCCGTCTCTATTACAGAAAACATTCGCTAGTTTAAAAATATATCACTAGATGGTGCCACAAACGAAACCCTAATTAGCTCTAGATATATAACGCTAGGTGGTGGTACCTTTATTACAGAAAATATTCATTAGTCCATACACAACTAGATGGCTACACAAATTCAGATTTCGCAACAAGGGGGCCACGACAGGAGGGCACAGACCTAACACAAGTTCCTATATTTGTCTTATAAGTTAGCATTAGGGCCCCTTATTAGAATACTATTTCCAGCCAGACATTGGGGCTAAGGCAGCGGTGTGAAGGTCCGAAAGCAAGTTGCGCAACCCTACACCTGTCTAATTTTTCCAATCTGTAAATAATAGATAGAAACCGCATACCATTCCTCGAAAATTACTCTACAGCTAATCAATTAGTCTTTAACGCAAAGGTCACTGTTTTGGAAATTGATCAACCTGAAAATAATGACTAGAAAATGCATTCCACTCATGAGGAATTACCTTATCATTATCGTCGTAAAGTTGCGTCACATTCTTGTTTCAATATTTTATTATTAAATCTCTCAGTTACAGATGTTTTTACATCAGTTTATCTGTCATATAGAAATTGCTCAAGCTTCAGTATCCAGTACCAAGAGAAAGACGATGGACGTATACTTGGACGTACAAGGGCTTAGAGGTGTTAACAACAAATTCATACCCAAATAGATTGCAGTGGTTACAGAATATGGAGCTTTATTACTGATACTGATAAAACCACCTCGTAATTATTTTATACCAAAACCCATGTCAAGTCAGATACGATTTTTGGGGAAAAATATCGCTTCCTGAGATGGTGGTCGGGGTATGTACACTACAACGATTTCCGCGAAGAGCTGATAAGAGTGCTGCAGCATTTTAACAAAATCACGTTAAGGGCAGTGAAAAACAACAGTTTTTAAGGTTTCTTAACGAACTAATAGTAAACCTGGACGGGTCTGGTTGTCCGCCGCTTAATTGAAAAGGGTGCAAAAGCATATAGCTGTTTAAACCATAACATCGTTGGGCCTATGTATGTATTGAAAAACAACTTATTACTGCAAAACTGGACACATATCAATTCCAAAGATGTATCCGGTACAAGTGTTGAGATGCTTGAAATCGATCCCTAGCCACAAGAATGTGATCCGTCTTGTATGTGCATCTAATCATCTGTCCAGGCACGCACCTAGACCGTGTACAATTATTGTAAATACGGATCCTGCAAACAAACCAGATCAGCATTTGACCACTATCTACATTGACGAGAATAGTAATGGGAAATATTTTGATTCCTTTGGACGAGCACCACTAGGGTACCATTTACGTTTGCTTGAGAAGAATTCTAGATGGTACCGCTACAACAAAACGACGCTGCAGGATTACCATTCGGATGTATGTGAACTTTATACGTTAACGTTTCTATATTTCAGATTAAATAATAATTTACCTATGCTTGATTTCTTGTAAATAACTTTTTACTATACGCTTAATTCTAAATGATGAGACAATCAAGCTACTGTATAATACTTGTTTTTCAACCATTCTGCTGATAAATAAAAGCGTTTAAATAGTTTAGTTTTTTCAATTAAGAGTTCCGTAACAAGAGAACAATTTTCGGTGAAAAAAAATCTGCAATCACAAGTATATTCTACTCTGTTTTATCGTGCTTACCTCCATCAAGATAACCGTATTTTGTTGTTGTCTTTTAAATATTCACTAAAAGCCAGCATGCGCATCGTGCATTAACAACAATAGTTTAATTATATCTAATTTATGTCTAATTACCTGCTTACTTAATTGCAGTTCATTTATTTATTTTAAAGTAATTTGTGTGTGTATGTGTGTGCGCGCGTGCGTGCGTAGGTGAGTGCGTGCGTGCGAGCGAGCGAGTGAGTGAGTGAGTGTGTCTGCGTGTCTGCGTGTCTGAGCGTCTGTGCGTCTGAGCGCCTGCGTGCGTGCGTACATGTCTGAGTGCGTGCATGCGTGTGCGTGCGTGCGTTTCTGCGTTTGTAGGGGAGAGCGCGACCGCGTGGGCGTGCGCGACGGCGTGGGCCGACGCGGGTGCGTGCGTGCGTGTGTGCGTGCGTGTGTGTGTGAGTAATTAAACATACAGATAAATCAGGTATAATTTCGAATGTAAAGGTGATGACCGCTTAGATAGAGAATCTGCCTGTATAAAACGCTAGGGTAGAAAATAATTATTTCACCTAATATCTGGACCTTAATGATTTTTACAACATCAAAGTTTTAAAATATTTGTAAACACATTAATTAACACAATGTTGACGGCTGCTACTTTCCAATTCATAATGAAGTTGTATAACTGTTTAATAATAATAAGCGAATTCCATAAAAACAGTTTTATCATGTAGGTGAAATCAGTTTTAAATGTATGTTGTAAATAACAAACATCTTTTTTTATAAATTCATATAAGGCCGCTCTAAGTAGTCTGCGAAATGGAAAGGTACATATGAGTTATAGTAAGGTGATAGAGATAATTAAGTTTGTATATTTACATTCTAAATTACTTAGTGATGGGAAAGCCAATAGCCAGTTTTATATCAACTATCCATAAGTAAAAACACAAAACCGTTTAGTGAACTGTATAAAATATTTCAATATGTAGTTTAGTTCTCCAACACAGTTATTATTAGAACAATCGAGAGAAAAACACATCTGAAGGTATGCGTATTATTTTTTAATATATGTTTTACTTGATATTGTTCACAAAAAATGTCAATAAAGATTTTAATTTCTTATTATAGGAGGAGGGTGACATATACTAACCAACTCTGCATCAACTCTTTTTCTACTCGATCTCTGCTCGTTTTTTTAGTTAATTAGATGAAGGTTATTTCCGTTATAGCAATTTGGTATTTTGAACTGTGGCTGATATTGAGTAAGCAAGCTGTAATTAATTAAACCAAATCAGTATTTTTGAACTGTAAGCTGGTTTCCGCGAACTGTAAGGTATGATCTGGTTTTATTGAGGTTTGATTTAGTTGATTGATTGATTGAGATTGATTTGATGGATTGATTAGCTTGTTTGAGAGAGAGAGACGAGAGAGAGAGAAAAAGAGAGAGAGAGAAAGAGAGAGGCGTGCATGATCAAATTCTATTGCGGAAAATATTCATTAGTCTATACACCACTAGATGGCGCCACAAACAAACCCTAATCAGACCTACCGCTAGGTGACGCTACCTTTATTGCATAAAAAATATTCATTAGTCTATACAGTACTAGGTGGCGCTACAAACAGATTCAAATTTCACAAGGGGGCCACGACGACAAGAGGGCGCAGACCTAACACAAGTTTTTATAGCTGTCTTACAAGGTTAGAGCCTATTATTTCAAATTTCCCGCCAAGGGGGCCACGACAAGAGGGCGTGGACCTAACACAAGTTCTTATTATTAGAGCATTGTATGCGCACGCATTTGCCTACATTCCAGGGGTTGAACTGTAAAAAACCTCTTAATACAACCAAATTATGGTGAAAAGTGAAAGTAATTCTGTGACTCATGATATACAATTTGAAATTTATTTACTAT